>VWZO01001184.1:667156-721724 GCA_013396975.1 Bucco capensis
TCCCGGCCCGGTGCCTCGCACTGCCAGGGCCCCGCCGGCCGGGCAGCGACGCTGCCTCTCGAGGGCAGCGGACAGGGACAACCTCTGCCGCGGGGCCAGGGGAAGAGCAGTAGGCGCGAGCTGGAGCTCGACGGCGGCAAGCGCTCACTCACCTGCCCGCAACAACCCCCGCCGNGCGGTGAAGAGGAAGAGGAGAAGGACGCGGAGAAGGACGCGGCATGCAGAAGCGCTATCGTGGGTTCCATGGGGCGGGGGTGCCACGGGGGCATAGGAGAGTGACGCGAGGCGGGGAGGAAGCAGCAAGGTTGTCTTAGGGGTGACAGGGACTGGCCAGGATGGGCCCGGGTTGCGAGGGGTGCAGAGGAATGAGGGTGAGGGACGGCCAGGTAGAAGAAAAGGGGAGAAGGGGAAGAATAATCAGTGTATATTTCATATGTACTTAAAATAATGAGGTTTCTCATTCTGTTGTTTTGTGGTTAGGTGCAGTGTTCTTCCTCAGAAGAGCAATTTGTGATGGAGATGGTCAGTGGCACCTGCAAAGTATTGTGTTCCTCTTCTGTGTTCAAAATCACTAGCTGGAGAAACTGCAGAATTCAACACTGATGTTAAGTGGATTTATCTGGGAATTAGGTAAAATGCACAAAAATTATCTCAAATTGAGCTCTTGGACATAATTGTCAGAGCACTACCAGCTTTAGGGATTGTTCAGAAACAGGCCTGGTTTATGAGGACTTAATGCAGATTTTGTGTGGGAAAGTTTGCTATGCAATACTATTTCCATAGAAATAGTTACTAGTTAATCCTGTCTTTCTTAATAGAAAGTGATTTATTTTTTTTTATTTCCAAGACGTATTTATAACCTTACATTTTAAGTGGAACAAGCATTTAATAATGTATGAAAATGTTTGGTAGAAGTTAGAAAATAAGTAACAGTAGGAGAGTAGTTTAAAATTATTGGAATATATGTAAGCAAAAACTTTGTCTGCAAGACTGAGCATCTGATCATCTGGCTCTATTTCTCTCCTAAAGAAACCTAAACCCACACACTTGGATATGATAATAATAAAGTGAAAATAACAGTAATTTCCCCTAGTTTCAATGCTGCTAATCAGAAAACTCTGTGGGAAGAAGTGAAATTGCCAATTTATTGGACACCTTCTAGCCAGAAGCTAGAAACAGTCCTCAAGTAGTGTCTGTGGGGAGCTGCCTAGGAGCAATCTGTGACTTTGTTTCCTTCTCCATGACAGATGGTTGCTGGCAGACTGAGCTTCTCATCAGTGCCTTCCCTCCGAACTTTTCTGATACTTGCATGTCTACTAAGCATGTCTCTTCCTAGTAAATTTAGTCCTCAAATTAAGAGATACCTGGGAAATACTTGGAAAGCACACAAGGGAACAGAAGGCTGTCATATTGTTGGCTCCTTCAGGAGAGAGGAGTGTCGGAGTATTCTTTGTACTGTAAGAGTGCAATAAAGGACTAGAGAAGGTACCTTTTTTTTTTCCTTTTCTCTGCTTTTAAGTAAATGATAGATGAAACATTGATTTTTTTAAAAACATTTAAATACTAATGAGATTTCAGTAAGTTTTTGATTGAAAGGAAGTGTAGATATGAAGGGGAAAATGGAGTGTAAAGGAAGTCAGAAGGAGCTGAAGAGGAAGGGATAGAGAAAAAAAATACTGAGATGGATTTTCCTTCCTCCCAGGCCAGATACTGAGGCTACACCTTAAAAGTAATCCAAAAAAGGTCACAAAATACCTTCTGCTTTTCAGTTGTGTTGTTTGGAGTTTCTTTAAGGAGTGGAGAGATTAATACATATAAACAAACATATACTTTTAGGGATACTTATATTTCCTATCCTTGGGAAGCAGGGTGGCCAGTCTGGAGCTTTTTAGCTTCAAGCAGCTCTCCAGGAGCTCAAGCGTTGCTCTCATACTGAGGTTGTGTCCCATAGCCCACAGAGAGCAGTGCCAGGGCCTGTTGGAGGTAGAAGCAAACCATCAGGAGTTACTAAGGCAAACATTACCACTCACATGTTGCATGTCCAGCTAGGCATGTCCAAAAAGAAATCTAGAATCCCTGTTGAGTTACTGACATTTCCTACCTGCACGCTGTTTTACTCCAGAAGCTCTTTCCAAGACACACACCTTGCAGTTCATGGTCACATGAAGAGCATAATGGAAGTGCTTACAGGATCACGACCCTCTTCTGCCGTGATGAATAGCTGGCAAGTTACATTGCGCTAGCTGATGGCCATCCATCAGGACTCTTTTGAATAGTGTGATGGATTTTACCAATGCGTAATTTTACCAGTAGATGCCAAAACTGCATAAGCCACTCTCTAAAGTATACTGTATTCATGGACAGAAATTTGTTCTACAGACTTGGTCTTGCAGTTCAGTACAATGCACAAATGTGTTATTTCACACTATCAGGAGATGTCCAAATGTGCTCTGTAATTTTTTATCCTAGTGATTTAATTGTATTCAGTGGAGCTGTGTAGAATTTGGTTCTGTCAGCACTAACATTGGAGTTACACATAATAAGCATATTTTTTATTGTGACTTACTGGATTTATTTACATGCTGTTACCATTTTTTACGGTACTGTGTAACAACTTTTAACACATAAACATCAGATATTTTGTTTGAATTTTATTACAGATGAAGTTTATAGATTAAGAGCATTAAGGCACAGAAAACAGGTAAGAATCCTAGCCTTAAAGCTAATATGTCTTAAGCAGATAGTCGGAATTTAAGATTGAGTGAGAAACAAATAGGAAGTTCACACTTCTGAATATGAGCAGAGTATAAAAATACTCAGTTCAGCAGAAGTGCATAATAACCAATGCAGGTTAAAGAGGAAATTCTTAAAAATATGTAGTGTAGGTCTCTATTGTGGCATTGTACATTAAAATTATTTTCCTGGATGCTTACAATGTTATATTTATACTGAATATTCTATTATTTTATTTTGTGAATTCTAAATATTTTGGAAGGTGGTAGTATGATTAACTATTTAGTAAATTCAAATGTAAATCAGCATAGTTGTAGTCAGTTATTTTTGTGATTTTTCCTATTGATGTTATGCACATGTGGAAAGTGCTTTCCAAGACCTATATTGAGTGGGAAGGGAAGGAAACCAGTGCTCTATTTAAACAAAAAATGTAACAATGTTGTTTAGAGAGAGAGGAAACCAGCTTTGAAATGTATTATGAGTGCAACCTGATGTCATGAGTTGTAGGAGGAAGAAATCATTAGCTTGGAAAAAAAGCAGTACTGGCAAAATAGCCATATGCAAATGTTAATAAGGGTATGTGTATCAGTAAGGTGTGGGATAAGATTAGGAGAATGAATGTTAGTAATAAAATCTCTCAAGAGTATGTTGTCTTGTTAGAGGAAAAAGCTAATTTACAAGAGCTTCTTGTTTCTGTTAATCAGATAGAGATATGTATAGGAAAAGGAAATGTGGGGAAAACCAGAGTGATTTTGGAAAACAGTCTCGATCATTAATGTCCTATTGTATCAACAGTGATTTTCACTTTGTGGTTACTAATTACTACAAACGCTATAATACATAGCATATTGAAGTACAGGAAAACAGGAGTAGTGTTGCATTAATGTTTGTACTGTATATTGGCAGTTGGATGGTGAGAAGTAATGAAAATGCAGGTTTAGATCTAGATATGTTGTACAGTTTGTACAGTATGTCACAGTCCTCGTGGCTTGAAGCCTGACTCGCTCTTGCTGTCTGAATGTTTGACAATGCAGGCATACACATAGGCAAATAAGACTTCTAAAAATACATTTCACAAATCATCCATTCCAGCTGTCAGGGTGAGAACAGTCCTTTTGTCCTGCAGTCCTGGACAACTAAAAAATCCTATTTCAGACAAATGAAACTTGGTTATTTGCTGCCTGACAGGAAAGCTGCTGACCTACACTTTATACCCCTCAGTACATTGACTGGCCATTGTGCCCAACCTGAGGCTTAAAATGAGAATTGGCCTCTTGCCCAGCTTTTCTGTAAACACTACCAATGGCAAAAAAAAAAAAAAAAAAAAAAAAAGCATGCTTAGAGCCCCTAGCCTGCTGTTTGGAAAAATTCTTGCCTGTTACCTCCATAGGGTAAGTCCCACTTTGGGAAGAGTGAACATGACTGACTATATATGGCCACCTAAAAATAAAAATAGGGACAATCACCTTTTCTTGTCAGACAAATCTCAGATCCAGGTCACCTTAACAAATCCTAGGCTGCAAGCCAATGATAGTGGTTATAGGGAAAATAAATATATATGTACATGGATCCTACTGATCCTACATGGATCAGTCCAGTTTTGATTGAAGCGAATGGAGCCATTGACTTTAATTGATGTTGAATGTGTCCCATGACCTTCTAGTTTATATATTTAGACTCACCATACTAATAGTCTCTTCTACAGGTCTGATGTCATCACCATTATTATAAGCAGAACTTGTCACTTGATTGACAGCAAATAGCCTTTCCAAAAAGTAGCCAACAAGTAAGAATGTTTTGTAAAAGTGACATATGATCATGACTGCCTGCAGTCCTTTTTTGTTTGCAGGCAGAGGAAGAATTTCAGATATTTCTAAGGTCAGTGTCCCTAGTCCAGAAATGAAGGGGAAGTATTTGTTTTTAAATTGCTATTCTGCTTCAAATCTGTCTTCCAGTTGTGCTGAAAGGGAGGACTAGATGTTGAAATAAATTCTTTGCCTGTTGTGACCAGCTAGATGGGCACAGGAATTGAGTACTCGGACTGCATGCACAAAATGGTCATTGGCATTTCATGTTTTTGCATTAGGAAGTCAACTACTTAAACATATGTATATTTTTTTTTAAAGTCTGGTGATTCAGATGTCTGGGATCTCATTTTGCTTGTTTTCTTGAAAACTTTCACAAAAAGAAATCAGCCTGCAAAACCACAAAAATGTACTTCTCAGCCAGCTATGGTTTGCATAGACAGCAAAATCCTGGAGAAGTATTTGTATTTTTAAAAAATTGTTCTGATGAGTAGCAAATTATTATGAATTCATTACTAGTTTTCCACTAGCAGTTGGCTTAGAACTGTTCAAAGCATGCAGCAAATACTGAGGTGTTAAGAGAATATTTGTGGGGAAACAAAGAACTGTCGTCGACATTTTGTAATATTAGATCTTAGAAGATTGTTGTAAAATAGATGTGCTGTAAATGTGTGAATGAGTACTAGAATTTGGAATTTTTTAACTTAGAAATGAATATGGCAATAAATATATTCCGTTGTACAGTTGTGACTAAAAGTAAACTATAATTCTGTGTAATTGAGCCAAGTTATTAATATTTAGGACTTCTAATATAATAGAGTCTAAACACTATTTAAGAAGAGTGAAACAAAATATAGAATTAATTCCAGAACAGTTATAAAGAGGTATAGAAAAATAGTATCTCTTCTACTAAGTAAACCCTCAGCAAATTTGCAGGTAATACAAAACTGGGAGGAGGGCTGACACACCAGAAGGCTGTACTGCCATCCAGCGTGACCTGGACAGGCAAGAGAGCTGGGCAAGGAGAAATTTAATGTGACTTAACAGAAGCAAGTGCAAAGTACTGCATCTGGGGAAGAACAACCCCATGTATCAGTACAGGCTGGGGGCTGATCTGTTGGAGAGCAGCTCAGGGGAAAAGGACCTAGGGGTACTGGTGGACAAGAGGATGACCATGAGCCACCAATATGCCCTGGCAGCCAAGAGGGCCAATGGCATCCTAGGATGCATTAAGAAGGGTGTGGCCAGCACATCGAGGGAGGTTATCCTCCTCCTCTACTCTGCACTGGTGAGGCCCCATCTGGAATATTGTGTCCAGTTCTGGGCCCCCTAGTTCAAAAAAGGACAGGGAGCTGCTGGAGAGAGTCCAGCACAGGGCCACCAAGATTATTAAAGGAGTGGAGCATCTACCGTATGAGGACAGGCTGAGAGAGTTGGATCTCTTTAGCCTGGAGGAGACTGAGAGGGGACCTCATCAATGTCTACAAATATGTTAAGGGCGAGTGTCAGGATGACGGAGCCAGGCTCTTCTCAGTGTTATCCAATGTTAGGACAAGAGGGAACGGGAGTAAGTTAGAGCATAGGAGGTTTAGTGTAAACATAAGGAAGAAATTGTTCACAATGAGGGTGACAGAACACTGAACAGGCTGTCCAGGGAGGTTGTGGAGTCTCCTCTGGAGACATTCAAGACCCGCCTGGACACGTCCCTGTGTGACCTCTTCTAGATGATCCTGCCTTGGCAGGGGGGTTGGACTAGATGATTTTTCTAGATCCCTTCCAACTCCTAACATTCTGTGATTCTACAAAATGTTTGAAATTAGAGGCTACCTGGCAGATTATTGTTTCTTTGTTGACCTTATACCACTGATTGCAATAAAATGTAACATATATTTCAGATATCAGAATTTGACTTTCTTAGTGTATGTCTTATATTGGACATGTAATTCTTATTTTAACAGTCTATACTAAACATGTTACCCTATGAATGGTGAATTTTAGAGTATTTATTTTAACTTACATAAATACACAGAAAATTGTGTATGTTTATATAACTATTTAAAGTGGTCTAGAAAGAAGCCCAAAGAATTTGCATGTGGTAGCTCCTGCAGCACAGGATTGTTGCAGAGGGACTAAACAGGGAACTGAATGCTATTGCATTGCCTTAATTTCTGTTAGGGCACTGTAACAAAGGCAACTTAATTTCAACTGCCTTAGTGATACTGTTATTACCTTTTGCCTATATAGATTATTTTGTGTTGTGAAAATAGCCAAAGAAGTAGTAATTTTGTAATGGAGAACACAGAAAGCAATCTGTAGGCCATACAAGTTCTATACTTTTGATCTTTGTTGTTGCATTTTGCCTGTTTTCCTTTGGAATTTCGAGTTAGAGTGAGGAAATTATATGATGTGATATCATATCGTATCTTATATTGAGTTTTCAAAGCTCAGCTTTGATAGTGATATTCAGTGTCAACACACTGTATATTCATCCCAAGGATCTTTGTAGTTCCAAGAGTTGGAAGATGAGCAGGCAATAAATAATAGGATACAGAGCATAATCTTTTTCCTCTTTAATGGGAGAATGTTTCAGACATAGTGATGTAGTTGACAGATGTTTGGTTTAGCATAAAAGAAAATGAGAAGAGATTGAAATGCATTGTCATATAGAAAATTAAAAACCTAATTAGTAAGGGAACCTATTGTGAATTTATCATAATAAAGTAGCTTATGTTTAGCTTCCTCTAAGTAAGCTAAATACATGCTGCCTCAATATGAAATAAAGGCAATATAAAATGATAAATCCATCATTTTTGATATTTCACTAATGCTAGCTGTAATCAGTTTTTATCCAGCTCAAAGACAACTTAAAAAATGCCAAGAAATGCATGTGTACATGCACAGGTACCCACATGTATTTGTCTTATGTTTAATTGTTACCACAGATATTGTGAGAAATAAATTAATTGCCTGGTTTTACAAAGATTGGTATGATAAAAGTAGAGTAAATTTGTCATATTTATCTTTGGTTTTTGCCATACTGAGGGCGACAAATAGAAGATGATGGTAAATAATCTGCGGTAGCATTGGGGCTTATGAATAGCATTCTGAGTATGGGACACAATATAGATATAAATATTTTCTCTTCTGTACAAACTTGGAGACTATTATTTCCTGTCATAGAGACTGTATCAGATAACAATCATAAAAGTAGTGAAAAAAACTCTATTATTGTGCTCTTAAATTAAAATATACAGTATGCACATCTGTCGTCCAATCTACTCAATATTGTTTCTGGAGAACAAATAATCTGTAGAGTTGTTGAACTAACATGAGTTGCTATTTCCTGGAATAGCTGCCCACAAATGTGAACTTGACCCCTGTACCAACCAACAAACTCCTGACTATGTACACAGGGTGACACCACTGATGGTTTCAGAGAAGTAGGATTTGGGGATTAGACACATTTGTCTCTGACAGGAGTTGTGTTTTTCTCCTCATATGGATCAAATAACATACTGATAGTCTTCAGAGTAGCTAACTTTGCCTTCTGATTGCAAGTTCCATGCAACTTCATGTTTTGCTTTGTATCACAATTCTAGGAATGGTGGTTTCTTGAGAAAATCAAGCTCATAATACTTGGGGACATTCTCTCTCATGGATTTTGTGCATTTAAAATTGGCAAGCCAGCACAGAACATAGTAAGAATGCAGTAGATCTGTTGTGGTTTTATACCCTATGTTTTTAAGAAAGTCTAATAATTTTTCTGAAAATATATAAACAGCGATCTTTGAAAGGCTCACCTCTCCAGTTGTACAATGGTACACATGTAATTTGGAGGTTTCCAGATATAACTATAGCAGTACTAACAAAAGGTACTTGAAGCCTGTGAGCTTTGGTCATGTTTTTACTTGATGATTTTAAAAATCAGGGTACTGATCTTGCAGTGAGATCCATTTACATATAGTCCTCATTGAAGGTCCAGGACCTGCAGTCAATATGATTCCATTCTGCACCTGGTTGCACTCTGATTTTACATAAATATGGGCATTTGTTTCAAGGTTTGCAATTCATGAATTAAGAATAATAGTTGTAAATATCCTCAAAATCTAGTTCAATAGGAGTTTGAATACTTAAAAAATGAAAAGATTTGGAGAGTTTTCTCCCTGCAAAATTGTATGGTAGCATGAAGGATGATGTTCAAAGATGTATCTGTCATTTAAGAGCCTGCAATGATTTGCATTGTAGTCATTTGTGCCCTCTGTATGACCATACCCTTTTAAATTCAAGGCATCTGATAATACAAGCAAAAAAATACTGGCAGGTATTTCAAACAGAATCTGTAGAAAGAGCAACACTATCCTGTAGATCTTTTTTAAAAGATTCAGGCTACAGAACTGGGATTTTAAAGAGAGATACTGGCAAAAGAATCAGGCTCATCTGATATGCATAAGAAAAAACGTCAACCTGAAGGGTAGACAACTTCTAAACAAAAATCTACATTACCAGAGAACTTCCTTGAACTGAAACAAGCTGCAAGATGTGCTGATTTCTTAAAATATTAATGTTAAATTTTGATGAGACATTCTCATTATGTTTTCACCAATGCAAATTTTTAAAATTGCAATAATAATAAATCTCAAGAGGTTAAGTTTATAAATTGATATCAAAGGACTGTTTCTGGTTTGGTTTTTTTAAGACCCCAGGATTTGTTTGGCATGTAACTGAATCTTTGCTGACAGCCTGGTTTATGTTACTAGACTGTGTGCTGCTGTACACCAAATGGCATTGTCTGATTGACTTATTTTTAGGCTGCTTTATAGCAGATGCAGACTGGCACATCACTGCTTACTCCAGAGATGTGTCTTACATTCCCTGCAGGAGCCCTGCTGGAAGGAGAGGAAGGAAACTAGTTGCAGAAATTATAGCAGTGCAAAGCACAAGTCTCAAAACTCTGCTTTAGTGGGTCAGCTGCCAAAAGTTACATGTGAATGGTACTTTAAAGCTGTCTTTGCTTCCCGTTAGAGTCTCAGCTTACAATTGAGAAATCACACACATAGGGAATTTGCTTGAACTTTGAATTAATATGCGTAAGACCAAACCAGTTAAAGTTACCTCCTATTTGATGCTGCAAATTCCAAATCTGTAGAAGTATGTGCTATGTACTCCAGCAATGATGAAAGTAGTAAGCATATTTTAAAGAATATATTCTGAGAGCTTGGTTCTGCTGCTTTTAAGATGAATGGTAATCTTTGTGTTAAACTTAACAGATCAGATTGCAAAAAAAGTATTTTTCTAGAAACCAAGGTAACATAAATGTCTGTATTAAACCATTTCCATTGTGAAAAGTACTTTTAATTTGGAGCATTTTCTCTAAAGAGTATGTTTAAGACCTTTCCTCTCTTTTGTATAGTACATATGCAAAATAAGTATAATGTGTAGTATTTATAGAATTATTATTATTATACATAATTGTCATAATTAATATTTAATTACTTATAATGTAATGTAAATATAACAATTACCTGAAAAAGTAATAGTTACGGGAACTGACATAATTCCACTTACATCAAAATGAATTTCCCATTGTTTTCAGTGGAACTACATTTTAGCTAACTGATTGGCTCATTTTATAAAAACAAGAGACAACGATGGCTGGACCACAGACTTGCAAGCCAGGTTTGTGCAATGATTTCCTATGTGAACTTGGCAAGTGCTTTTACTGTGAATAGAGTCCAAAAGCACACATAGTTTAACAACTTTGCTATCCACCTATATGAACAAAAAAAACCAAACCAAAATAAAAAAATTGCTTGCTTTCTTTTTAGATGTGTATTTTTCCTGCCAGTTTATCTTATTAGTGTGACACCACTAATGCAGTTACAAAAGAATAAGCTTGCTGGCCATCACATCATTAGCAGAACTATTAATTGTGCTTCATGACTTTCTATTAATTTTCCTATTGAAGTCAACAATAGTAACCTTTAATATTAAATGGACTAGGCTGATAACTAGTAAATAGATAGATCTTCACTGAAATTGTATACCAAATGTAATATAAAAACCAGAGGAGGCACCATTACTGTTCTTCTAGCCACCTTTCAGAGTAAAAATGTTATTTCAGCTTCCCTTCTTGTAAAGAGAAAGAAACACTGAATTGCAAGAGACTGGGTGAAGTTTATATGTAATGTCTAAAAATACTTCAGGAGGAATTTACCTATCAGTATTGATGCACATGCACATTAAAAAAAAAAAGGGCAGGAAAAGCTTTCTGCATACAGTTGGCTTCCCAGAACACATAAAAAGAACTAAGTGTGCTCAGAGCTGCTTTTGTGTAGCCACTGGAACTTGAATGATTGCAGGCCATCATCATGCAGTCTTTCTGATGGAACAGAAATCTTGGCAGCTTTGAAAGAGGCAGTCCCACCATGCCTTGAGCCTCAGACTTCACTGCTGCTTGTGCTGTGCATGCAGTAATGTTCTTGATGCTATGTGCAATGCAAGATAATGAGGCTTAAATAACAATCTTCTGCTGTGTATTATCTGTTTTGCATGGACACTAAACTGGTGTCCAAGTAAGCAGTCTGATGCTCCATAGTGTTATCTGCAGCATGAAAACAACTATTGCATTGCATGAAGCCTGATTTTTTTGCCATCCGAGTCACTGGAGTCTCAATATTTTCATTTGTATTTTTATATTAATGTTTATGGCACAATTGCCAATTGACCATGAAATTTTAGCCTCAAGTCACATATATATCTGAAGTGATTTTGTGCTATTCAAGTGTTCTTGACCACTGTTAAAAGTTCTGATTTCTGTAGCAGTGGACATTCTGAAAATTCATGGTTCTTTGCTGTTACTCAAAAGAACGCCCTTGCTTTTTGTAGTATTTAATATAATGTAATGGTAAATCATAAATTAATTCCCTGCTTTGTTAAAATCCATTATGTGTAGAGGAATTGTACCCAGGATTAATGTATTCCTATGCTACAAAAACATATTTAAATCTGGTAACCAGTAATTGTTTCATATGACAAAAAAATATCACTTTGTTTGAACCAAGAGCTTTTAGACACTGTGACTGGGTGACTTCAGCAAACTAATAGTTAGCTGAAGAGAAGATTTTTTTTTTTGTCCTGTGCTAATAGAAGTGATTCAGTACCACAATTTGTAAATTCGGGAAACATTTATTCTAAAAATAACTCTTAAAACAATTATACACCTCTCTCAAGTGTTGGATTCTACTGTTGGGTTTGGCTCCCACGATCATATAAACAGTACCTGTGTTCCTCACAAAAGAAATACATAGTTTAACTACACATGCATCTTAGCTGAGACAAGAGACCCAAATGTGACAAAAAGGAAATTGCTCGCTTATAGAGTTTGATTAAAGCTTTAGGCATAGAGCTTTTTAAATGACAAATGCTCAATGAAATAATATTATGTCTTTGTACTTCAGAAAACTACTAATATGAGGTTTCAGGACTTTAAGAAATGTTAATTAACTAGTTACCATTCATGTAAAGTGTTAGCATTACAGCCATTTTGTGGGCTGATAACTGAAGCATGGAAATATTAGGTTCTTCAGAAAGGACGAGATGGAGGTTCCCTTCCATGTGTATGCCCTATCAGTATTTACTTATTCAATCTCAATCTTAAATCTGGATTGAATATTAAAAACCTGAAGCATGACATTTTCATAGACTTCCCATAATTTTTTACTCAAAGAAATCATTACTTTTGAGTATTACTGGTAACAATTTAACCACTGAATCTCTTTTGGGTCTTGTGAATTTGTTAGTCTCTATTTCCCTTAACAATAGGTTTTGTAACACATTTACATAGTTGTTTTATTATTGCTATTTTTGCATTTCACGACAAATTTCCTCATGTATTCCTGTTACAGGATTACCTTTTCTGTAATTTGTATGTGGTGTTTTTTTGTTTGGTTTGATTTTATCACAGGCCTGCTTCATTTTAAGCTAAACCTAAATGTCTCTCAGTTTGTGTTTTCCCAGGCCCAGGTCATTCTTCTCAACCTTCTTTTGATTTCTTCTTCCTCTGCAGTGTCCTTTATTGAGATAGTTGCATTCTGTGTCATTACACTTTCATCCAGATGAAGTTATCAATACTGATTTCTCTAATAGTCTTCAACTACTCATTATCACTTTTCTCATTCATCCCAACTTTTTGTTTTCTTATTTTGACCACAACATAACATCACATCTGTCTTCTAAGCTGATACACTTTTATGGAATGCTGTGAATCATATAAATAGCTCCTCTTCTTCCCTTCCATAGCATAATACTTTGTAGTTACCAAAACTTGAGTTTTGCTTGCCATCACTCTGCCCATGTTATATTGTCTAATTGTGTCTTTTGAAGTTCTTTCTAGTCCTCTATAACCTTAATATATCTTGTCATCTACAGATTTTGCTGCTCCCTTTTCAGATTTTTGCTTTCTTTCCAGATTACTAATAGATATGTTAAATCACTATTATTTTACTTAGTAAAATTGCTAATATATTTCTAACATTAAAAAAGCTCTAGTTTGACAGATTTTGTGTCTCTGAAAAAGTTAGCCCATTTTCTACCTGTGTTTTAAACTCTTATTGCCTTTACTCATTTTGGAATGCCAAGTAATTAAAATGCAGTGGCTTAATGCTCCTTTATGCTCTGGATCCCTTTTTTCATAGATGAAAAGCTATCTGTAATAATAATAATAAACTTATTGATAAGATCTCTATTATGGACCATGCCTCTGACATAATTGGAATTCTTTTGCACCAGAGTGCAATTTATGTTTTTTGGATACCTGTGTTATGACAGTTTTGGCCCACAATTATTTCTTAAAAGGAGAAAGATGCTTTATCAAAAAGCATGTAATTTCAAACTTTTGAAACTTGAGGTTTACATGTATTTTAAAAATATATAATTTGGTGCTTTGGACAACTCTCTAGTATTTTAAGGGTGATATCTTCAAATATGTTTATTATTAACGGAACCTCCAGTGAAACTACTGAACTTCCCATTATCTTTAGTGGGTAGAGAGATGAGCCACCACTGAAGGCATTCAAAAGCACTGCCACTGTGTATAATCATCAAAATATTGGAGGTTCATGTATTTTTTCAGAACGATTATGTTTGTGTGACATCATTTAAGAGAGTAGTTTAAAACAAGGTAGTAACCATTTTGCAGTTCCCTTGTAAGGACGAGGGAAGTCCGTAAGACCGCGTACAGGTACCGGATACTCAGTGCAGTATTGCCATCTGTTGGCAGCTGCTTAGCAAAGCTGCGAAAGAGCTGCTACAAAGCCTTGGACGATGAACTGCCACATACAGCCTTGGACTACGAACTGTAACATGGACTTGATGTAGATTATTACTCTTTACTGCTTCCAAGAGGCTGTGTTTCTTTGGCAAAGCATTTGCCCTGTTACTGCTGCAGTGCTGGGAAACTGGCCGGACAGGGCAGGGGGCCTCTGGGTTGCAACTCTGGCCTGTACTGTTCATACCTTCTTCAGCATCTGAAGCTACTATCCATGGCAAAGTCTGTGAAAACCAGGCAGGTCCGTAGCAGGAGTATTTAAGAATTCACTTCAGTCCTCTGAGGGGGAAAGAGAAAGGAGTGGAATCTGCAAAATTTCTCTGCTTGAGTTCTAAAACTTGTAAAACCTGTATTACTTTTCCTAAAAGTATAGGGCACTTAGGTTTATTAAAAATACTTTAAAATGTAGGTAGATGGTCAGCTCAAATATTTCAGAATTAGTACATTAACACAGTCAGTCCCGACCTCAGATTGCTGTGTGCTTTTTTCATGTAGTCTCCTGCAATCTCATAAAAACTAAGTTTCTGGGCTGCTCTGAGTGCCCTCTAATCCACCCAGTTCACTGTAGTGACTGTGCATTTGGTGATTGGAATTGAAAGTCTTACCCCATTTCTCATTATCAGTCCTCAGAAGAATCCATTTTACTTTCTCTGTGGCCACTCAAGTATTTTGTTTCATTTAGTGGAAAATTAAAGCAGGAGAAGACTGTAGTTTTGTTTGCTTTTGTATAATAAAATAAGTTAGTACAATGGATTTAAATAGAAGTGGAATTATGTATGAAAATTTTTTATCATGCCAGAAAATTTCAATTAGGGGAAATAAGCCACTTTGTTCTTTCTGATAAATTAATCGTAGAGATTATCTATTAAACGTGCCACTTAACCTTTCTGGCATAAGTGCCTGAGGCAGTAGTATTTAGGCTCTCCACATTCATTTGGATATATTAATTTCTATGCAGCTGTCTTCCAAAATGGAATTTTCACTTGTCTTTTTTACAAGTAGGTCATTGTGCAGCTGTTGTTAATAGAGGCTGACATTTGTAAAATGGTAAATCCACCATTGTACCCTATCAGTCACAAAATTGATCTCCATCAGTTACAGAATATCCTTTACTAGGATGCCCTTTCTCACCCCTAAAGGGTATCATCATTGCTGTGACAGCCTTTGGCCTTTTTGGAATGTGAACGTGTTTCAGATGGTTGTTTTGCAAGAGCTGAAGCACCACCATGTCACTTCTGTCTGCATTAGAGCTCCCTTAAAATTAATCTTGAGGGAAATTGGTATGACAGCAGTTAGCTGTCAAAGAACCAGCTGTCTCAACTGTTGAACCTCCCAGGTCCAAATCATCTTTCTGCCCTCTACAATGAAATCAAATCGTCTTTTCAATGTAGACAAGGCCTTACTGTCCCAGTAGTGGTCAGCTGTTGCACAGCTTAAAGAGAGACAAGCAACTCCTGGAACAGCTACAAACCTTGTCCTGCAGTCTTTAAAGATTAGAAATAGGATCTTGGCCTGGATATCTTTTCATGTGTCATAAAATTTGCATAGTCTGCTGCAGGAATAGTTTGAACTCTAGAACTCTCTGAGGTGTGCATACCCTATATCCTAGGGAAAGAAGAGAGGAGGTAAGAAGAGTTCTGGCACCAAAGGAGAAGATCTAAGAGAAGAAAGTATGAATGGCAGATAATTTTTAAATCATAGAACAATCAGAGCTGGAAGGGCCCCACAAGGATCATCAAGTCCAACTCCCATTAGGCACAGGACAAAAACCCTAAGATCACACGAGGTGACTAAGGGCATTGTCCAAGTGTCTCTTAAACTCTACAAGATTTGGAGCCATGACTACCTCCCTGGGGAGCCTGTTCCAATGCTCCACCACCCTCTGGGTGAAAAACTTTTTTCTAATACCCAGCCTGAATCTCCCCCGGGACAGCTTCATGCCATTCCCCCGTGTCCTGTCACTGTCCGCTAAAGAGAAGAGCTTAGCCCCTATTCCTCCCTCTCTGGTGAGGAGGTTATAAACTGCTATGAGATCCTCCCTCAGTCTTCTCTTCTCCAGACTGAACAGGCCAAGTGATTTCAGCCTTTCTTCATATGTCTTCCCCTCCAAGCCCTTAACCATCTTTGTTGCCCTCCTCTGGACGTTCTTCAGCATCCAGCGTCCAACTATAAATTTAGTGAAATGAGAGAGAACATCTCTAAAATCTTAAAGTGTTACAAAAGAAAGTAAATGCAATTTACATTATGTGAGCAGCAAATGCATTAGTTATGTGTAACAAAATCAGTGTTTTAGAAAGAACTGGGAGCAAGACAGTGATGTTACAGTCAAAGTTTGTCTGTACTGTGAACTAGAATTAATACATTATTGATTACCCGAGCTTATATATTCTTTCACAGATACAATTAAGTGAGAGAATAATGCTTGTAGATTTGGGATATGAAGCAAAAAAAAAATCCTGCTGACTTTAGGTTTTGGTCAAATGAACTTGTAGATCTTCAAAGTTTAATATCTGGAAGATCTGGAGAAAATTCAAATAGTGCAAGGACTATGATAACAACCATGAAGGTGAAACAATTGAAGAGAGCTGTGCTGAAACTTAGACTGAAGTACAGTTAGGCAGTTGTGCTGTTTAAGGACATGGGATTCTAATTTCATATGAAAAGAAAAAGATTCACAATTGCTACATGATCAGAGCAGTAAGAAGCTACAGAGCTGTACTATGGTTTGGTAGCTTGGACAGGAAATGGAAAAGTGAGGTGCCCAGAAAAGAGAACTATAGTAATGAATGAGGATTTAGAAGAGGAGCTGCTGGAAGACATTTTAGCAGGTCATGTAACAAGAGGTGGTGAAATCCTGAATATGAAGAGAGTAACACCTCAGATACTACCCAAGTTTTACAGTGAAGACAGGACAGGGGAATTGCCAATTTTGAAATAATAAACCCAGAAAAGTAGAAGCAAAACTGTGACATCATCAACATTTAAGAAAACAATACCTGGGAGAACCTGCAAGCGGCGTGAATGTAAATTTATATATATGGCATGCCTTTGGCTTGTAGCTAATCCATAGAAAGAGGTAAAGTTGCTCTGAGAACAATGACTATTGCTGATAGCAGGACAGAAACTCAGGGAAAAAAGTCTATGTAAGGGACCCCTGGATTTGGTAGGGATATGGTGAGATCACTTTAATGAAATTCCATTTGCCCTAATTTGAGAAAAATCAGACAGGTAAGTCAGGAGAATTTGATGGCTGACTAGCAAATGCTATCAGTAAGGTGAACATTTTAAAAAGCATGTTTGTTTTCTCCCTATTGACAATAGGAGATATTTATTAAGCCAAAGAATTTTACATCTTGGGTTACAGCATGACTATGAACAGGAGACTAGGATTATTGTGAATGTTATCCTGAAGACCTTGAAAAGGAAGGAAAATGTGTTAAGTTTACATGACAGCATGCAAGATGACCTAAGTGGCTTCTTAGAGACTTAGTGGGCATTTGTGTGCTTCTTTGTGGAATCAACTCCATAATCCAATTGTCACTTGTCATTTAATTTTCCTTCCTTACAAGAAGGTGTATGTGGGAAACCATGTGGATTGATGGATGGTCAGGTAAATTCAGGCAGCGCAAGAGAAGCAGCTTTGCCTTGGAGAAATTGTCCAAACCTATGATTGTCAGGGATGAGAGTAGCCTTCAAAAATGTAGCAAAATTAAAACTCATCAAGTGATTAAGGTTTACTTTGCTAAAGAGAAAGGCTTTGGCCTATTAAACAGTTAAGTCTGAAAAAGCAAACCTTAGAAACAAGCAAGCATGAGGTAAGGAAGGACCTTTTTTTAGGCTGTCTGTTTTTAGGATGTCACTATACTAGAGATACACATTTGCTGGTATAATTAAGGATCAGTTAAGAATATTATTTTGGTTTGCAGCAAGGAAAAGATGCTGATTCTGCTGCTTAAGACTTGGGCTGTGATTTTAGTGGTCTGAGTCAAGTTCATACTCTGACTCTGATTTAGGCCCAGATCCATAAAGGGGCTTAGGCGCTTAAAATGTGACTTCACTGGATTTATTCAGTTAAGTTGCTGAGTGCAATCTCTGGAATTTGACATACTCCTTTACACGCCCATGATTAAACAACTTCCTGCTTTCCTTTTTATTCCACAGAAGAACGGCACAGCTGCTAGCCTGCCTGCCCTGGCCTGCCTTCAGAGCGATCGTGGCACTGCCCTGGAGCAGGCCTGGCAGCGCGGGCCTCCAGCCCCCACCGTCGCAGCTCAGGCGTGTAAGTTCCTTATGTAAGGAAGAACGGGGGGAGAGGGTGGGGGGAACCAAGGTTCTCAGCGCGAACTAGAGCAGCCGAAATGTTGCGCTGGGACCATCTGAAGCAGCTGGTGGATAATGCTCGCAAAAAGAGTTGGCATCCCTTTGGGGGGATTTAGAGGTCTAGCACAGGTTTTAGGGTGCAGTTGATGCCAGGCTCGTGTTCAGAGCCGTCTCCCTACCCTGAGGCCTGGTACTGGGACCAGAGAGAGAGCGGTGCTTACCACACGGCGCTCTCCCGCCTTTCGCACCCCTCCGCCGGGCTGTGCCATGCAGGACCAGGCCGTAGGAAAATAATTCCGAGACATTATTTTTAACCTGGTCAACTCCCTATGCGCCTACACGAGCAGGTCGCCCTGGACACAGCTGCGGCGGCTCCCCGCGGGTGGGTGGGCAGGCCGGGTGGCCGGTCGATGAGGTGTGGCCTGCCGAACCACTGCACCGGCAACCGCCGATCCCTTGAGCCCGCCGCCTTGCACTGGTGCCCCGCGACGGGGAAGCTGCTCTTTCCTCGACATGGCACTTACAACCGGGGTGCGCTGCACAGCCCCGTGGACCAGCAACCGCTGCCCGCTCCGCGCGACGAACAGTCGTAGTGAACGCCGCGAACACCAATGCAGGAGGGCAGCGCCCGCCGCCGGCCCCCGCCACCTCCCCCTTACAGGGATCGGTCGGCAAACTGACTGCTTCTCCATCCCCGCTAACGCTACAGTACGGAATCCCGCCGCCCGACGGGGCGACCCACAAAGAGGAGGAGGGCCGAGGCCAGAGCTGGGGCGGGGCTGAGGCGGGGCCGGCGGCAGGAGCCACAGCTCGCCGCTACAAAACCGGAGGCGGCGATATCTGTGCTCGTCGTGATCGTTTCTGTGTGTTAGCAGTGTTGGTCTCAGCGCTCCCTGGCCGCTAACATGGCGCTCTCTGGCGACCCCCACTTCAAGAAGCTCGTGGAGTGGCACAAGGCGAACTCCTCCAAGCTTGTCCTGCGGCAGCTATTCGAGGCCGATAAGGCTCGCTTCCAGAAGTTCAGGTGAGGCTGGGCAGCCCCTGCCCGCCCTACCCCGCGGCTGAGCGGGGCAGCCGCCGCCCCAGCCCTCCCCAGCGACCGTCGTGGCCCGCCAGGCCCTCAGGCTGCCAACACGCCGGGCGCTTCCGCGTGCGAGGCCCGGGGCTGTGCAGGGCTGGCTGGCTTCTTTTCCTCCCTCCCTGTTTCCCTCAGGTGGACGCTGCCGGAGAGCCAGGGCCTCGGGGCGGGAGGGATGCGCCCTTTTGGCTGAGCCCTGGCGAGGGCCGCGTTTCGCTTCCCCCTGCTCCGCTCCCTCCTGCTCTTACGGTCCCAGGAAGGGAATGGTCCTGGCGGGATAGGGGAGGGCATCACGCACACACGCAGCAGCTTTGCTCGCTGCCGCTCCCACTGGCGTGTGGGGGACCAGGAGAGGGCGGCTGCCCCTGGCTGGAGCCGCGCTAGCCGGTCAGAGGCCGGTGGCAGGCCGGGAACATGCGCCTGGGGCCTGTAGCGCCCTGCCGGCGTGGGCAGGCGGCCGGCAGCGCTGCCGCGGCGCGCGGCATCGGGGGCGGTGGCGGGCGGGAGGCGCTTCGCGGCAGCCCCCGAGGAGGGATGGCCGTGCGCGCTTGCCCTTGACTCATCCTTGCAGCAGGGTACGTGCCAGGAAGCACACCGCCGAGCTGCGGCTCGCACAGCGGCATTGTGGGTCCTTCGTTTCTCAGTCTCTCGCACCCGTGTGCTTAGTCATGATAAGCTCCGCGATAAAATCAAGGGGAGCCGTCCATCCTTGTCCCCCTACCTGTCAGTAGTACGGCGGTGCATGTCCGCGTCCTGGGATGAGGAAGTGGGAGATGTTTGGCAGGTTTAGTCCTCTCTTGCCTTATGCTATCCATGTTACAGAAAATGCATTGCAATACTTTTGCTAGAGGAGGAAGTAAGAGGTGTAAGCAGTGTGGCAATGTTTAGCAGTTTAATTCTGTAAAGTGAGACTAACGTTTTCTGTACACAGGCGATTGCTGAGAAGTCATGTGTGGTTACATTGTTGGACTATACTAGCAATCTGAAAAGCCTAATACTATGTAGATGCATCTGGGACTCGTTTTAAAGTGAAAATGGATACAGATATAGTGAACTTCTGTTCTTGAGTTGATAAGACTTGTTGCATTTACCAAGCTTTTCACTAGGATCCTAGGCAAGATGCTTTTCTTTCCTTTTGAGCTCATTAGATATTACTTAAATTGTAATTAAGCGCTGCACACCCAAGTCCTGCATACCAGTACAAAGGAGTTAAAATGTCATTTGCATTGATGAAAAAGGTATGCTGAATTTTTTGGTGTATTGACTTCATTTGGCTCTTTTAATGCTATTTCTATACTGTTCAATGAACATTATTAATATTATCTCACAGGAATCTACTAACCCCTCTCTAATAGAGCTAGTTCTGGTTGCAGGTTTTCCTGATTTCCATTCTTCCGAAAGAACGAATTTGGCAATATCTGTGCAACAAAGGAAAGCTGAAACAAACCACTTGAATCAAAAGGTGTAACCTAGAGTTTTCTTACATGATTCTTTCCTGCATATCTTAAGCAAGGACTCACACTGTGGATAGCACTGTATCTGAATCACATTGGCTGTCACTTTAATATTATCCAAGCTGCTTTAACCATAAAATGTACTCTCTTAATACAGTTAAAGTGGTTTAAGTTAACTTAATCTATCTTAATGACAAGAAAGGATTATTTCAATCCTGTTTCTTCATAAAACAACAGATTTTAGACTATCAGGTGAACTTTCTCATAGCAAAATACAATTGCAGAACTAATAGACTGGGTTGGTTAGTTTGACAGACCTGCTTGTATACCTCTCACTAATTGCCACTATGAGCCATATCAGCAGTATAATGGTAGCTAACATCTTTTGAAAGCCTAAGCAATGCATCAAGAGTAATCAGGATTCAGGTATCTATCTGCTGAGTTTTATGATGGTTGCATTATATCAGTTCTAAGTCCTTCAAAACTAGTGGAGATTTTCTAGTGAATGATCCATGTTGTTAAGATCCACTGTTTCTACCGGATCTTATATTTGGGTGGCAAAGAAAGCCAAAGGTATACCCTACAGGTTTGACTGTATTCTTAATCAGAAAAACAGGAGACACAAATTCTGAGGAGGATAAAAGGACAGAAGGGAGAATGGTTCTTCTATCTATATTCTGTAGGATGCAATCAGTGAGTGTAAATATCTTATAATAACATTAACTAGATACTTGTGGTCAGAAGTAAAATATTCGGATTAAAAACTATTCACACCAGTCTGAATTTTCTCTGGAATAGTGTTGGGAAGCAATTCTGAATGTGCATAAGTTGGTGTTCGTTTGTTGGTTTTGGTTTTTTTTTTTTCCCCCTTCTAAAGATTATAGATAGTTAATGATTTTATGATAATATCTAGCAGAATAGCAATGTATTCGTAAAGGTTAATTTCACATGAGGAGGGAGGCACGAACTACGGAGAGGACCTTGTGGCCACAATTTCAGACTGCTTAGGCTTTCCGCAGATGTATTCCTGCTAGTTGGCCTGTCCATTATAAAGGGTCAGAAAGAGCCTCCTATCTAAATGGAAAACATACCACCAGGGAAATCCTTGTCTAATAATACATTTAGGGGTTGCATATAGACTCTTTAGGGTTTTTTTGTGGTTGTTTTTTTTTTTTTAACTTCCCATCTAAGCACATTCTGAGATGCTGCGGATGACCCTCTGACTAAGGGCTGCATCCCTTAGATGTGGTTTACGTGACAGTTCCTGTTCCACCTGGGTAGTGCTCCCATTAGCTGCTGCATTGCAGAATGGATAGTGTAGCAGAATACAACTGAGCTGCAGGGATTTGGGCTTCTGTTTGAATAAAGGGTGGGTCTCTTGGTGTAAGGATTTAAAATGAGATTACATTAAATGCTGTGTGTTCCACCTTGTGGGGGAGGTTAGATCTGGTAGCCATTGCTTGCATGAGATGTCTTGGGATTTGAATCTAATCAGAATTTCATTAAATATTCTGTTTCCTAGGTCTAGTGATGGATTTTTTTATTACTTTTTATTCTTGTAAGTAAAATAGTAAATTGTAGAAACAAGGTAAATGTTAGGTAAACACAAAGAAAATATCGTACGGATTTCATCTTCATGGATTAGAACACTGGGTAAGACATATCTTTCTGTATTAAACTGTAGATGGAGAATTGTGCTTTTTTTAAACTGAAGAAGTGTAGTAATGGCCTTGCTGGTAAAAGATCTTCAAATCTGACACCTGTCTGTAATTAAATTGCACCAAATCTCAAATAGAGTTGGAGGATTTGTTCACTTTTTTCTTCAGTATCAATAAATAATAAATTTGATAGGTGAGAGGTAGCAGTCCTTAACTAGCAGTATTCCAGGTATCCTTTTACTGGATGGTCAGGGTTTCAGGACTACTGGTTTACAGCCCACTGAACAGAAGGGTGATTAATGGTATTGATACAGTTTTCCCTTATGTTCCTCATTTTTGCCTGTAAAAGAAACACTCAAATTGTGCATGACACCTTCCTTCCCTTATTTAGTGTTTCTCTAAAACCAGAAAAAGGATATGTTACTTTGTTTTTCCTCAAGCTAATGAAACCACCCAAATATCTAGGCATTGGTGATTATTACTGTAATTGGAAGTTCAGTTCCATTCTTTCTTTGCAGAATCTTGCCTGCTGTCTTATATCTGTTTGGAATAGCAATTATGCCATGGTTTGTCCCTGCAAAGTCTCTGGCATACATGGTCACTAATGTAACAGTACATATTTCAGTGCTCAGGTATTGGGAAAGAGAAAGCAGAGGAGATAATGAACAATGTGAAAACTTAAGAATTTAGATGCATACAATTTCCTGTGGCTTGTGCATATGGAGTGAAAGTGACAGACGTAAAAGATCTTTTATGCTTTTATGGCTTCCCTATTGAATTACAGAAGTTTTATTCTTTGGTTTAGAATAAATGTGTATGTTAGGTTGTAAATTAATGAGTAGAATACTATTTTGTAAAGGACTAGAAGGACTGTAGAACTTCTCGCGTAGATACAGGGCATTTTTGGTAAGCTTTTTACGTATGACATATTAGGAAAAGGCTAATGATAGCTGGAGAATGCTGGTGGCCCAATGAAAACAATGTGGCTTTCCAACTGTGTGTTAAATATACTTCATTATATTTGGACTTATGTAAGTAGAAAGTGGATGGTGTAATTCACCGTGTTGAAAACCACGGTCTTCAATTAAAACAACACCCTAGTAAGTCACTTTATGAAACTTGTGGGGCAAATCAGTCCCTTGGGTCACCTTTATGAACTTAGTATAATTAGAATTCCAATTATTTTGTAATCTATAAAAGAGTTATCATTGTCTTGCTTAAATCAGTCACTCTTCAGGAATGTGCAACTAAGCAACCTATTTCTTTTGGCAGCTTGACTCTGAATAGTGATCATGGGGATATCTTGCTGGATTATTCCAAGAACCTTGTCACAGAAGACGTGATGAAAATGCTGATGGAACTGGTAACTCTTTGAAATGTTGAACTGATAAACAGGTTTTAAAAAAAAGCTAACCTTTACCTGCAACTGATCATTCTAGCATTTTTAATACACATTTAGCTCTGAATTTGAGATACCATCAAAGTTAAAAGGCATCTGTTTATGAATCTTGGCACTACTCCAAGTTTTGCATTGTCCTTTAGCCCTAAGTTACAAGGCCTTTTCCTTGTCCTTATCGAAAAGATTTGTCTAACAGACCAGCTGGCATATCTCGCTGCTACTGAGGTCTGCCATAAAATTAGAGATTAATATAAAGTTGTAAGAGAAGGTCATATCTTCTATACCTGCAACTGGAACAATGCTTCATATGTCATGTAGTCTTAGTTTTGGGATTCATTTGTAGTGTAGGTGTATTTTAAGAAAGAAACTTGTCTTTAACTTCAATTTATTGTGATGTCCCTATTTACACTCCTTCCTTAACTATTGATTTGGACAAAGATAGGACACGGATGTTTGAAAAGGGAAGAACTAGCAAAAATAGCCATAACAAACTTACTTTGGCTACTCTTCAGATTAAAAATAAATGAAAAATTCAGAGCTTGTATGAAGAATCAGTAATGAATCCTGCAGCAGTATGACAAGATGAAACTGAGTAATTAAGATGGATTCATTGAATCTTGGTCATTTAGCATGTTACTGTGTAACTTCTTAAGGAAACAACCTGTATAAAAATACTAGCTTTAAAATAAGAGAATCCATTTTTATGCTAGAATCTAGTGGCACTTTTAATCTAATATTGTAATTTGTTTGACTATCTTATGCAGTAAATGTTCACACTCTTTAATGTTGCTGGACCTTTCTAGTGCATGTTGACTTCCTGCTATTTTTAAGGGGAATCTATTTTTACATTTCTTAGGCAAAGTCAAGGGGTGTGGAAAGTGCCAGAGAGCGCATGTTCAGTGGAGAGAAGATCAACTTCACTGAGGTGAGGCTATTTCTGTCCTTGGTTCTTTCCCCTCAGCTGTGCCTATTACATAGATTTTTCACGCATCTGTTCAAGAAGTCTTGAAAAAACTTTAATTGCTATTCTGAAGTGCTGAGTGGTTGTAATGTTTACACTGCTTACATGAGAAATGTTTGTAACTCTTGACAAAGACAAAAGAATGTATGTGAATAAAGCTTTTTGGCCCTCCCTTCAACACATATTTTTGTTCTGGTGGTGTATCTTTCTTGTCTTCCCTTCCCTCTTTTGTAGAGAGGAAAGTGAGTATAAAGCATGCAAAGGGCATGGAGCAGAGTATTACATTCCAGGTATCACTTACATGCTTTTGCTTAATGTTAGTGTCCATAAAGCTTAGTAAACTTGCAACAAAGTTGTAGTGAGTCATCGGTAAGACTTTGGGTTTTTGGTGGTGCTACTTAACTTTGGATACTTTTAACAGTAGGCCACCTATTTCAGTAACAGGGTGAGTCTTACCCTTTCTGTAGATCTGAAGGTTGTAATTATGGTTAAATACTCACTAAAATACAGAAAACTAATTGTACCCTTTTCTGAAATTAAATTAGGATGAAAAATGGAAAAAATATAGCATAATTTATTAGTCTGACTTAAATATTAACAGATGTTTAGTATTTGAGGTAAATGCACAGAAATCAGTATTTTCTTTGACTCTGTTATTGACTGATTTAGCTGTTGCACAAGCTGGTTGCTTAAAATAACTGAGCAGCTGAACATTGTATTGTTTGGGAATGCTACAAATTTGTAAAAAGGCACAGTCAGGAACAGATAAAGATTCACTGTAGAAATTGTTGCTCTTTCTGTATTAATACCTTCAATTCACAGATGTAATTTTGGCTAACATAAAAAGGGAGTGGGGAAAAGAGTAGCAAGTCTTAAATCTACCTGGAGAATTTTCTTAAATACTGCCTCACTAGCCTCATGTAACACACATTATTAGACTTAGCCCACCTCTGACCATATATTGTGGAGTTACTCTTCATTGCCTACATAAGAGCAAATATAGCAGCTGAAGTCTTATCAGAAGGATACAATTTTCACAGAAAGCACTTCAACACAATATTAAACTGCAATGCATTTGGCTTCTGCTGCTAGCTCTCTATTTTGCTGCTAGCTTGATATTGCAGCTTTATGTAGCAAATACCTTCATGATGTGTATAGAAACATCTTTCATTATCAGACTGTTTCCCATTTACAGTCAGAAGTTGACTTGGAGATAGATTTAGTTTTTCTCTGTGTAGAATATCAAATCAAATTGGTTTCACTCTGAAATATGAGCATGTGGATAATATGAGATTGTCATGAGACCTTAAAAACAGGATGCTGTCAAACAGCATGACTGAATAAACCTAAAGCAGTAAGACTGAAGAATAATGACAAGTGACTTGTCCACTACTCTTGGTCTGATTTGAAACATTTTTTAGCTATTTGTCTTAAATATTCGAGACTTGTCTGTACTTGGTGCTGCAGTCATTGGCTGCATGGTGTGTGCTGATGTGGAAGTTCTTTATAGTGCACCCAAGCATGTCATTGCCAGGTGTTTGTCCCAGATGAGTTAAAACTTGCAGCTTGGTGTGGCACAAAGACAGTGCCTTACAAGGTAACTCATACATGGCCACTCATAGGGACAATCTTCATAGCCCACTTGACATTTAGAAAATAGTTTTGTTTAACAGTAGACATCAGGTCAAGTATGACTGCTTCTCATGATCAAGACAAAGCTTCCTTCAAGCCTGATAGCCAGCAATGTCTACCAAATAATTCCATTACATGGCTGAGCATTGCAAAAAAAACAAAAAACAACAACCTCTGTTCACCCTAAATTTAAGTAGGTACACTTTGATAATTAGCAATTGAAAGCACTTTCTCATATTCCAAGTCAGTAACCACAGACTCATTGATTTTTGAATTAGCATTTGGTATTTAAATCATAACTTGGCAGTTCCTGTTGTCTGTGGTGTTTCTGTCTCAATGCCTTTCATTGTAGTAAGGAACAATGAGGTAGAGCAGACAAATTTTTTTAATTTGTTCATTAGTATTGACTAACTCCTTCATTCCAGATTAAAGCTGTTAAGCTCCTGAACAGACAAATCACAGGCCAGACTTCAGTGCTTTGTCTTGTGTATAACTGTGGAGAATTAATATAATACGGTGTGTGCTAATATGTTTATCTCATAACAAAACTACTACCTACATATCTGGTGTGCAAGAATTCAGGGAGCATTTAATTGTGGGCAGTAGATAGAGTAATGTGACTACTGTATTTCTTTTCTGTCAGATGTTTAAGTACATGTTTGTCTCTTCCTATATGAAATGGACTACGCAGGATAATGGAGAGAATGTTACAGAGAATAACTTTGGCTGCTTGCTATAATTGATTTTCAGTATTGACATTAATAGGAAACAACTTCATCCATGTATACCTGAAGCAAGCAAAACTATTTAAGCTTGAGTGATGAGTATTGCTGAATTCTGAACCTCAATCATGAAATGCTTTTCAAGGGATTTTGAGCGTTCTTTTTGAAGTAAACAAATAAGGAATTTGGATATGTGCATATTATGCTTTTGTAAGGCATCTGCACAGATTCTGTGAAGAGGGTGATTTGGATAGCTGGTGATGAGTGTGTGTACACACATACACACAAACTACTGCTTCAGTTAATGTAAAGGGTATGTAAGTCTTGAAGATGGTGCTACCTTCTGAATGAGACCCCTGAGGCCCTTGTGTCTAATCTGAAATAGTTTAATCAATTTTTTTCCCTTGTTTCAGAACCGAGCTGTGCTTCATATTGCTCTGAGAAATCGTTCTAATGTGCCAATACTTGTAGATGGGAAGGACGTTGTTCCAGAAGTAAACAAAGTGTTGGACAAAATGAAGCGCTTCTGCCAGGTATAAAGTACAACTGTAACTTATTTTTCACATTTGTTCTACACCCAACCAGATTCTTACATGTGTGTTGTGCGGCACTGATTGTAGGCTGGTTCACATGAATTATTTTGTCCTTGTTTAATGGTAGTAGTAGTTCTGGCTCAAGCAGGACGTTGGGGCACTTCTTAGCATGATTCAGTTCTCACTCCCTCTCTCTCTGTTCCCAGTTGGGTTTTTCTTTAATGGGCTCTCTATATCTTGCTTTTTTAGCAGTAATCTTGTGTTTAGTTCAGAAGTCTTGTGAATCATTAAGTACCATTCAAAATTGCCTTATTTCTTCTTGCTAATTTTTCAACTACTTTAAGTAGAAACTGCCTCATTAAACTTGTGTAAAATCAGGAGAGTGGTAAAGCTCCCAGCTCACTTGTGATTTGATTATGCTCTATTTAAATAGTTTCTTAAAGATGTTCTGGTTTTAGGTCAGATTCCTATGTGATTATATTGTTTGCAGCTTTAGCTGCATGAAAGTTTTTCTTCCCTAGTTAAATACAACAGTTAAAGATTATCTTCAAATATCATTAATTAATCTTTGATTCTCTACATCTCTAAGATGTAGACATTTGTCAGAAGTGCTCTGAAGGAACTTCATAGAGCATTCTAACAAAGTCAGATTTGTGTGACAGAACTAATGAGTAAAAGCTCACCTAAGAGTTTTAGTGCATTTTCAACATGATTGCAAGGAACTGGATTTGCTTGGTTGCTATTGAATTTTAGCCAGGTGGTAGTGGCTAGTAGCACTGACAACTCAGTTGTTAATCTATGCAAAATAAGCCTGGATTATATCCAGTTCCTAATGGTTAAATACCACAATAACTGACACTAATTGCTCTGAATTTGGTAGTTTTTTCAGATAATGTAAGAATTTAATAGCTACACAGATTGAATGGTCTGTTTTCCAATGCAGAGCTTTTAGCTGATTTAGACTTTAGTAGTGCAAAACAAGATTTTGCTCTGGTGCCACCCTCTTTATTGCTAGATGGCTTCAGTTATCAAAGCCTGTGAATACAACCTTTCCTACAAATGTATCTTCTCTGCAAAACAAAAATTGTGTTAAGCAGTTTCTTTGGAAAGATTAACAAAGATGTTTTAAGTCAACTTACTTGTGCAGATGGGGTTTTAAACTGGCAAAATCATCTTCAGACTACAGGAATGTTGTATACTTAAATGGAGTTTCTGATTGGAAAAAAAACACCAAAAAGCTTAAAGATCTGTAGGGAAGGAGAGCAACTATCAGTATAACCAGGTGATTTATAAAAAAATTTGGTTTAGAATTGGGGAATTTATGTAGAGATGTGTATGATACTAGGAAGCTTTTTTTATCTAGTATCCTTTTGTTCCAAAAGGAATTGGAACAAATTGGAACAGCAAGAATAGAGCAGAAACCTGTTAAGTTGAAGCCCAGAAATAAATCTTAATGCAAAACATACCTGCAGTAGTAAAGCTCTTTGAATGTTTGGTTTGCCAATGAATTTATCTTCATGGCTTTATTCGTATTTTAGTATCTTCCAGTTTAGTTAGCAAAGTTGCCTCTAATTAAAAACTTTGAGTCCCTTCATGTTCCAGTATTTGTCACAAATAGTTTAATGCCCAAGACTTTCTCATTTTTAGCCTCATCTTTTTTGCCTTTGCCAGCACTCTGTAAACATTATAGCAGTCCACACAGAATGAGAGTTTGATGTTTTGTATGTTCTAAATATGTGCATTAGACTTCTAACACGCAATGAGGTATTATCTTAGATATAAACAAATAGCTAGCTAAGAGGGTAACTTTGACTGTAGGCATTTAAGTCTAGAAGCTTGTAAGTGGTCTCTGCAGACTTCCTGCAACAATGCCTGAAAAAACAACCTATTTCCAGTGTTAGAATCACTGCTTCATTTTAAGTATAAAATTTATTGCAATACTTTTTTTTTTGCCACAGAGAGTCCGTAGTGGTGAATGGAAAGGCTACACTGGAAAGGCAATCACTGATGTGGTCAATATTGGGATTGGTGGCTCTGACTTGGTAAGCTCCTGACTTTCACATGTTCCACATCCTTTTTGTGTGTTTACATACAGTGAAAAGAAAAGATCTAATTGTTGCTTCCATCCAGGGCCCTCTGATGGTAACAGAAGCCCTGAAACCGTATTCCAAGGGAGGCCCTCGTGTTTGGTTTGTATCCAACATTGATGGTACTCATATAGCTAAAACCCTAGCTGAGCTTAAACCAGACACTACACTCTTCATCATTGCATCAAAGGTAAGTCTAATACAAGCACTGGGGTTTGACTTTCTCTAACTGTAAAGGATTCAGTCAGAATAGAGACATGTCAAGATCTGTCCACAGGACAGCCTAGATCAGGGACTTCTGGTGTGGACTGTTTCTAAACAGGCCTATTATGATTCATCTAAACTTGCAGTAGAAACTTGTGTCAACTTCTGAATCCCTAAGTATTTCAGTAGTAAATACTGAAAATTACTTAACCTAAACAAGTAAGACACATGAGCAATTTCATGTTGTCTAGAGTGTCAGTCACCACAAGTCTAAGCTTTATGCAAAAGTTTATTTTACTGTGCTTACGTATGGGTGGAATGTGTAGTTACTTCTTGGAAATTCAAGGTCTTGCTGTCTTACTTGTTACTCTTATTTAAGGTTACTTTTGGTCCTTTATCATATGTGCAGTGTTACTTGTTAACAGTAGTCTGGGTTTTATTAATGCTTTGCATTAATGAATTGTGTGTAGTTTGGGAATCTTCATTCTGTTCTAGGCTAGTAACAAAATACCTTCACCTAAATAACTTAAATGCTGAGCTCTCTGAGCACTATAAATACTAAGAGTCTTTACTTAGATACGTAGTTTGTAAGATGACACTTATTTCTGAATGCAGACTGAATAGCTGCTTTAAGTATTGCCTTGCTAATAGACAAGGGTTATTCCATAAACATAACTGCTAGCTGCCATCTTCCCTTGAGGAGTGCCTCTTAGAGGAAGCTGATGAGACAAACTTCATAGTTAACTAACTTGGTTGCCTTCATTTGTAAAGCACAGTAGAACCTTTTTGCCATTGAAGACAATCTGCAACAAATGAACATGTGTGTAGTGGTGGCCATGCTCCATGGTGGTGCTCATTATTGTGTCTTGGCAATACTGTAGCAAAGCAACAACTTCTGGAATAATAGGGAAGCTTCACAAAGTAACACTAATGGTCACTGATTGAGTTCAAGAATCACGGTTCAAAGGCTTAGAAGACTGTCAAATTGAAAGAGTAATACTGCAGTTTCTGCTTGCCAGACTGTCATTAGGTAATTGGATACATTTGAAAGAGGATGAATGGTATTTTGCGTTTTCCATAACAGGCATGTGTTTCATAATGAAATATTTCTGGAGATGGATGAGAGTAGGTTGAATCTAGTGTTCACCCTTAAAGCTAAATTTTGATGGTTGAGTAAATCAGAATGGTTAGAGATATTTGCAAAACTGCATGACTGAACTTGTGTACACACTTCATGAAGCAGGAAAAGGTTTTCCTCTAATCAGCAAAACAAATATATGGCAAGAGTCTTCGCAGAGATGAGTGTTCCTGCATGAAAAAGTAGGAATGGAAGGGCAAGATGACAATCCAGCTAACTTATCCTGGTTTGTTGCTCAGTTAGTTCTTCTTTTAGTTGAACAGCAAAACTTCATACTTGGTGAAAGACTAAAGTAGGAAATTTTAGTCTCGAGATGTTGCTTAACAGTTCTGGGAGAGGGGAGGTAGGGAATAATTATTCCAATTCCAGATATATGCTATTTTAAAACTAAATAGGTAAGTCTAGCAATGCTAGTCTTGACTGAATTGATAAGTTATTTTGCTCAAATCTGGCAGCAGCAATAGTCTATTATGAACACCTAGAATTGCTCTGATTTATCTGGAACATAGGGTGTTTTAGCAGCCTGAACTTGTTTCAAGTACAGTGTTTTACATACTTCCTTGTTTTCTGATGTGCAGACTTTCACCACCCAAGAAACTATTACCAATGCAGAAACGGCCAAAGAGTGGTTCTTACATGCTGCTAATGATGTAAGTCTAACATATTTAGGTTATGTAACATAATGCAACAGCTTTCTCCCTGGAAGTTTCTCCCTGGTCATTGCCTGCTCTGGAGCAGAGCCAATACTTAAACAAACATTAAGTTGTATAGCTCAGCAAACAGTGTTTTGGTGCTTTGTGGTTAGTGACAGGCGTATTTGGAGTAATATACAGACATATTTATGGCAGATGGCAATGCTGTGAATAGGAACCTTGGTTTTGGCTCATTCTCTCCCATTTCTAACCTCTAAAAGAAAAAGCAGATACTGCCAGCTTGGGTAAGGGTAATTAAAGATGGTCTTTATCCCATTCCAGTCAGGGTAGCTGTACTTAGTTTGAAAGCTGGGCTTTGAAATTCCTTGTTAAACTATGGTTGCACACAACTCATCTTTGTTCACCAGAACTTTTACTGAAAGACCAAAGTATAAACCAGAGCTTGAGATTTGTTCGTGTTTCAGTTGTCCTGATCTTTTGACCCTAGCTGGAAGAGTAATGCATGTACAACAAACTCAGTCTGCTCCAGAACAGTAGTGATGTTCCAAACTGATAACATTCTCTTAAGGAAACAGTGTGTTGCTCTGTAGTAACTGCTTACAGAGAGCTTCATGAGACTTATTAAAATGTTATCTTCAGACAGGCATGCTGCCAAATCCCACACTGAGTGTGAATAAGATGATTTCAAGTTGGTAACATGACTTGAATGTAAAAGTGATAGGAGATCAGCTTCATGACCAGAAATCAAAATAATTAGCACTCTAGATCTAACTGTCTATTTTTATTAAGCCTTCAGCTGTGGCCAAGCATTTTGTTGCCTTGTCTACCAATGGTGTAAGTATAACAAAACTTTTTTTATTTTTTCTATGTGCCTTTAACATTGCCTCATTTTAAAGTCCAGTAAGGAAGCCTATCTTTTTAAGATACTATTACTTGAATACCAATAGTTGCCCTCCTCTTGAAAGGAAGTTTTTTCTACTGAAAATAACTGAAACACGTCTAGAGTACCAAGATTAGACCTTCATTATAGATTTGTGCTTTTCCTGCTAGAGCTTTAAATCTGAACTCAGTGTCTCTTATACTTGAAACTACTGTCCTATTATTAGTGCTACCTGTAATTGCTTAAGTGTGTGTGAAAGCAGTTATGTAGAAAAGTAAATAAATACTACTCTGACTCCTCAAGTGCTGCATTGCTGTAGGTAGTTTGTGTAAGTAATCTATAGCATATGATGAGCATAATGTACTCTGATGCAGCACTTTGTACAGAAGTATGAAGTAGAAAGATCAACAGCAATTAGAAAGACTGCACTGTCAAGTACTGTGCTGTGAAGCTTCCTTCTTCCATTCTAGTTCTGTTAAATGTAGAATGAATGTCAGTCCAGCTCTTAACTATGTTGCCACTTGGACTGTTCAGGAAATGAGTGTATGTCACTATTTGAGACTGAGTAATGATAGTGATCACTGGGAATGAAAGTATACTTTTTTCTAATAGAGATAGGATGTAATTGGGGAAATTGTGTGTTCAGTAGGCACTTAATTTGACAAAGCCGTCTAAGAATATTGGGTTTACTTACAGTGTTCTTACATGCTTTTTATTATTCTAGCCTAAAGTTAAAGACTTCGGAATTGACCCAGAGAACATGTTTGAGTTTTGGGATGTAAGTAAATGTCTAATGTTGTGTGGTGGATGTTAACTATTAGCATTTTCTGAAGCAAGTTAAATTATTCTAACTAGATGTCAGGAAACTGCCAAAAGACAGATTTGAATAGTTGTATTCTCTGTACTGAAACTTCTGAAAACTCGTAACTAAAGGCAAATTGACAACATCAGGCAAGCAAAATAGTCTTGTCTCTTGGTCATTCCTTTAAAATCGTGCAGTGAAAGATCTGAAGAGGAGCCTTCTATATTCCTGGCTGTAAATTCAGCTGTTGAGTAACAGGAGATAGTCTTGACTTATTCCTCTGTGCAACCAGTTATTATAAGCTATGACATTTGACTGTTGGGGTCTACTGTACATAATCTAGGCCTGTAAAGGTCAATCATCATAGATGGGAGCCTAATTTGATAGCAGATGAATATTTCAAGTAGACTGCCCTTAGTCTTGGCCCTTGATCAGGAACAGGTTAGTTTTTTCTCCTTGAGTGTATGCTGACAAACTATGACACCACCTAGGGAAAGGTAATGCTCCAAGTAATTTCTAAATATCAGCTTTAAAAAACATGATCTTGCTGAAGCAAGCTCTACACTGTAGAGAAGTGATATTGGGAAAGCAACTAATACAATCTGCAAATTCAGTATATGAAAGTGAACTGGAATCATAAAGGGATGTGCTTCAACAGATGTTATATAAATTGCACAAGTAGGATAATTTTAAATTACTCAAAAGTGCATACTGAAGAATTCAATAGGGGGTTACAATAAGGTGCAGGTTCCCTTGACCATGCCATATAATGTGGAGTGAGTTGTCACCAGAAAGAATACTGTCCTTGCTGAAAACAGTCTAAACTATGCTGCTCTTGACTAGTTGATAGAATAAGTTTAACTTCAAAAGCCTTGCAGTTCTCCTGTCTAAACCAATCTCTTGTTTTCAGTGGGTTGGTGGCCGCTACTCTCTGTGGTCTGCCATTGGTCTCTCCATTGCCCTGCATATTGGTATGTATTCCTTTGATGTAACAATGCCAAGAACTAGTCTGTTTGCTTCAGGAATATAACTATGGAGTACATTGGAGTACTATTGGAGTGCATTGTGGATCACATTTGGGGCAAATACTACTTTACCCAGCCTGTTCTGGGTGGCTGCATGTTTCCTACAGAACAATCTGTAATGAAACAGGTGTTGAGACTTTTGTATTGTAAATGCAGTTTTGGAAGTTACCCATACTTGGGTACAAGTAGCCAAATTGCATATCTTTAATCACTTCCATAGCCAAAAGTGTCTGATTATGTAAAGCCATGTCAGTGTTGAAAATCAGGCATTGCAACTAACATTCCTAAACTAGTTGAATAGGGTGTTTAGTTTTTGAGTATATACACACTAAACATCAAAATCCTGTCCAGTTCTGCATACAAGCTCTGATTAGCATTGTTGCTATCTTCCTCCAATTAATTCTTTTTGTCCTCAGTACTTGTTCTGCTAGGCTATAGGGAATGCTGCTTCTGTTTGCAGTTTATTGTGGAGCAAACACCCTCAAAATGGATTCCCACCTACAACTGGTATTGTTATGCAGTAGCACTGGCATTTCTGACGCAGATCTCAAATGCAGGTGGAGAGTATACAGTTAATATGGAAGAGCTCTAAACTGCTGTTTCTTGATGACCAGGCTGTTCAGCAGCCTTGCATTTGTTCCCTGATCACTTCTTTTGGATATTTGAAGTCTGAAACCATAACATCATTTATTTTTCTAAATAAGCTAGAGTTCCCTTAGACTGAGATTAGAAGAAAAACATTGGTTTTGGAATGATATGAATAGGAGTTGTCATGTGTAGAAAAACTTATGTGAAAAGCAAAATAAACTTCAGTCAGGCACTTAATGTTTTTTCTGTGATAAACTGCTCATCTCTGCTGTCAGACAGATTTGATGCTGACTGCTGACATGCCAGTCTATCTGTACTTCTTGCTATTACCTCTGTCATCTCTCAAAGCTGGCTTCTGACCATAGGTAGAGCTACTGCTTTTATTGTTAAATACTTCACCTCCGTTTTTCCATGTAAGAATCAAGCTTTCTGGCTTTTCAGAAAAGGATGGTGTTAAACTACTTGTTAGTGAAAATGTATGATGATTTAAAAACCCTGGTTATAGAGCAAATAAAAATTAGGTGAATTAAGAGAACAGGAAAGGGCCAGGTAGAACCCTTCTTTGAGAAGACCTTTATTGCAGTTTTTTTCCTCAGACCAGTGCAGAAATTCCTGCTGTACTAGCCTGGCCCTGGTTTTGAGGGAATGTTGATCCCACTGGCTGTGAAGTGACTAAGTGTTCAGACTTGCTGAAAACTATGTAGCCTTTAATACAGAGCCTGGTTTTAGTGCCTCTGTTGTAGTTCTAATTGCTTGTTCTACCTGAATGGGGATTTCAGGCAAAGGTTTTTGAAGTATGTTTCATGAAGTTTGACTTCCTCAGAAGTCCAGACTTTAATCATTAGTAAATATCTGGCTTATGGGATGCAAATTTCAGGAGAAGTCAAAGTGCAACTTTAAAGTCAATTAGGAGTTGTGAGCATTGCTGCATACAAGGAATTTCAGCTGTTTTACAACTGTATCTACAAGAAAAAAGGAAGTTTTGAGTTGTAAATACAAACTGACTTTTTCTATTGGTAGGTTTTGACAACTTCGAGAGCCTGCTTGCAGGAGCCCACTGGATGGTAAGTGTGGGATACCTATTTCAGATATGTGCCTCTTAAGACTTGTTAGTAAGGTAACTGAGGACAGGTTGGTTTTTAAAGTTTAGCTCCCTGTGTCCTCTCAATGCTTCTAAAATGACTGTGCTTGGGAAGTTCTCCCTGGATCAAGCCAACAGTAAAAACAATTTCAGAGTTGCGACAGATGACAATTGCTTTATCAAAAGTGTAATTTTCCTTTGTCATATAGGATAATCACTTCCACACTGCCCCACTGGAGAAGAACATGCCTGTTCTGTTGGCCATGCTGGGGGTCTGGTATATAAACTGCTATGGATGTGAAACCCATGCTCTTCTGCCCTATGACCAATACATGCATCGCTTTGCTGCCTACTTCCAGCAGGTAAGGCTCAGAGTAAAGGTCTCAAGAAACAAATACATGTGCCTGCCCTGTTTTTAGAACCTGAATGCATGTTTCTAGGTTAAAATTACAATTGTTTAAATTCATGTAATAATAGGCCTGAAGAGACTGGTGCCAAGACTGATACCAGCTTATTTGCTCAGTTTGGAGTTTGTCTCAGGCTTCCATTATCTTGATATCCATAAGTTAAGTAGCTATATCCCTGATACTTAGGAAATTTCTATGAACGAGCAGCACTTACTAAAGTGTGTATGGAAAGCTTGTACTGATACTGTATGGTTCTGCAAGAAAGGTCATAGTGCCCTTTTCTTTTAGGGTGATATGGAATCTAATGGCAAATATATTACCAAGAAAGGCTCCCGTGTGGACTACAGCACTGGCCCTATTGTGTGGGGAGAGCCTGGCACCAATGGGCAGCATGCTTTTTACCAACTCATTCATCAAGGTAAACTAGAACTATTTAATACCTTGTTTTAGAATTAAATTTTGGATGGTTACAAAACTGCAGGAGTCTGTGGTATTGACACTAGTTTAGAGCTTGGACTCTTACCTCAACTAGCATCGCGGTGCTTTGGCGCTCTTAATTAGTGGCTTTTGAAGGCTACGAGGTGCAGGTATTAACTCTGCAGTTAGGAGGGACAAGTGCAGCTTAAACTGAGCTGTATTGTCACTTCCCCTTGCTGTTAATAAAGTGGTTTTGAAAGTGGTTGAGTCTTCCAGTAACTCTGAAAATAGGGTGAGAATTGAAGATTTTTTTTTTCCTAAGACTTTTCCTGCTGTGAGGTTAGTGACATGGCTTTTCTTACAGGAACTCGCATGATTCCCTGTGACTTTCTGATCCCAGTCCAGACCCAACATCCAGTCAGAAATGGATTGCATCACAAGGTAATGAGTTCTTTTGTCAAGGCACTCATTTTCTTTGCAATACTGAATAAGCACTGATGTCTTCAGCTGCTGTGTGTGAGCTTTTTAAATGTCCATTTGAAACTGTACACACAGGCTCGGTTAACGTTCAGGTTCTATGTAATACAATGGTATTTTTGTTCTTGAAGAAATTACCAAGGCAGATTCATGGTGTGGCCTGTTGGTCTGCTGAGGCTAGAATGAGTTGAGCAAGTATTTGAAGAGAAAATTCCTTGTAGGAATTGTAAGGAGTGTAACTCTTGCAGAGTAGGAAGAAGCAAATTTTTAGAGCTGATGAAAACTTCCTCAGAGATGCTGTTGCAAGTCTTAAACTCAAGAACAAACTTTAGTGAGTATACAAGCACAATGAAGGAGATAGCCTTCACACAGACATTTTTTAACCAGTCCATTTTTTTTAATGTATCATCCCACTAAAAATTTTCCTTGAACAGTGTCTAAAAATTTAAGTTCATTAGGTGGAAACATGTCCAGGTCTACCACTGACTGCATATTTCAGAAAAACTGTTTCCTCATAATTTTCAATCTTGTAATGATTTTGGATTAAAAGTGCCATTTAAATAGTGTAAGAGTAACTTGTCACATAACACCAAGTACAGGGGAAAGTTCTAGAACATGACTTTGCAGAAGGGGAGAAAAGGTTGTAAATGACTGTAAATAGTATAATGGGTAGGACAAAACCAGATATGAATTTGCAAGCTAACATTAGGCAGGGAAGAGGAAATTAAACTGCTGTATTGGTAGGGATTGGTATATGGTATGCTGTGGGACTTTTCCCTCATATAGAGTAAGTACACCTTGGCTTTTGACTAGTCTTTGCAGGTGCATGTGCTTTTTGCACATGGTGTAAGATGGGGTGAAAGTATAGACTATACTGGGTGAAAAAGATGTGTGAAATTCTGGCTGCTTTGCTCTCACTGGGAGGCTTACTGTCAATTTCAGCAGAAGCAGGATTCTGCAAAACAGTCCTAGTTGTCTTTGGATACATGCAGTATTAAAATAGTAATCAAGTCTTCTGGCACTCTGAGGTAAAAGACACCCAAACAGACAATAGCAGGCATTATGCAGCTGAAACTGTGGTACGTTTTAGTGCCATAGTGTTAAATACAAGAGTTGTAATTCTAGACTAGGTCTTGGTATAGGTTCAATTGCTAGGTATTGTTATTCAGCCAAGGAAACAGTAGCTTGATTTGATGTTTTTGTATCTACCTGCTAGATCCTTTTGGCCAACTTCCTTGCTCAGACTGAGGCCCTGATGAAAGGAAAGACTGCTGATGAAGCACGTAAGGAACTTCAAGCAGCAGGACTGAGTGGAGATGCTCTGGAGAAGCTCCTTCCCCATAAGGTAACCAGACTTCAGCACTTGATGGCGTTCCTCTAGACACTCTGGTGGATGGACATTGTGTTGGTCTGCAGCTCGATGAAGTTTGCTAATGGGATAGTGCCCTCCGGTGGCGGTCGAGTGCTACTGTCTTGACAGCTGTAAAGGTTGTTACAGGTTGTACCTTGTTAGGTCTTATTGAGCATCCTGTGAATGGCACTCTTGCTAAAGCATGCTGATCTGGAAGCTGTTGAGGTGTTTCAGAAAATATGAGCTACCTGATCACTGCCCTTGGAATATTGATTTATATTTTACTTCCTGTGGCAACGATGCTTGGAGATATTTTGCCATTTTCTTTGCAATAAAACATGCAAATGATATAATTTTGTAGTCAAAGTGGTTAGCCTTTAAAGCTTTCAGGATTTTTTTGCTGCTTATAAAAATAGTCCAGTTTGGACTCTAAGGAAAATACAAACTGCAAGTTTCTAGTAAGTTTTACAGTATGCTGGATAACAATTTAACTTGTTTAAATTTGTTTTGAAAGGTCTTTGAGGGAAATAGACCAACCAATTCCATCATGTTTACAAAACTCAACCCGTTTACTCTGGGAGCCATTATTGGTAAGTAAATAAATCTCTCATCTGTGAATGCTTAAGCCATTCTGATAAAGTTTATTGATAAATCTGTTTTTCTGCCTACAGCCATGTATGAGCACAAGATATTTGTTCAAGGAATTATCTGGGATATTAACAGTTATGACCAGTGGGGGTAAGTCTCCTTGATCTGTTTCCTGTGTATGTATGGATTGTGGTGTTCCTTAATCTGTTGTGACTTGAAGATGATGGGGGGGAAAAAAATATGTTAGAGCAAATGATTATAGGATAGTTTTAAATGAGAACAGATTTTCTGGGGATAAGTCACCATGCATCCTTGTTCAGCCATGCATAATGATTTTGTGGGTGCTACTAAGGATCTTTTAGTTTAATTTTTTAACAAGTTCTGTGGATGCAGAGAAGAGGCAGTTATAATGAGTAAAATAGTTAAGCAGACTAAATACATGCTCTGAGAGTTAAGGGAAAACTTTCTGTACAGAGGAGGAAAAATTACTTCAACTCTAGAAACACTTTAGTAGGTTGTCTGAATGGCATCAGTTAAACAAGACTGAGCACTCCTTCATTTTCCTACACTGGAGATACAAGGACATTCTTGGCAGATGCCTTCAAGACCTTGGTCTAATGAGGGTCTACTTGTGACCAGGATTCACAGTAAAGCTCCATGTGGACAACAGCAGTTTTGAGCAGCATTTTTAAAATGGAAGACTCAGTTAAGGGCTAATAAGATTCTTTTTAATCTGTAGTAATATTAACTGTACAAAACACTATATGAAGACTTATGTAGGAGAAAGGAAAATGAGTAAGACTTTTAGGTGAAACCTGCCTATGCTGTGAGGGATTACTTTGAAGAGCAAGCTTGCTGTGCAGGCCTAAAATAGCAGTGTGCACTAAGTTACCTTCTGAAAAGCTGTTGGATAAGCCTTTGTATATGTTTTCTTAGAGCCATGCTACCACAGCAAATTCTTGTAGTAGAAACCAAAAACTGATTTGATCAGAGTTTATAGCAGATATCAAGAGTGAGGTAAGAGTAAGTACAGCTTTTACTCTGTGGCATTATGGCCTAGTTTGCTCTGTGAAAGAAACAACAAAATCTAGAATGGCATCCAAAACTTAACTATGGAATGTAGAAATGTTGTAGAACCAGCCTAGTTTCTTGCAGCTGCTGGAATATCCTAGGTTCTTACCCTATATGGCTGTAACTCCTGGACTACTGGAGGGGAGAAGATGCTGCTTAACTTTTAAAACAAAAATTTCTTTAGACATCCTGTAATTTGAGAGCTGGTACATATAAGCAGCTGTGAGAACTCCAGTTGTTCATGAGTGGCACTGAGCTGAATATAATAACAGTAATTTGTGAAGGGAAGAACAGTGGTCAACACTGTCAAGTTACTTTTCATTGGCACCTATTTTTTAATGTCGGTGACTTACAGTAAATACTGTAAGTTGTTAGCAGTAATGTTGGGTTTTTTTTTCTTCCCCTGATTTTATTAATAGAGTTGAGCTTGGAAAACAACTTGCCAAGAAAATTGAGCCTGAACTGGAATCAGATGCTCCAGTGACATCTCATGATAGCTCAACAAATGGGCTTATCAATTTCATCAAGAAACACAGAGCCTGAAATGAAAGATTTGGAGGACATCAACAATGTAACCGCCGAATACCCAAACCTGTTGTAGTTGTGCTTTTTTAGCCACTTCTAACAAAAATAGCACTTTACAGGTGTAGCTTCTTCACTTGTTGCAGTTAATCTTGTTGCGTCAAGTGTTACAAATGAAAACTAGTTTTGTGAAACCTGGAGATTGTATAGTTGCTTTCTATTTTTGTGGCTGTTAATCTGTGAAGTGCAGCTGGTATGTTCCACAGTTCTTATCCCTGAACTTCCTGAAGGATGTTCATATGCTGATATTAAAAAATAAAAGGTATGATGGATGGGTAAAATCACTCATAGTGCACAACTAGTAACACTTGCTTCACTCTAAGGTCCTCTGAAGCTGAGTAAATTAACTTCTGTCTGTTTGGTCTGATTCTGCTTTAAGATGTGTTCTAAGAATTAAGTCCACAGCTGTAGATTGTTCAGACTGCATAACCTGATGCATCTGAGCAAGATACAGATTTTTTTCAATCCTACTGTGAAGAGGAAAGCTTACTAAAGTTTGGTAAAAGATCTCATTTTTGTAAGTTACAGAAGCCCTGTGTGGAAAGTATGCATAAGGGAAGAAGGGTCCTGTAGTGACAGTCATATCTTACTTTGCAAACAGTTTTCAAAATTTTGTGAAGCAGAAGTTTGGGATCACTTGCAGAAGAAATGTATTTTTGGGATCCTCCAAAGGCATTTTCTCTCTTAAATCAGCGTTTCTTTTCCAACAAAAAAAAATAGAGAACCTTGTAACTATTTGTAAACAAGTTGCATTTATCTTCTTCCTCATTCTCTACCATTGTTAACCCTGCTATGCTAGCAGACTGGCATGCTATGTGGCTATTGTTCTGCAACACCTTTAATAAAGGTAAGACACAAGCATTGAAAAGAAGACTGTTAACTGTGGTTCTCATACCCTGAAATCTTCATGCCATGCTACTGTGGCTGCAAAGTCTAAGCTTGTAACTATTATGCATGTCTTTGCTGCACAAACTCATTGGCAGGATTGACTGCTCGATCTCACTGATGTGGCACACTAGCAACTTTATAGCGCTTGATGAGCTGGCTGCATGGATGTGAGTTGTTAAAGTCAGTCTACAAATATATAGTGCTTAGATGCTTTGGCTTTCATAAGTTTTATAAAGCAACTTCTCCACATGGTCACAAAAAGAACCCACTAGTGGAAGACATTCTTGAGGTTTAAAACATTTTATCCACTTGTGTAAAATCATGTGCTAAAGCACAGCATCATCCTCTTTCCAGTGGTAGGTGTCAAGTGAGATCTCTGTAGATGCCTATTATGATTTGAATGCTGAAGCCCATTGTTTTGTTGCAGTGCTAGTGTTTCACCTGTTGTCTGATTTTTCTCTTGGAAATGAGACCCCAGCAACTTGGAGATGAAAGGAAGCTATATGCAGTTTATGTGCTTGATTATTCTCTAACATTAGAATTGTTTCCAAAACCTTTTGTTTTTCTGCAGAAGATTTACTGAAGTGAAGTATAATCAGGCATGTTATTGCATATTGGGTGTTCTTGCTACCACCCTTTGACTCAAAACAAAGCAGGACAGCAGTGTAGAAAGATTAGGCCACTCTTCAATGTGATGGGACAGTATTCCTGTAGTCCCCAAGGCTTTAAAAGTAGACCTGTTCATTCTGGAAGTTTTTCACCCATGGTCTGAGAAGGAGAAAAGCAAAATGGGTTCTGGCTGGCCGTTTGCTCTTGGTGTTGTCCCATCCCTTAACGTTCAGCAGCAGCATTCAGCTGTACGCTCAGGTTCGTCCCTCACGCCCCGCCCCGCCCCAGGGTGATTACTCGCGCCTGGGCCGCGGCCTGCCCCTGCTGGCGCCAGCCCACGACACCTGTCTGAGGCCTGTCTGCGGCCTGTGGCGGGAAACGGACAGCCCCCGGCGAGGAGGTCTCGGATGCCCTCGGGGCCTGCTGTTCAGAGGTTCTTCCTCTCTCCGACGAGTCCTTGTACGTGTGGGACTACCTCTTCGGTGTGCAATATTATTTGCTAATTGAGGGTGAAATTATCGGGGTAAGTGAAGCACCACTTATCTACCAACTTTCCTGATTCATCAACAAATGATTTCTGTAGTGTGAAAATGGTTGCTTCATGACATAAAGGTTCCTGGCTGTAGGGAAACAGGATAAAATTGGTAAAGAACCTTTAAAATGAGTTGTGGGTTGTTTTGTGGATTTTTTTCGTGTAGCAATTGAAGAGGGTATGGCCAGGGCTCAAATAATGTGCAAGAGAACAGACTGTGGCTACATTTTGAAGATGAGATGATATTAAAAACCAGAAAATTCTGAGGGTTCTCCTAAAACAAAACAACTGTTCCCAAACCTGCTGAATGTACTTGGAATTTAAAAAAGCATTCTCAAAAATATTTGTCAGATTGTCAGGATCATGGTATCTGGATTTTACTTTTGTTTCACAAGTAAACACATACATCATTTTTTCTCTAAACTGTATTTTTGAGATTTATCTAATATTTCCTCTAAGAAAATATTTTGAGCCTGAATTTGTGGACCAATGAGTCCTGTGTGATGAAAATGGATAGTGTGGCTGTCCATTCAGTCCCTGCTAGATGAGGCTGTCCCAGGCTGTGAGAAATGAAAGGAGCTGGGGAGTGGATCGTCCTTGCAGAGTCTGGAAGCGGACTGCACGGTGGATTCAGCTGAGGTAAGAGCTAGATGTCAGGGAAACTAAAAAATTGGCCTGGGACCATGCATCTGGAGCACTCTCAAGTATGCAGCAATTCCTAGAAAGGCTGAGCTCTGCCTTTCATCATTAACTACAGCCACAAGGGACAATATCTGGTAGAAAGTTTGTTCTCACACAGGATAAAAGCATAACATATCCTTTGTTGTTGGGTAGATTTTGAGTGCTAGTGGATCTGTGTGTGGGGAAATCTTGAGTAACCATTCCAATACTTTTTTTGTTGAATATTTGTGTAGTGTTGGACAAATCAAAAACACCACTTTTGTCTCTAAGTCAGTAAAGTAGGTAACCAATGTCTAAGCAGTTAATGAGTTTGACAAGTCCAAATCTTCAATATGACTTTTCATAAAGATTTAAATTTACAGTAGGTCTAATTTGTTCTAAACTTCTGTGCAGGGACTGCTTGATTAACTAAACTGATGTAGCTGCTAGCAGAGCTGCTCATTTTAGGCCTGATTCTACAGAATTTTTTAGACATGTCTTATAGCTAGACATGTCTATAGCCATACAATTTTTTAACTGTATTTTTTTGTGTGTTTTTGCTCTTGAGACATTATCTAATATAGTGTTTGCTTTATTCTCCTAAGTCCATTATAGACATTAATACAGACAACAAAAAGACTGTTGGCACAGTTAATTGGCTGGATAGTTTGAGTTCTAGCATCAGTGTTTCCTGAACTGCTTAAGAAAACCAGTATTGCAAGGGACAGTAGAGGGCATCATCTGGAGCCTCACTGGAGTTTTCAATGAATGCTTATCAGTGTTGATCTTCAATAGCCATTTATCATAGGTTATATTCCTTTGAGTTGGAAGAGTTATCATCTGCTGTTTAAGTCAGATTTAATTCTCAGGATACATACCTGCTACCTATAATCATAATAGGCTTTAGGATTACAAAGAAGTGGGGGGGAAAAGTAGGTATCTGGACTCCATTCTAATCTAGAAGTTTGGAGCATGGTGTAAGGACTACTGTTTGAGGTACATGCATAGCAGCTTGAGTAAAATCCTGCTTAGTTATATTTCCATGGGATTGAGATTTTACTGAGAAGACTTAATTCATAACTAGGATTTCATGGACCAGAGAAATTCTCACTGACTTCAGTAGACATTACTCTGGGCCTTGGATTATTAAGTGCAATCATAAGACGATTTGGGTGACCTGGATTATTTGGCAAAGGTGTTTTGGACTATTTCAACCTGACTACAGATTTGTTTTCTTATGGAATGAGAGTTAAAAGCAAGTTTCTGGGCTGAGGCAGATGCACATGCAAGGACCTTACAGTGCAGCCTATAGAGGCTTTCTAATTTCGTAACTCTTTTTCAAGTTACAGGAGAGGAATTATACTAGCTGTTTGACGTGGTAGAAGAGGTCCTACAGCTGTGCTGTTCCTTGCTAAAAATTTTGCTGTTGATTAACTCTAAGCTTGAATAAAATGAGTGTGGTGACATCTTTGAATTTGATGGTACCTTTAATTCATATATAGATACATATTTAAAATATGCAAATAGATTTTACATATATAAAAACACATTAAACTTGCTTTCATCTTTTGAAGCCTCAGAGATCTTCCTCCTGGGAGATACTGAAATTCCCATCATATTGGGTGGATTTACCACAAGGAAAGCTAGAGGAAACTTAAAAGTGTCCGGTTTTATTTAAAACCTTGGTGGTCTTTAATGGCTGCCCCAGAGTCCCAGCCTGGTACAAACTTAAACAGAGCTCTTTGTTGCTCTTGAATGTGACATAATCCTTTCATCTGGCTTGCTGAATGAAGTATGCACATGGCTTTTTTGCTACCCCTGCTGGGCTGCCTTGTTACACCTTCAGACCAAACCACCCCCCAGTAAAAAAGCCTGGGCTCTGTCATCCACCCTAATGCCAATAAACAACAGATAACTATGGCATTTTTTAAGCTTTAGAATGCTGCCCCTCAGCTTGTGTGTTGAGGAAGGAAATGGCTCTCCACATCATTGTTTTTTGCAGATTCAGAGAACATTTTTTTGTTGTTTGCATGTTTGCTAATTTGAAGTTCTTTGAAGAATCCTACAGGGAGATCAAAGACAAAAGATTAGAACGTTTTTAATAAAGTGAAGAAGGATCAGGTTAGATCAAAGGGACAAGCTGACAGGAAATAAGTAGGTGCCGTTGTTGGCTGACACTTGCATGCTGTAGGGTGATTTCTGTGTTAATGTGAGGTCAGAAGGAGGATTGCTTTACATCTTATTGTCTCCAGACTTTGCTGACTGGGTGTGTCTTTGTACTTCACTTTAATCTCAAAAATTAAAACCCATAAAATCACAGTTTGGTTCACCCACATGATTTTTCTAGTTATTTAGCTTTGATTTTTTTTGTAATAAAAATAAAATTTGGAATGCACCAGCAGGGTATGGAGGTAATTAATTGGCCTGCAAGGGGATTCAGCTACAGGAATATTTATCAGAAGCATTGGGTCTCAATTACTCCCAGTGTCATTTCACTGACTTTAAGGGAATTAAATCTTAACCCACTATCTTAAGAGGAAATGCTTTTTCTTTATATATACTGAAGCCTTGTGTGTTCACAGGTTGTACACTGTGATTAAACCAGTACAATGAAATTAATATATCCCCTTCAGTTTGGATGCAGTTTTACTAGTACAGAACTGCTAATTGGATAGAATTGATTTCCCTGAGATATTAGAGTGACAGCACTAACTGGAATGTGCTCACTGGTATAGCTAGAAGCTGATTTAAGGACAGTCACAGGAAAGCTAGCCAATTTCTTTACTATATGATAGGTTATTTTGTAGTTCCACAGAGCTTGATCTCCCACTGTATCTTCACAAGTGAAGAAACAAATGCTGAAGAGGTTTGTGTGACTTTGCCTGAAAACTTCCTTTCAGGCAGAGAAGTCTTCCTGCTAATGGAGACAAAGGTGTGGAATTAGCCCCAAAGAAAGAAGAGGGTTTTTGCTCCACAAACAGAAGTGCTATTAGCATTTGCTTTCTGCTCTACACTATATACACACACAGTTCCTTCTTCAGCACTTGGGGCTTTCTGCTGCTCTAATGCAGATTGAATGAAGGGCTGCTCTTCTAGATAGACTCAGGATCAATTCGCAACGCAGGAGAGATGATCATAGGAGTGCAGTGCTGTTAAGCCAACAGCCAAGAATGGCATATGGGAAGAGACCAAAATTGGTTTGATTTTTAACATTGTCTTATTTTCTGTATTTTATCACATTTCCTGGAGCCTCCTGGGCTACCAGTCTGTTTTTGTGATTGGTAGGCTCTAATTAAAATTACGTCTAAGAAATTCGCAGCAGACAGAAAAGTCAGAAGACTTCTCAAATACTCAAAGTGTTTCTATGTTGCCAGTGTAACAGCAGATCTCCTAGTGCCACCTACTGCTGTAACTGCTTAGTCCCTGTGGACTGGCTTGGTAGGGTTGGCTTCAGTTGGCAAATAGGCTTTGATATGCGTCTTTAAACTTTCAGATTTAGGAGTGGCAAGTCATTCTTTTTGAGATTTATCTGTCCAGTTAAAATACTGGATTTTTGCTTAACATAGCATGGAGCTGTTCTTCTGCAATGAAACAAAGTCACAGGAGAAAGGCAGATGCTGATTTGAAAAATGAGTAGTGATTAAGTAGCAGAAAAAAGTGATACTGACCATCTCAGTAGCAGACAGAAATGTCTAAATCATGCTGAAGTTGTGAAGGATACTAATGAACTGAGCTGAACTGTTCCTGGATCATACAAGTGCAGGAAAAAACAGGCCATGTCCAAAACAGGAAAATCTGGAGTTGTAAATTGATTTAGTTAAATTTGTGTAATCTGTTAATATAAACAACACCATAAACCTGCAGGCATTGCAGGAGTCTGATAGCACTGGAATGCAGCAGAAATTCAAGGTACTCAAAGCAGTCAAACAGTATGAAAGCAAATGGAAGAGAGTCCTTTAATGGACTTTGGAGAACGAAGATTAACAATTCAGAGAGAGGTGCAAAGTGGGGAATGAGGATGTTGATAAAGCATTATGGTAACAGAGAATTCAGTGATGAAACACAGAATTCCCTGAGGGAATCATAAATCAGCTTTAGTCTGCGAGGTATGTTGGTTCCTAAATCAGCAGGAGTCTGGTACCTAAATAGCTTTGCAGTCTAGTCCCAGATGCTTTACTCTGGACTTTTCTCTTCCCCTTAGGTTTCATGTGGTTTTAAATTTAACAGGGCACTCATTTCCTTTGAACCAAAGCATGTTAATGTGTCCTTAATATACTTCTAAAATGAAGAGTCTTGACAGATAGCTTGGGATTTTTCAGAGTTTTGAAATGCTAAGTGTTTTAATAAAGTAGAAAACAGTAAGAAAAGGTTGAGAAATGACAGGGAGTGTGAAGCTGGAACTGAATAACTTTGGGAGGTTTGATTTATTCTATGTCTGGAACTTTAATGGGTCTTTTTGTGATTCATTAGATGCGGAGCTGCAGTGGTAGCACACTAAGAACAAATAATTATGGTTCAAAAACACATACAGCAGCTTGCTTGTTGATTAATACATCAGCAATAGCAATGTTAGGTTATAGCATCTGACTGGAGGCTGGAGGGCTGGAGCAGCCTGTGCCCACTAGATGGTAATGCTGACCATGACATCCTGCTCCCGCAGCACCAGGCTCCTCCTTGCTGGGGCCTTCTTCCCTGTCTCCTGCTGGAGGGAAATTTTGAACACTAATTAATGAGAACGCAGATTTAAGAATCTACAGACTTTAAAAGCAAAGAAGGACTTACTAAAGCTAGGCCCACAGCCTGCTATTTCAGAGATCTGATTTTTGCAGGGATAGCTGCTAGTCTTCTCAGGCCTAACCGTATCATATGGAGGATGCTCATATATGTTCCTCTAATGTTGTGCCTTCCTATTCTGCTTTGCTTTCAGGAATTAAGACATTTGTGTTGAGCACATGGTATTTAATTTAAGGAGTACTTTATAAATTAAAATCACACATTTTGATTTGGAAACCCAACGTTAGACTCCAAATCCATGCTTAGGCTGCTGCTTATGTTGGCTGGTTTTCAAGAATATGAAGATAGTTATAATATAGTGCTTTACATTCAGCAGCCACCACAGAATCCAAAGCTAAGTCAGGCATCTCTTTTCAGAGATGTGGGCCCATGTTTCAGACAATTTGAGCAGAATGAACAGGACACTGATGCTTACATATGAACTTAAAACAAAATCAGTTTTCCTTAAATCAGAACGGGGGGCGGGGGATCAGAAAATTATGTGCAAATGTAATATAGATAATAACCTTTTGAAATGAAGCCAGAGCTGTAGGTTTTGCATAATTGAAATTTGCAGTACATGCTCAAATATAAGGAAACATTCTGTATTTGTGCACTCAGTATGTTCTTACATAGAATTTAGCAGGTTTTGCTGTGTCTGAAGACTGTAGGTGTGCTTACCTCTGTCTTCCAAGGGAAAACTTGTGCTTCTGGTTGGAGAGTCCTGTATCTTGTTTGTGCATTTTGAAAGGATTAATTAATACCAACATTTACACCACCATTTACTAAACTATCATTTACATTTTTTACAAGGAAAGGTGTAGCTGTGTCTGTGTGTACTGTGGAACCTATTTGTCCCTAATAAGTAGATAAATAATTCACATATTCTCTTGTACTCTGCATTTCCTGTCTTTTTGTAGAACATTGCTTTTGTAGGTACGTGTAAAGTCTGTTTAGCATGCAGAAGGCAGATGCTAAAGGAGAGAACTGACCACGAGGCATCGAATGTTTTTGACAGTTGCTCTGTTTATGTTACTACAAAAGGAAAGATCATCTTGACATGCTCACTGGTGGAAAAGCACTCAGCCAGCATTTCTGGGAGGGGCAGGTAAGCAAAGACAGGGCTGACAGCATGGAACAAACAGCACTACAGAGAATAGTCAAGGGAGGTAGAAGCTTGGTGGGGGAGTGGATAGCAAAACCAATCTGGTGGTAAATTTAAAAGTCTTCTCTTCCCCAATGCATGAAACAATTTGCTGCAACTGTCATGCTCTTTAAAAAACTCCAACCTGACAGGAGTGGGGGAGCAGCAGGTGAGCCCCAGGGGCTAGAACAGACAGTTGCTCTTCAGACTGGTGGAGACATGAGCATGCTAAGGGGTGATACACTACACAAAAAAAAAAAAGGGGAGGGCTGAAAAAGCATAGCCAGGGCAGGATGGAATGCTTTCTCAACTGACTAGTCAGAACAGGATTTCTTTGTATTTCTCAGAGCACTGCAAAGGGAACTCCGTTTATGAGACTCAAATTCTTTGCCTGTATCTTTGTTACATAATGTACACACCATCTTTGGGAACATTGCTAGTGTTAGCTGATCCTTACTATCTTTTATGGACTACAGGAGATATATTTACTCCTAGCCTGACTGTATACAGAAAAAATAGGGTCAAAATAAGACAGCTTGCTCAAAACCTCCAGATGACTTTCTATCACAGTTAACATCACAGTTCTGTTCTACTCATGTAGGTAGGACCAAAAGATTAGAAGGAATCAGATAGTACTTTATTTTGCTGCTCAAAGAACTATTTGTCTTAACATCTTAACAAGATCTTTAAAAACTTACATTTAAAGAGAATTGTCTCTATAATTTTGAGACTACTAGACCCCTGTGCTACAAATGTTTATGTGCAAGATTAGTATTGGCAGATCATTAGGCTTACTAATTTCTTCAAAGCTATTCCCCATTAAGCCTGTGCATAAACAGAATATCAGGCCTTTGCTGAAATTTAAATAAATGTGGGAAAGAGCTCCTTAACTGCAGCTGGGATGAAATGTCTTCAATGTTGGTGTATCACTTTATTATGGTGGTAGGAAAATGCCTACAAGTTCAGTTCAGTTTACACAGTTTATAAATAGTCTAAGACTACACAAGGGAACAGGAGCTGAATCAAATGTGTGGGGTTTTATTAAAAAAAAAAAAGCAACACAGTTGCTCTTGATTATCTGCAAAATACAAAAAAAATAGCCTGCTCTGATGTCAGACTGGCACTGGTTTTTGAGATTTAAAATTAGCATTGAACAGTCTGTTCTGGGAGCCCATGGTTTTACTATGGGTTTTTTTCCGCTGCAGTCAGCACTGGATGCACTAGCATTGCTCTCAATGTTTCAAGTTCTATAGCTGTTCAGTCAGCAATGTAAGTGTAAACCAAACAACAATGAGGAGGAATTATTAGGATTGTTTACAAATTTAGATTTGCGTGAAGGAGTGGAGATGTTGACAGTTATACTTTAAGAATCAAGCTACTGCAGCTGGATAAACATTTATTGGATATCTCAAGGCCTTTCTTTCTCCCCACCCCCATAGAAGAGAATGAAGCAAATGCAAGTCCAAGCTAATCTGAAAAATAATAGAACTGCTTTCAACAAAATCTGTGAGCTCAAAACCCTTCAGCCTAGTTACACTCCTAGATAGGCTCTTCTTGACAACATCATACTATCTAGGAGGCTAAGACTGGTAGTGTTACAGACCACCCAGAATTATTGCTCCCACAAGGCAATGATAATAGTGGTATGATTTCACTGTTGCAGAACTGAACTAACCTTTTCATAGCTTGAGTAGCCATGGGAAACATACTGCATTGTTGTGTTTTATGTATCACTTTTCCTGGATGCTTTTTAGTCAACAAGAAAAGCACATTGGTTGATTGAAAATGTCAAGAAAAATTGTAAGGAAAGAAATGAAGATACAAGCTGGTATTGGCATGCGGCACTTAACCAAAGCTAGCTGTGATTAATAAATAGGTTTTATTGTCTTGGGCTTCAGTATGTTTGACACACCAGAATTCTGTCAAACTTCTATAAAGAAGTGGAATATATGACATTTCTTACGGTAAAAAGATAATAATATGTCATAGAATCATAGAATGGTCAGGTTGGAAGGGACCTTAAAGATCATCTAGTTCCAACCTCCCCACACTGAGCAGGGATGCCAATCACTAGATCAGGTCACCCAGGGCAGCAAATTTCATTCCATGTCCCCTGGAATGAAAATTCGAATGCATCCTAAATGCAAAGAAACAACCACTTGCAAAAGCTTTACTGATCTTGTATTGAGAAAGGCTGTAGAAATAACTTTCCATAAATCCACTCTAATTGCTGAATGATCTTCAAGGTGATGGGCTGTCCCGTGTTGTATGTCTGGTTTAAAGACAACCAACCAACAACATAAACAAATAATCAAACAAAAAAGCCCCACAGAACCAAACCCAACAAAGCCCCAAACAACCTGGAAAATGTTTTTGTGAAGGTTTAGGTTTTTTTCTTGCTTCTTCTCAAGTCAAAAGGAATTGTGCCATACACTTGAATGGGAATAGATATGGCCGAAGAAATCAGAAGCTTTCATGCAAAAGTGTTTGTACACGTGGAGGTCTCTTTGCGTAAGTGCTGATTTACATCCCCAAGTACCTGCTTGCCAGTTCTTCATAAATATTGGAAGGTACATGCAAATCTTTTTTTTGTTAATGTTTAAAATAGTCTACTATCATCTAACTGTAGCTGAAAAGTAATGAACGTGATGTCTTTTGTTTTTCCTCTTACCTTCCAAAGCTCCGTTGACCCCAAATCCAACAATATAACTGCGAATTATGGAAACTGTCATGTTGCTTTCCTGGTAAAGCTTTGATATCTATAGATAGCTTGCAGATAAGATTACTTGAGTAATGTTACCTGGTAGATAGAGATTAATCTTTTTCACCAGGCAAATATCTTAATCAATGAGCTTTCTCTTTTTGTGGATTGTTGTGTTGTGTTTTAATAGATAATTACAGTGTGATTTTTGGTGTTTTGGCTCAGTCAATACCTGAGGAATGCCAGTAAATGTGAAATTTGCATAAGATACTTCTAAAGTGTCACCTAGTTTTGATTCGAGATAATAATATGATCTTAAGAAGTATATTTAAGGAAAATATGTATTTACATTTAAACACAATATACTTTTTTTCATTAATAAAAGTATTAATTGCACTAAATCTGTGGTAGGTTTTTGTTAGGTAGTGTCCTTTGTGCAAGGAATACACTGATCTAAGGTTACTGCTGGGTCATTTCAAGATCCATGGAAAAGGACCTTCCTAACTCTAGAAGAAAGATTTTTTTTTATTTTTTTTTTAACCCAATTTTACTTGTGCACATGGATTTTATCAAGTTATTCTCCAGGATAAGCAACACAGAAATTTGCTAGTCTCCTAGGTATTATAAATGCTCTGTGCTTTTGTATCCATGACAGTAACAATTCAAAGTGATGTAACCACAGGGGGTAAGGAGAGAAGATAAATGCTAAGATTAGACATTGTCAGACTATTTTGAGCCGAGTGAAATGTAATCGAAATGTATCACTTTACTGGAACATCTCTGGGACACATAACACAGGGGAGGAAACACTGGGAGAAGAAAGATTGCTTGCATTTGAGACATGAGAAACCCAGTACTTAATACGTCTGAGACAAAACAGAGTTTTTCGCTCCAGGTTGTTAGTGTCTGGCAAGGCGAGTCTTGAACATAGGGATCCTACAACCAAGTGAAGTCTCTGTCATCTAGCTTTTTGTGTGCTTTTTTTTGATGGTAATTCCTGTTTGTTGAGAGGAATTGTGTCAAAATATCATTGCTTTGTAAGACTTCTATTTCTTGTGCTGTGTGGCGTTAGGGAAAAAGAAAAAAGGAATACAAGATATGGATCTTTATAGTGGCCATAGAAGAGGCTTGGTCTCAACCTGTTCTGGATTGAGTCAAACTACTCATTAGATTAGGCTATGTCCTTTGAGTGTGTTTTCTGTGAAAGTGAACAGTGCTCAACTGCTGTTTAGGAGCTTCTGGTTGAACTTGTCCGGATCATCCCTGTCTCTGTATAAAAGTGTTTTTCTATTGCAAGCCTTGTGTTCCTTCCAGTCTCCACCACTAGAAATGCCAAGGAGGAGATTTTGTTCTGCTTTTGCTTTGCTTTTTGTTTCTGGGGAATGAGTGATATTTGGATTACTGAGCAAACTGGTTTCAAAAAAAATGAACTTGAAGCTATGAAAGGGGCAAAAATCAATGCAAGAACAACAGTAAGGAAAATAGATGTGAACTAATAGCAACAAAATTTATATTGCAGAAGACTGATTTGTCTCAAGTATCCCTTGCTAGACTTTGTCAGTTGCTCTTAATTGAGGTAAAAAGTGATGTGGGATGATAGCAAGAATGTACCAATGACTAAATGTAACTAAAAACTCTTCCAGATAAGCAGCTCAGAAGTGCTTGCCCCAGGCACGTTTTATTATTTGCTTATTTTTCTGTTTCACTGAGATGAATGACTTGTAAGGCTCTTAAATTGTACGTCCCTTGGAACTTAAAGTATATGAATGTTACCCAGCCAGTTTTCGAGCCTTTCTCGTGTACAGAAATATCTTGTCTCACTTCTAACATTTGTTGATAGTATCCTAGCCTTGTTGATTTATACCAGAAATCCTTCCTCCTAAAGTATCAGCTGCATGATTCTCATGCATGGTATATGAGGGTCTTTGCTAAGGGGGAAGAAGATCTTGACCTTGGTTAATCTCCACACAAAGTTTGTTTACTGAAGCACAGTCCTTATGTCAACTTGACTGACTCTTTTAGCCTCATCTCTTAAGAAAGGAAGAAATGTCCAGCGCAAAACATCCTCTTTGTTATCTCACAAGCATTGCTGGGGATACTAGCATAGAAAGTATAGTCCTTGTATTTGAATTCTGTAAGGAAAAATCACATAGACATTGTGTTATAGTTTAATTCATTCAGAAGCCATCCTTATGTTTACTAAGTAGAAGTTCCCTGTTAAACAGAGTTGGATTTATAGAAGTACTAAATACTATATGTTTACACATTCAGTTGGATTCCCCCCCCCCCC
>VWZO01001184.1:728188-815639 GCA_013396975.1 Bucco capensis
CATGCTGTGTCTCACCTAAAAAAACTCCATAGCGCAGGCTCGAGGGTGCTATCTGCTATCCTCTTTTTATCAGCACGCTTGGAAAAGGCACTGATGAGGAGCGTGGGTGGAGCCCTCTCTGGATCTTTGTTCGCGAAGCCTAGCCATGATGACAACGAAAGTGATAATGTTTGTTGGACCAAGACTTGACATTTTGATAAAAAGGATATGCGACAGAATAACTTGGCAATCAGCCCTGTGCCCAGCAGGGTGCCATCTTCCTCTTTTCCCTTGCTGGGAAATGCCGTCATAAGGAATGGAAAAGTGAATGGTGCAGAAAGCTGTGATGCTTTTTCTTTTCTATTCCTTTTCTGATATAGAAAGGAGGACTGAGAAAAAGGCTCAACTTCCAGGTGAGCTCAGGCACAGCAGGTGTGTAGGACTGCCACCACCATCCTATTGGAAGACAGTCAGTAGTTCCTGCTGCAGGATGCTGGGGCCCTTTTTCTTCTCACCACTTCAGAGCTCTGTGGAAAAAAATTTCTGGGAGCCATGTCCACTGGTAGAGGTAAGTGCAGTTAAACCATAGCTTGCAGGTATTCTAGGTAAGTCTTGTTGCTCTCTCTCTCTCTCTCCCCCCAGCATTGCACCCTGCCATGGATGCCATTTTCATTTTTCTCCTCTGCTGCGCCACTGTATCCATCCTTACATACAGTGAATGTGACCTTTGCAAACTTCAGGTAAAGGTACTTAGGTGAGACCAGAGCCACACAGTAACAGACCATCACAGAGCATAATTTGTTGTTGCTTTATTCCCCCTTTGGTAAGCTTGTTGCATTTGAGTCATAAAGCTTTCAGCTGCAGGTCTTAGGTTGTAAGAGATGCAGCTTGAGAGAGTAATTTTCTTTCCTATACTAATGCCTTGTCTTACAGAACACATAACGTGCCCTCAGTTAGCATGAACCAGGACAGTTCTCTTGGTTTTAGTGGTGCAAGATCCATTTACACCCGTTGGGAACTGTGCATACATAACATTGTTTCCTTACTGTGCCTGGAAGCACTGAGGGGTGCCTCTGGCTTTAATTTGCCTGCCAGGGCAGCCAGTAATTAACTGATCAGTTGGCTTTAACATTCCTGNTTTAGCTGTGCATCTATGGTGGAACTTGGTGGAGTTCACTGCATTTCACAGCAGCAGGCAGGAGAAAAGAGTATCCTCCGCAGCCTCCCAGATGATAATTATGTATCTCCTCAGGTTAGAAACATGGCAGAGGTGTGGTCAGGCGTGTTGGGGTTACTTCTACAACGTGAAGGGTTTGTTGAGGGTTTGTGCAAATCCCCAGATTCAAGCAGCCATTTGGGAACAAGAGGAAAGGAACCAATCACGCTGCTCTTACCTTTGTAACACTAGACATCACTAGAACCAGTAGGATGTGTCTTAAAGTGATAATGTCAGGCACAGTCTGAAAATCNGCTGCAGGATGCTGGGGCCCTTTTTCTTCTCACCACTTCAGAGCTCTGTGGAAAAAAATTTCTGGGAGCCATGTCCACTGGTAGAGGTAAGTGCAGTTAAACCATAGCTTGCAGGTATTCTAGGTAAGTCTTGTTGCTCTCTCTCTCTCTCCCCCCAGCATTGCACCCTGCCATGCATGCCATTTTCATTTTTCTCCTCTGCTGCGCCACTGTATCCATCCTTACATACAGTGAATGTGACCTTTGCAAACTTCAGGTAAAGGTACTTAGGTGAGACCAGAGCCACACAGTAACAGACCATCACAGAGCATAATTTGTTGTTGCTTTATTCCCCCTTTGGTAAGCTTGTTGCATTTGAGTCATAAAGCTTTCAGCTGCAGGTCTTAGGTTGTAAGAGATGCAGCTTGAGAGAGTAATTTTCTTTCCTATACTAATGCCTTGTCTTACAGAACACATAACATGCCCTCAGTTAGCATGAACCAGGACAGTTCTCTTGGTTTTAGTGGTGCAAGATCCATTTACACCCGTTGGGAACTGTGCATACATAACATTGTTTCCTTACTGTGCCTGGAAGCACTGAGGGGTGCCTCTGGCTTTAATTTGCCTGCCAGGGCAGCCAGTAATTAACTGATCAGTTGGCTTTAACATTCCTGCAATAGCTTAAATGTGCCAAATTTTTAATGAACAGGGTTTTTTGGATAGCCCTTTTAACCACTTGAATTACTGAAACTAACCAATGCAGTACTTGTTCTTCAAGGTGACAACTTCCCAGAAATGTACATACAAATGTGAGGTTTTGTGGATTTTTTTTTTTTCAGCAGTGACACATCTTTAGGAATTTGTTCTTAAATGTGTGGCTGAATAGTTACTTATTTTATCACTTCTGGCAAAACAGCTCTCCACATGAGTTTTTTACTTTTTGTAGTTTTCAGCTTGTACTTCACCTATGCTGTGTGTGTGCGAGCACAGTGATTTATGCTAATATAGTTTATTTTCTCCAAATGGGACAGAAACTGACAAGACAGGGACAATGCAGGTATAACAGAAATGTGCTAGTTATGTGCTCTTAAACAATATAGCTACTTACTTTTGCTGTCTCTTGCAACTGTGGCATTTGTAACTCTTTCTATTCTCACTGTGCAAAAGAGTAATTTGCCAAAATAGCCATTGTGTGAAAACCACCAGTAANCTGCTGTCTCTTTTCTAAGTGAGAAGATGGTGAGAACTTCAGTAAGCACTAGCCTAGGATCGTAAATAAATTTTGAACAGGAAGAAAATAGGTTTGATCTTCTAGAGTTTTAGCAAAAATTGTGGGCAATTCCATAGCTTTTAAAATATGTAATTCAGCTGCCGCTGAGACCACAGTGGTGATTATGGAATGACCTGCATTTTATTCCAGAAACCAATGTCCTCTGCTTAATGAGTGACACTTTCATGTCTAGCTTAGGTATCCAGAGAAGACTGATGTGTCCTGCTCAACATCCAGCAGCTCTCAACTATTTTCCTCCTTTAAAGTTTTTTATCTGTACATTAACCCCAAGCATGAGATTGTAACCCCAAGCATGCCTGCAGAAGTGTGGTACATCTGTTTCAAAGCACAGAAGTGCAGACTGTCCCTAAAGCAACTGTGGCATTTGTAACTCTTTCCATTCTCACTGTGCAAAAGAGTAATTTGTCAAAATAGCCATTGTGTGAAAACCACCAGTAAGTTTCATTTCTAAATGTAAAGTCATTCATACTGTGCAACACTAGAGTGGCAGAGCTGCAGAGCAAGGCTTCTTTGGAGGAGAAGGTTGCATCATACTGAGCAGCAGCTTGTAACTATCTGGCTTCCAGGAGCCACTGGATGACAGAGCATCCACAGCTGTAAACTGACCAGCTTAATGGAAAGGAAACCCACTGAATGTGAAGAGACCAGAAAGAAACTGGTTCTTGTATGCTTTCTCCAGGCATCTGCTTTTGACCACAGTTGGAGACAAGATACTAGTGCTGATGAACCTTTTGCCTGAGAGACAGAACTGCTCCTGCAGGATGGCTGTGTGTGGAAGGTAGGTTGGGACCAAGCTCCCATCTGTGCCATGAAACCGGAGACAAGAAAGTGGCAAAGACCTTCAGAAAGATAAAAATATATTAAAAAAGCAAATTTTTCAGCCTATTGGAGCTCTGGTCAGAGTTCCTGAATTATTGTGACTTAGCAAGAAAATTGAGAAAATTCCCCAAACTAAGGTCCAAGTGCTTGAAGTTAAGCAATTTCATAGCCCAGGCAAGTACTTCTCTTCTGGAACACTCCAAAAAAGAATAGACTTGCGAAAAGGAAGTGTTCCTCAGTACTGACTGTCCTACATGTGAACTAGCCAGACTGGTTAAAGCTTAATTAAACATTGCCAGAGTGACTAAATTCTTTTCTAAGTGCAGCTGCAAAACATTAGCTTGTAGGCATATTTTAGACTTTAATTAGTAACACTTGCACTGGAGGACCAAAATCTTTCATGAATGCAGCTGCAATCAATTAATATCAGTTAAGCATTTCTGGAGGCAATACAAGGGTCTCCTGAAAATTTCTAGTGTCCACCTAGATTAAAACTAAACAAACCCCACAACAAACTTACATGCAACAAACTACACAATCAAAGAAAACTACAAAATGTCTTTATTGAAAAAAGCATATTATAGCATCTAAGGTTAAATGAAACTTCTGACTTTAATATTAAATAACTTAGAATGATAGCAAGTAGCTTCTTCTTTAGATAAATAAATCTACATTTCCCAATTTTTTTTCTTCAACAATCAAGGGAATCAAACAATGAAACACAAAACCACAAGTCATTCTAAAGACTAAAAGACAGAAGCACATTGAAAGGTTTTACAAGGATATATACAAAAATAGTTCAACTAATGTGTATTTTCAGCATGTAAACTAGTTACATGATATACAAACTGGGAATTCATATATTTCCTACAAAATAAAAATCAAAGTCGGTCCAAGTTCTTGGAAGAAAACTATATTCTTTTAAAGAAAATGAAAATATTTCTCAAATGAAAACTTAATTTAAGTCAAATTATATACTCTAGTTATGGCATTAGTTACAGGATGAATCACAAACTTTTAAACTTTTCTTGAAACACAAGAAAGCAGCTTTTGTCTCCTTTAGAGCTTTGGTTTACTTAACTACTCTGGAATTTCTGGTCTTAAAGAGCTCCTCTAACCATGTTTTTCCTTTTGAAGCTCCACCTTACAAAATATATACACACGTGCACACAAGTGAAAGGAAAAGGAAAGAAACCCAAACAAACTCTCTTTGAAAGCTCAATTATCTGAGTGCATTCTTTAAAATTGTTGTTTTGGTCCTTTCTTTGGAACATGTCCTCCAGTGCACAAGGGACTCTGAACTGCCTACAACAGCTTTGTGCTGTAGCAATGTTTTGTAAAATTCCTTACCAAAATGGAAAGGTGTAGTATTGATGCAAATGAGAACAAGTTGATATTGGTTTAACTTCATGGAAATATTCTGAAAGCACAGCAGAGGCTTCTGAAGAACAATCACATCATAAAGTGAACTTTAGAAAGTTTATGTCTGTGAACTGATTTAACATAAAAATACTCTGTAAGAAAATCATTAAAAGAAGCTTCCTCATTTACATCATTCCCGAGACAGGAGGTAAAAGATGCAGAATCTGTCACTAGCACTAAAGAGTACAGCACATCATTATTTTAGATTTGCTTTTATTTTTCTCTTTGATTGAAAAAAAGAACTGGTAAATTTCACTCAAGCTCCAGTTTTTATACTAAATGCTGGCAAAGCAAAGCTGTACTTCATTATACAGTAATGGAATGCACCTGTCTATAGAAAATACTGGAACAACAGCTGCTGCTTTCTAGTTTTTAACAAATTGCTTATTCTATATTGAAATATTACCTTTCAGTATTTTTACTGTGATGATATTTAGCATATTTGAACTGAATAGAACTACAAGCAACTGACAAATTAACATGTGAAGTGAAACTAAGTATTATTGTGTTCTACAGTATGATCACTGTCAAAAAAAGAAATAAAGGTATGGTATGTACATGTTAGATAGTGTGCTGTCCCTTGAAAATTATGTTGGAATGGAAACTTAAAACTTGCAACTGAAGGAGGCAAAGTGCAATGGAAGGTACAGGCAGAAGATTGGGCTGAATGTCACAGCTGGTCACCTCCATCTCTGACCACTGTGATTTGGAAGATTTTGCTTCTACACTGATAGAGCAAAGCATTTTTCCAGTACAGCGAGTAATGTTATGGGATGACTTGCTCACATGAACAGACCCAAATCATCTCTATGTATTTCAATGATTGTTTTCTTCATTGGGGTTCTTTAATATATGTTGCAAGCAAGCAAAAATACCTCAAAGCTAAATGTGGTCCAAAAGTATTACATTTCAGGAGATGCTATGAGTTTAGCCTGAACTCTGATGTCTTCCATGTTTGTAATAACCTTAAGGAATTGACCTAGTCATACAGTCCAATTGAAGACAATTTTTTTCCCTTTTAATAGCATTTGCTATTTGGTCAAGAGGCACATGTACTTCCATGTCCTTCTGAGGCTGGGTTGGTGGCTATGAACACAGAGGTAATCTTTGTAAATAGAGAAAAAGTGTGCATGAAACCAATGTCCTCTCTTCTGCAGGCCAGGCCTCTTAGCTCACACTGTAGAAATGGGGCAGTAGTTGCACTGCAGTTATTTCAAAATGTGGCTATCACATTAAATGTTAATTATAAACTGATATTACATTAATTAGAAAAAGACTTTTTAAAGGCTCATCTGACCTACTGCCAAGGAGTATACTATAGGTTAATCTAGGCCAATGGAAGTTTGGCAAAAGTTCAGAAAATATATCTTTTGTTCCTTACTAACAGGGGAAAAAAATAGTTCACAGTAATTTTTCCTGCCCCACCCCACTTTGCCCCCATAAAGAAATTCCAGACTATCAAAAAGTTCTGTTAATGGAGTTAATTATTCCACTTAAGAATTAGTGTCCATTGGATGCTCTTTGTACTTCTCAAGGGCACCACAAATGGCTTTTAAAAAGTCACTGGAGCATAAAAACCTAAACTGCAATGGTGTTGCCAAATAAGACATTTCATCAGTCTGCATACTGAATATAACATGGGATCATTTCTGAATGGATCTGTCAGATTCTCGATGTGTTGAGAACTGGCATGGAAATGTCCCAATTTACACATGTGGAGAATGTGGTCTGGTATGTCCACTTCCTTTGGAGCAGAAGAATTTTATTTTATTGTTATTTTGGATACAGTTGAAGATAGTAATGATGTATTTATTTAAAATATAAATTCAGGAAGGCTGGATCAATTCTCATGAGAATGCAAGGAATTTTTTTAAACCTGCAGATGTGTGATTTGCATGTAAATCATCAGCACATGGTAGAAAACAACCCATAAAAAAGATTCATCTAACTTCCTATATGGAAGACATGTATTTCCCCAGGGCTCTGAGGTTACTGTAAAAGCTTATGCAAAATATGGTAGTGTGTACAATCTATGTACATCTAATACTTGTTGTAGAACAGAATCATAGAATGACCCAGGTTGGAAGGGACCTTAGAGATCATCTAGTTCCAACCCCCCCGCCATGGGCAGGGATGCCACACACTAGACCAGGTTGCCCAGGGCCACATCCAGCCTGGCCTTGAACACTGCCAGGGATACCAATGCTTCAATGGTCTTACTCTCTGTTATTTCTGCTAAACTAAATGAAGACAATCACCACAATCAGTTCAAAAGTACATCCAGAAAAGAACACAAAGCTGGAAAGATAATACAAAAACCACCGCTCCCCTCTTTTTTTAATAATGTGTCAACATACAATCATAAAGCAGTTGGTAACAAATGAAGTCTTGTATAAAAGAAGTAATATAAAAACAAGTGTACCTTTGCATAGAAAGGGGCTGCTAACCCTACTAAACAAAAAAAAACAGGTTTAAAAGATGAATTCTTTAGTAAGTGCCAAATCATCAAGTTGATATGAATGCCTTTTGAAGCCATGGCTACAATTGTACATGACAAACAATTACAGAGGTCTGTAACTTTCTTCAACTGTTGACTCTGCCTGTGCCAATCTTTTGGATACAGACCTCTGTAATGTGTTTTTCAGGTAAGATGCTTGCCAAATTTCTGTAACAAGCTAAATAGTCTTTGGATGACTGTGGAACCTTGCAGGATGGAAAGCTGGCCTGACACTTCTGCACAGTATGCCATTATTTAACCCATATTGAAAATGTCCTTGCTCAAAACACTTGTTTGCTTTCTATTCACTACTTCTGGGAATCTAAGTTTTAAAAAATGTGAGACTGTATTCTCTAAGACCAGAATTCAACAAAACTAGCTAAAATGCTAGCGTTTATCTTATCATGCTTGCTGCAATATGATAAGGTGCTACCTTTTGGAAAGTAACTCTACACTCCTTCCTTGGGTGAAATCTCCACTGAAGGCAAGTGAGTACGGAGTGCAGAACAGCCCTTTGTACCATTGTTTTTAGAAATGCTGCCATTTACAGTTACAGTTTAGTGGTGAATTATTTGTTCAAGTAGACGGTGTTTCAGTGAAAATGTATAGATAAAAGAGTGCCTATGTACAAGATCAGAAAAGGACCCCTCACCTCTGATTTTAAAAATAAATAGCCGGTTTAGGTGGTTATTATTGGAATTTCATCTTTAAAGGAACAGGAAAGTCACCGTTAGATACTTTGTCTTCTCTTTCAAACGGCTTATTGGTAACGGAAATGTCTTTCAGAGTTCTGTGACGTGCATTGGATAGCTCGGAGGTGGATGTGATGGCAGTTTAATATTAAGGCGCCTGATATGACAACTGTGGCAGAGCAAGTGGCCCTCTAACGGGTAACAACGATGGCCTTCCTCATCATTGAGCTGCAAGCCACAATCCTACAAGAAACATACATCCCAGTTTAGTGAGTGATTCAGGTAAGGTCATCTCAGAATAATATTGATCTATCCTGCATAACCCAGAAAGCTCCCTCCCATGTCCCAGCAATCTCAAGAGCTTTTGGTAGGTGGACCCTGACTATCTCATATTAAGCAAAATGACATCATTGAAATCAAAGAGGACAGTCTGTAGTCATACCAAGCATTTTTTTCTTTCCTCTTTCTGGTCTCTTCATCTAATAAATGTTCCAGCAAATCAGACAAAACCAGGCCAAAAACTGAATGACCCTTACACATATAACCCAAAAGAAGTTAAAACAGAGAAGGAGCTAATTCTGCAAAAAGGCAGCAAGCAAGACATGGGGGAGTATAAGTACAGAATAAGAGGACTGGGGAAAAGGAGAGATGGGACATGTTTTTCTTCTGAAGCAAGATCACACTTTCTCTAATTTGAAATTTAAAAAATTAAAGACTTGAAGGCCAATGGACCAGCTTCAGTGGAAATACTTTACTACCTCTGGGACTGGCACATGATGATTACAAGAATGACACGGTGAGTTAACAGTAGAGAAACAGATAAAAACAGTGACCGTGCCTGCTGACTATTATGTAGACTACAATACAGACAATCCTGGTTTTAAGTCACCATTATAAGTTTTATAGCAGTATTTGGAGAATGCAATGACACAGCCTCCTTTGAGACCATTAGGCAGTAATCTACCCCTGTTAACACATGGCTAACTGTCTGATTTCTGTACATAAATGCACTCTGCTGTTCTGGGCAGATGGGGAGGCAGCTTTATTTGCCTCAAACTGCAAGGAAAATGGAGAAATGAATAATGAAACAGAACTGAAAATAAACCCCCATAGGGACATTCTAATATATAGTCAATAGGCTGAGAAAGAAGGGGAGGGAACTGTCATCTTAGGTGAAGCCTGCACAAAGCAATAGCTGGGGGGAGAAGGAGGAGGAAAGTACAGCTCTCCAAAATGCTATCATTTCCTGTGTCAATTTATCTTTAAAAATTAATAGAAAATGATGGAATACCAGGTATCCCTGCTGGAAGGAGACAGATGACTGGATAGAGTCTTCCTTACATTTAGGTTCATTTCAAAATGCCCTGGATTTTTTATTTTTCACCCTGAATTAGAAGTTCCTTTGTAAAAATCTTTATTCTGTAAAAGTGCATGGAAGACATTATTGCCTCTGCTGCTGAAACAGTTAAGTAGCACAGTTAGGACCTGTGTGGGTATTTGCATGTTATATCAGAGCATGAAACCTACAGCAAAAGGGAAGTTTTGGGGTGATCCCAAATCAAACAGTTTGTTGCCCTGCTCATACTCCCAGATGCAGAGCTAAGACCAGACTCAGCTCCTTCTCTCTGAAGGATGAACACTAATCCCACAGCTTGATCTCCCCCAATAAATGTTTAAGTGTTCTGCACAAAAAAAACCTACTCCCCCAAAAGTGACAGAAAGTCAGTGGTATCCCTGTCTCTTTTCTAGTAAAGAATTAATATTCATTGAACATGGAAAAAAACACATCTAGATCCCCTAGAAAAACTTTCCAGTGTAGGAGTGAGGGTCCTTCCTTGCACAGGCAAGGTGAATTCATGTCTCCTCAGATCAGAGCCACGCAAGCTGTATCCAGAGATTAGGAAAAAGAGAAATGGCACCTACCTTTTGTTTTCTCTCCATGTGAAGTACTGAGAAAATTCAACTCAAACACAACCAAACCCAGCTTGTGAAGTTAATACACTGGGGAAAACCAAGAAACTAATTTGGTACTAGAGGTGTCAGAACCACTTGCAGCTCAGCTAGCACTCATCCCTATGCCTCCCTCCAGAAGTCATGAGGCAGAGCCTGACCTGTACAGGCATGCAAGAGCACCCTGGGGTGCAAGTCAGGCACCTACCACGAGGTTGCTAATTATTTGAAAAGCCTTGCTGTGGGGTGGGCTTGTAGAAGTGCCTGATGCTTACCTCACAGTGATAGCATTCTACATGGTAGTCCTTGTCCATTGACACCACCCGAATGGTCTCCTCAGAGCCCTGTTGGGGAAGCAGAGAAGTAAGAGTGGGGTTGTCAGCAATGTTTTCTCACTCTTCTTTCAGTGCTTCAGAAAGCTGTTTCCCTGAGGGATCCCCCCCCACCTTCCTCTGGAGAGCAGAGCTCTGCAACCACTGAAGGTCTTGTCTCCTGGTGCACGGCACTGTACTACAGGTTTTGCAGTTTAGCAGCAACATGTGTCTGACATATCTAAGCTATAGAGGTCATTTGGAAGTAGAGCCAAACATCATCCTCAAGAGACAAATTAGCCTTGAAATGAAGTATTTTCTAAGGGCACCTAGGATCTGAACAAGTTACCACACAAAAACTATGACCTGCTGATTGGATGACTTTTCCTTGTAGACATCTAGGCCTGATTTTTCCAGGACCTGTGTTCCTCCCAAACTATCAGCTGCACATACCCCCATGTCACTGTATGTACTCCATGAACCCCAGGCCCTGCAGAGCAGCCCATACCCTTGTTGTAACCTCACACACTCTTTTCCCTGATCCACTCTGAAGCCTCTGAGGCAGAGCTCATTAAATTTGCGTTGCATTGTTTCCAGTTCCAGGTGTGGCTAGAACATCAGATATGATGTGGACTCTGTCTGAGAGAAGCTGTGGGCAAGTTAGTACCTGCTCTACTAGACCTGAATTAATCTAAGAAACCTCAATGGGAAAGAATGCAGAATCTATCCTGCTAGCCTTCAGATGAGTCAGCAGTAGGACTGTTTGAAAGTCATTTTGTAAGACACAAATCCAGTTAAATGTACATAGGGGTTTTCTCCTCACATCCCATCACCAAGACAAGCAGTTCTGGCTCAGCCTTTATCAGGTTTTTGATTATGGTAAACCTGCCAGAGGGTCCTGCACCCACCAAGAGTATGAGGGAGCACTAGTGCAGGCAGAAAGAAAAAGGATGTCTTAATGCAGAAGCCTTAATCGTGCTAACTATACTCTTGGGATAGGGTGAGGTTGCAAGCAGGTCATTCACCCAGCTTCCCTTTTAGTCAACTTTTCTGCTGCCTCTTCCACCACTTCAAGCACTTTCACTACATTACCACCTCAGGATGACAGAGTGTGTGGCCTTTTCACAGGGTCAGGGTAAGCCTCAGATGTCTTTTCAAGTTCGGGCATCTTAACAGATCCACATCAGAAATGCAAATGTAGCAGACAAGGAAAATTGCTACTTGAGCTAATGGGAGATTCTAAAAATAAACTTCTTGGGGTTTTTCTTGGAGCCCCAATCAGGACTTTCAATTACATGAGATTTACAACAGCATAATGAAGACCTGTAAAGCACCCTTAAAAATACAATGTACTATTCTGTGTAAGTAGTATGACTATTACGACCTCTAGCAATGTCCGAGAGTGACATTACTGCTGAACTGTACTTAATTTAGTATCTGATATAGTATAGATTCTGCAAGAGGAAAATAAAGCATTTAATTAGTTCTTAGAAAGTGTTCATATGCCAACAGATTTTTTCTCTGAAGAGTCAGTGCATGTTTACATGTACCTGTGCTGGTAGGATCGGCTGGTTACAGGAAGCGCATTTTGGTGCAAAAACCCTAGGGTGCAAGAAGAAAGTGTTCAAATCACATTTAAAGCTTCTTCAAAAAGTAGAACCAAGAGAGTTATTCTAACCATGCCTTTTGTTTGTTTGAGGGTTTTTTTTTTAGCAAAATGTAGTTTCATAGGATTTGAAACACCTCTAAATGTGTGGTGATATTCAAGGAAAAGGAGGTCTAGAAAGAATCTATACTTTCTTTAGAAGCTTATCTACCCCAGCTTTATTGCTTAGGTCTTCCTGACCTCTAGGCATAGTGAATCCAGTGCTCTTTCCATATATGCCACTTCTCTTACCTTCCTTTACTCAAAGCCATTCAAATCCTTCCAGACACTCACTGCTTTGACTGCAAAACAGCTCCTAACTTGGGGACTGTCATCATTAGATGTCAGGAAGACATAACCATGACAAATAGAAGGGCTGATTGTGGCTAGGATCTACTTAAACCAAAGAGATCAACTGGTTTTATTATCCTCAGCTCCATTTTATGACAATTACTGGGCCAATATTCACTCTGTCCTTTTAACACAGAGAACTTCGTACCAATATGGTTGAGTTCAAGGTGATTTACTCTTGCTGCATAAGCTGAGCTAAGAGAATTCATATTGTCTTTGTGCAAGAGCAGAAGGGAGTCCAAAAATCAATCATGTAAACCACAGAACTTTTAATCAGGTGACGCTAAAACCATTCAAACACTAACTGCTAATTACATGTCTACTGTCCAATCAAGGTTAACCTAACTTGTACTTGCCAGTGTCATGCACTACTAGCACCTTGATTCTTAGAAACAGACAGTAGAACCTACCATGGCTTGCAGAATTAGCCTGACCTAGTTAGTATTGAAAGTCCTGAAAGCAGAGAAACAGCCACCAGATAAGTACATCCTTTGACACAATTTGATTTTCAGCCTCACCTGGTCACTGTATGCCACACTGGATCCATAAAGTGACCTTTAATGTAACTTTAAAATACTTTACAAATGAAACATATGAGAGCAGCACTGGAAAAGACATCTGATACTAGGAATGATCCTTTTCATCTACTGTAGGCTTATAACTATACTAGTAATTTAACTAATTTTTCCAAGCATACAATAGATTTGCATACTTACGTATGGTAGTCTTTGACACAGTAAATATTGTTCTCCACATCTACAGTGAAGGGGACTCCATCCAAACACTCATTACACACTACACAGCGGAAGCAGCCAGGATGGTATGACTTTCCAAGGGCCTGTAAGATCTTAAGAGGCAAACAGCAAAATAAGTGGATGCATGATTACATGAGATTCCACCTCCCCTTACACTGCTGTATCCGATTCAATAACGACAATGAGAAAAGCACTTCAGGATGAAATTACCACTCTGCAGGTCTGTCAGCAAGGGGCCTTTTAAAACTATCAACTTGCTTATTTCAGTGGGCTCCAGCAGGCTCCAAATAAAGAGAAAGAACTGTGAAAAATCAGGCTAACGCCCATCAGTGTTAGCTCTGGAGGACCAATACTGCCAACAGAGTGAAAACTGCCTTCACAGACCACTTCTTGGAAAATCTGCTGCAGCCAAATACAAGTTACTGGGATAGAGAGTTAACTCCCAAAACTTAACAGGCTGTGAAAGACAGACTCCAAAAGCCAGTCATTACTCAAACTTAAAAAGCAAAATAACAAACCAAGCAAATAGAACAGGTTTCCCTTTATTAATTAAGGATCCTAATCCACCACAGTTACTGACTGGTTATCACTCATACAGACCCACTGGTTTCTGTTAACATTCTATCTCTATCCATGTGTTTGAATATAGATTCATCCATCTACCCAGGCTTTTCCCATACTGACCTTCCCTACTGAATTTTAAGTTTCAAGGAAAAGCCTGATGTAGTCTCAGCTATGCTACTACAGAACACATTCTCTCCCTTCTGGTGTCCTTGTAGCACTGGGGCATCAAGGAGGATGCACCAAGCCCATGAACAAGCCTTTGGGATGTGTGAGACATGCTATCATCTTCAGTCAGCTCTCAACATGTTACAGCACCTATTGCACACATTTCAGGTAGAAGAAATAGCTTTGGATGGCAATTTCAGCAATTATCTGCCGCAATGCTCAGCTTGGAGCTCTCACGGCTCTGTGGATCATTCTAGGAATAAAGACCAGATCAGCTGGAAATAAGAAGTGGTGCATAGGAAAAATGCACAAAGTCAATTTAATTTAACCTTTTCTTCTCCTCCAATAAAGCCCTATTGCTCTCCATTCAGTGAGTGGCATCAGACTCCATTTGGTTGGCAAGCCTGTTCCCAGCTAGAAACAACTCCTCTCTCTGCCTGTGCTGCTGTCTCGGCAGCTACATAACACACACTGTTAGCCTGGTGTGGTCATACAGCCACCCCCTTGCACAGAGCAACTCCTAAGTTAGCTGCACTTTCAGCCCTGAACAGCTTCAGCTGTGCCCAGGCTTGTGGAGCTGCAGCTCTCTGCTCCTTAGCAGTACATGTGCATCATGACTGTGCAGGCACGTGTGTCATATGTGTGTTCCTAGAGTGGAACACGAAGGAATTAGCCAAATAAGACTGCGTAATTCCTAGAGCTCCCAGAGCTGTTTCCTTTTGTCAGAGCACACTTGCTGATGGGACAAAGGCAGACAAACACCTGCCAAGCTTCCAGCTACTGAGCTCCACCAACCAGATACTATGGACTCTTGCCTGGGATTCCGCAATTAAGGGCCAGCTCAAAGCATGCAAGTCAGGATACCCCTCCCCCCTCTCAGCATGACACAACTCTTGAAATTTGCTCTTGGGCTAAAATGAACAATATCCTTGTCCAACCAGTGGTGCCAGGATATGAGCCAGAATCCTCATTAATTGAAGTCTCTGTTCCAGCTCCTACTGAACCTTCAGTTTGTAATGCAATAGCTACTTCTATTAGGCATACTGATGTTCACATACATTTTAAAGCAAGAGGAAAACAGATATACTGCACGATCTGCACTTCTTCAGTGTGTAAGCCACTTAGTTTTGTTTAGGAATGGCTGCTTAGGGAGAACAGACTAAATGCTTCCAATGCTTCCTGCTTTCACCCACTGAAATGATGCCAGCAGTGTCTGGCCCAACCCACAGCCATTTGATTTTTTTTTTTAATTGTAAGAGTAGCTCTGACTCCTGGCTCCCACAAATCCCAGTAGCAGTAATGCATTTTAATTGACATGCAGCAAGTGGCAGAAAGTAAATAAAGCAAGTCACAGAATGGGCAACAAACCTGAGGACTACTGATAATATCCCACTCCCCTCTAGCCTAGATTCCATCCACTTGATAGAGCTCTTGCTATTCTACTGTCTTGACATCCTCTGTTTTCCTTTATGATGTTCTCATACAAAGCTGTGCTATATTTACCCTTTTAGTATTAAAATATTTTTTTTAAACCTGCATGAAGCAGAACAGCAGCTTCCTGTGATCTCAGGTACAAACAAAACCCAATTTGCTATACTTCACAGTAGCAGAGCATGAAGGTACTTTTGTTTATTTACTGCCTCAGTTTCAACTATTACATTGACAGCAGTGAAGACATGATGACCAGGGGAGAAACATGTCTCACAGTGTGCTACCCAAAGGATGCGAAAAGCACGCTAACCCCACAGTTAGGAATTTATGTCTCTTACCATTTCCATTATGAGGTGTCCACAAACAAAGCACTTGTCTGCAGTTTGCTGAAAACCTGAATACTGTTCAAATGACAGAAAAGAAAGGATTATTAGTAGCCATCTCTTTAGCTGCAGAAAAACCTTTTAAGTGAACGCTGCACTATTTTCCATCCTGTGCTGTATATGATAGCAAACTATAAAATTGTTTGGGAAACAGTGACTCAGAAGCCTTTGCTCTGCTCTTGCAGCACGTTCAAAAACCAGCTTCTGATCCACTGCAAGATCTCCATTGAGATTTCTCATGTAACAATATTATTTTAAGTTTGATTTTTATTTTTGAAGCCTACTTGGTGAGCTTGCATTTGGTGTGCCACAATTAGCTTAAATTCAGTCTTTTGGTTCCTGTTGTTGGGGCAGTAAATGATATAGGACTCACCTCCTGACTGCTGTTCAAATTAGTGACCAGGTGCTTAGTGATCTGAACTCAGATTTTGGACCTACTTTTCACTCAGTGCTATATGCAGGCTAAAAAAAAAACAGACAGGCCAAAAGAGGATTTAGCTGCCTCATGGATACAAAAGTTTTTATCCAGGTAAGAATCAAGAAGTCTAGTTGTAGGAGCTTGGGTTCCCTGCACAATGTGTGCAACAGTAAGGTACCTCAGAAAGATGATACAAACCCCAAGTGTCATCCTGGCAGTGGGAAATGGGAAGGCTGGGCAGGCCTAGTGGCAGAGCCCTCTTGGGTTCAGTGCTGGGGGCATGGCCGTGGAGAGATCCTTTGCCCACTGGAGACCAAAGCTCTGTGCTCCTTGCCTGACTGTTTTTGACCGTAACTTTGTACTTTCATCTCTAAAGCAGATCTGGTTTCATCTACCAAAGTCTGTCTTTAGCCTTGTGCTTAGTGGTATACAAAAACTATCAAGGTTATCAGGCCAGAAACTGAAATACCAAATAACTACCCTACAGGCAAGAGGCATTTACCTGAAGAACTCCAGCCATGTGATTTTGAAACTGTTATTTGCAGTGGTTGAACTTTACCCTCACCCAACACAGTCCCATATAAGCGAAGAGCTGTGTGTGTGCCCTGTCCTGCCAGAGAGAAGGGGTGCCCAGGTCTTTGTATGGTATGGCACAGTTATGGTTATTTCAGTAACTAAGGTTGTAGCAAAGATGACCTGAAATGTACTTTAGTTGCACGAGACAAAAGACAGAATGGGAAGGACAAGTGTAAACTGGACTCTTCTCCCACAGCACAGGTGGATTGGCTCAGACACCTAATGCATCCTTGGCACCTCAGCCCAAGAGAGCTTACAGATTGCTCCATTCCCTACTTGATTTAGTAGGGATTAACTGTCCCCTCATTTCCAAAAGCCAGTGGTTCCTAGCCTAAAGCTGCCATATGTTTTCCTTTTTACTGGTGTGAGGGGATTATGTGTTATTTCAGATCACTATGTTGAAGACAAAATTATTGTTACTATGCAACTAAGTGATTATGAACGAAAAGGTCTCACAGAGACTTTGACAGGCGCAGAAAGTCAGTAAATGATCATATGGCAGCTGTCACAGCTCCAAATTTACTAGGCACTGAGGAACACAGCTCATGCCATCTTTAAGACACTTTGAAACTTCATCAAAAGAGACCAAAGTGTTGGGAACAAATATACGGGCAGGCAGTCCTAGCTGACTATTTCTGCAAGATACTGGGTTTTTGCCTTTTTCTTCTTCTTAGCAATGCATAAAAAAGGCCTCACTGCTTGGGATGCTTCTTGGCCATGCTGTATCTGAGTAACCATCTGGCTAGACTATTTCCTAAGGCTGTGAACCCAAGGGTTACGGGAAACAGGTGGATAGGTTCTAGTGGCACAGACAGCAGAGGATTAACAACAGCACAAACCCAGCTAATTCTAAAATCCTGCTGGAATGAATTTACCAGTACCATCTGGCTGTCATTTGATAAGGAATGCCAAGGAACATTAACCCAGCTATTGATTAAGAGAGAATATTACTGCCCAGGAACAGAATGGCACAGTAGTCAGATTAATGTCATTTATTGCTAACTAGATTGTCATAAATTACATTGTTTGTCAGAAAGAAAGGTTTTGCTGACAAAGAATTACTCTTTTTATGACTAACTGTATTAAATTAAAACCATGATTTGTTTTTAACATGAGAATTGTTATTTGTCAAACACATCCAGAACTGGACTGCAAAATGGCAGTTAAGTCTAAAAGCAGTGATAAAATATTTCATGGGTTTGGGGAGCTCTCCTTTACCACTATACTCTTCTTTATTCTGATCACAGTATTGATCCCACACAAACTGGAGACCTGATCTGTTGAGATCAGGGTTTTGGATTCAGCTCTACTTGTGCTTTAGATCAATTTGGACTGGAAAAGACTAACAGCCTTGGACCCCAGCAGCAGCATTTCCTACATGATGACAGTACTGTGGACACGGCTGTTTAAAGGTATAGTAAATGATTTTCTCTACCTTTTTGCAGCTCACCTGTCAATGTCTGCTTTACAGTGTTTGTTCTAAACTTGGAGAGCTCAAACAGGGCTGTTGTGCTATGTTTTCAATTTTAAAAGTAGAGCTTACAAATGAGTCTTAAAACACTAATTAAAATTTGCAACCTCTGTCTTTGAAGCCCTTAATTATTATTTACCGTCACAAATCTTTTGAGTGCATGAAAGAGTTGTGACTTTCTCTAGATTGCAGACAAGGCAGAATGGCCTCCTTGTTATCTCTCAGCAGACCCAAGAGCCTCCCCAGTTGGGGGTTCCCAGAGTGGCTGGGTGGAAGAAGCACTGGTCCCCTAGATCTTGTGAGCTAGGTAACTGCAAGAGAAGAGGAGGCTCTGCTCTGCAGATTCGTAGCCTATTACTGCTGACATAGTTGGAGGGGGAAAAAGAGCTTTTGTGCACACCAGCCCTCCCTCACACTCTGGAGACATGAAAAACTGACTGACTTGCTGATAGGCAAGACCTTAGCAGAGAAGCCAANAGAAAAACTGACTGAGGCGAAACAGTGAAGTAACGCAGGCTGATAGGCAAGACCTTAGCAGAGAAGCCAAATCACAGCTATGCTTCCTGTACACATGGTATTTTATACATAAAATTTCATTCAGGATGTAATAAGCAGTATGGGGCTCAATTCTAGTCTTACTCTGCAAGGGTTCTTAAAGTGCTAGTTTGGGGTTTATTTTCAAATTTTGTTGGCAGATCAGTAAGATGATGTAAATATAGACCAATCTCAAACTAGACAAAAATCGTCAGAAGTCTGCAGTCTGTACCCAGGACAGATACAAACACTAATTTTGATCTTTCCCAAATATTCATTATAGATGCTCATTAAGCATATATAAAAACACCAAAAGATATTATAAAAATAACAGGTCTGAAATTCAAAGCTGAAAATCAAGTGTTACCCTTTACTCTTGCTTCTGTGACTTAGAACTAAGATGCTTGTTACCAGGATGCAAAGAAAGCTAGTGCACATTGAAGAGCTGGCATTATTTTTCCTAATGTCTTAGTTTGGCCCCAGCTGTTTTCTCCCATATCTACCTTATCCTTGACTCCTCTCCCAGGACAATAAAGTCTCACTTTATGTGCATGAATCAAGACTTTGTAATCAAGCTTCCCAATGGTACTTCTACAAAATAGGACTCTGGGAAACTAAATAAACCTTGAGAAATATGTTAATTATGTTAGAATAGAAGAATAAAAATAAAGTAGAAGACTTGGCTGGCTGCACTTTTCTTTTGTTTGCTGTCCAATATACTTTGATTATCAAACAGGCAAAAAAATCTAATGATTCTGTCCAAGAGTCTTTGTTTCAATGCAAGAGGAAAACAAATCCCCTTCTGTCCTGAATATTTAGGCCTGTTAGTTTCCTCCTGTGATAATCTTGGGGTTTATAACTCTTCTGTCTAATGTGCAATATATCCAAACAAAATTAACAATGAATTTTGAGCATATAATGAACAATTATGCATGGAGGATAATCCCACCAAGTACTATGAGAAACAATTTCTCCTGTCTGCCCTCAGTCCTGTAACCAATCTTGGTTGTCTACTCAGAGTCTTTTAAAGTTTGATGTTCTCATCATGATTTTCAAAAGCAAAAACATCCAGAGAAGAATAGCATGCCTGAAAAAGGCTTCAGGACCCGAAGTTTCTACCTTAGGCTATGTCAGATCTTTGAAAGGACATGTCGCTTCTCCTTCACATGCCTAACCATGCCCAAGGAGAGGCTGATGCACTTCCCTGCTGTTACGCACTCAACAAAACAAAACCTTCCTCCTGGAAACAGACACTGGAATCTCATTCAGGCCCATTTTCTTCTCTGATGAGGATGTTCAAAACCTGCTAAAGGTTTGTGCAAGCAGATCAAGTGGGTTACATTTCAGTAGGTGTGGCAGTTGCTGCCCGGGTAATGGTATGGAAGCTGTAAAAACTACAATTTGCTGTTAGAGCAGAGTCACCCAATGCAACTGCTCAGACTAGACTTGACATTCATACACTTTTATGCAAAAGGGCTTTTAAGAGAGATGACCAGGATTTTTTGCCAAAATGCTTCAGGCATTTAACTCTGAAAACTAATTTCTGAATTGGGTGCTATACTAATAACGTATTCCAACCCCAGGCTGCCTGTAATCCCTCACAGATTCTCCTCTCCTTAGTTTCCCATTAGCAGAGCATCTGTCTTCTCACTGCTTTATTGTTTGCTCTCTGCATGGGACCCTTAGTACATGGGATACAACAATGCAAGAAATTCATGGGATCACATTAAGAGAGGGAGAAAATATCAAATTTGGTTTCATCATGCAGATGGGGTTTTGTTGGGTTTTTTTTGTTTGTTTTGTTTGGTTTTTTTTTTGTTTGTTGTGTTTGGTTTGGGGTTTTTTTTTTGTTTGTTTTGTTTTTTACACACACATTTAAATGCACTGATTAAACTGAACAAAATGGGGCCTTCTCAGGCTCAAAGATACAGGACTCTCATGGCAGGTGGCAGAAATTAAATTGAAGGAAAATAGTCCAGAACTTTACTCTTCATCTTTCTGAAACCCTTTCATATATCCTGTTGTTTCACCCTGCCTTGCTGCCTATCAGGAAACTACCACAGCAGCTTTTCTTCTTGCTTCTGTGTTTCCACTCTGTTTGGAGGACATGAGAACATGGGTAGGGCAAGGAGGGACTTAATGTTCTGCACAGAGGTAACAGTTGGTCTGTCCATGCACAAAATCTCTGCTAGAAAGTCAGGAATTCAGCTACTCTGCCTTAGCAGTCAGGCATTCTGTAGCCTCTGAGAAGGGAATAGCCATTTACTTCCTAGAAAGCCTACAGACATCCATATGCCAGCACTCACTAAGACTACTTTCTGTCTGATTAATTAAGAGCCAATAACGGTTGCCTTACCTAGATCTCCCTTTAACACCTGTGGAAGCTTTGCAGTGACAATAATCAAGAAAAAAAAACCCAAAGCAACAACTTTAACTCTGCATCATATCATACAGCCCAAAAATCTAACTTGATTCACATTGTACACCACTTCATATTGCACAGTACTTTACTCCTGCTGTACTCTTGCCACTGCTACCATCTGTTATGTACACTGTGAAAGAAACTGTCTACATTAGAACATATCTTCTTGGAAAAAAAATCTGGACTTTATTCAAAACAGTTGTTGAAAGATTTCAATTCAAAACATAATAGCAACTAATACCAGCGCTCCCTACAGAAGTGGAAACACATCACTTTCTCACATATTTTTTTCCTAACTCTCCCATAGAAAAAAAAATAATGCTGCCTGCTTACAAGTGTTTGGCAGGAGTTACACATAATCAGAAGGAGCTCTAGTTCTTTTAAGTGTGATTTGATTATTGTAGCTTACTTTTCAACATAATATTAAGAAAAACAGGATAATCTGACTTTTTGGATCACCATCTCAAGAGGCAATAGGGAAGGGACTATGTGGCTGGTGTGAAACCAACTCGACTTTGTAACATGCTCTTCAAAACATTCCACTAGCAAACATGAAGTACAGAATAGGTGTAAAAGTTGGTCTGTAGTTATACATCTCCGAAAAAAACCCTCCATATTTCCTTGTCTATTTTGACATGGCCCACAGAGTGACTCCTGTGACCCATTTAACAATCTGTAACTCAGTTCACAAAATGCCGAGTGTCCTTTTAGTGACTACAGAGCTTACACCTTATGAAGATATATGTTTATCTGTATTACCTGGATTATTACACCACCTGTGTGGTGTTCTTTTATAAACTTGAGAGATTTTTCTGGACTTCACAGTTAGTCTCCTCCTTCAAAACACTATTTTTCTTCAATTACCAGTTTGCCATGCCATGCAATGTTTGCGGCATTCACCCTTGGTGCCAATGGTTTTATATGGGCTCCAGCTTTAAAAATTTGCCCTCTGGGATGAATTTCTGGGAGAAAATCCACATCCCCCTTAGTCAATAGGATTTCTGCCACCAGATTTCTGCCACCATTTCTTGATATGAGATACAGCACTACAGCATCATGTTGAAATGAGAATTGAAACCAAATTGCCAGCTCTATGCGCTCTTCACGCCAATGACACATTCAAGTCTGAAGTGTTAAGGCCAATCACTGTTTGGCTACCTCTACATATTTTGACATTTGAATATCAAGCCCATCTGTAGACTCGATGCAACACTTCAATCCAGAATACCCCAATTAATCATCAATACTGTCATTATAAAATAAAAACAGGACCACTGGCATACTACAAACGTAGGAATAACCAAGGAAGGAAATTCTACGATTTTTTTGACAGGAAGGGGCTGGGTTAAGACACACACAAGTAACAACATGAACTTCACTCACTTCTGCACCAATTACAGTAAACCACTATAAGCTCTTGCTTTTGTTTTCAGTGACAGTATTTGGGAGCACAGCAATGCTTGGCATTCGTGATGCCTCTGGAACTTGAAAGCACCTCCTGTCCCAACCTAGAACTGCCAGCACCTTGAAAACGCTCACAGACTTCCTTACACTTCTGTAACATCAGGAATATTGCAGCAAATGCCTTTCCAAGATTTGATTCCATCATTCTGTTAAACATATCCATAAACACCCATCTCTCTTCTCTGTTCTCTCTGGAGTATGCATTTTGATAGCAAGTCTTCTAAATACATCATCTTCACAGTTATCTAGAATGCCACTTGCTCTGTGATTCTCATTAGATATGAAACGGACACAAGCTGCTACTTTAATCATTCACCTTTTCAATGGAATCTGTTTTTTCTGAGTCTTGCTTAGCAGCAATGACTAACAACTAGTCCCAGTGCTCACCTCCCATGGGGATCTCCAAACGTTTATACTCGCTGAGATGGAAAATCAGACCTCTGACTCCAGCTGACATCAGCTTCCATTATACTAAATAAAAACTATCTTCCTAGGGCCCCAGCAAGTGGGCCAAGCCATTTCCCACACTGCCAGGCTTGAAAAACAGCATGTGCACAAACTGAGAATAACTTCGTTAGTATTAATATTTATACACTGCAGCTATGCCCAGGGTTACAAATTAGGGTAAGGATCTTGTGTTTGGTGCTACAGGAGAATAAGGTGCAAGCCCTGCTCTCATCAACTGCTAGTCAACCCAGCTAGCCCTCCACTGATATCCTGTCCCTTTCCACCCTGAAAGGTTGATCATTTCCATTTGTAACCTCAGTACCAGTCTTGCACACTGATCATTTTGCATTGTTGAAGTCATTGAGAGTTTTACAGTTGTGGCATGCAACTGTCACAGGGGCTCACCACCCTCTGGGCTGGGAAGGGCAGAAAGGGGACACCCAAAGGCCTGCTGGAGGCTTGCAATGCACTAAATCTCTCTTTATGACTGGTATGTGCAAAATGAAGTTTTTAAAGCCTTTCTCTTTGAGGATTTATGGGCAAAGCAGCAGATCTTCCTCCAGTCTTACTGGAGTGGATGAATGGCTTTAGATGAAACTTTCAACAACTAATGACAGCAAAGTTAGCTGGAGGCAAAAAACTGGTGTGAAGAATTTAAGCCTAAATGATAAAATTTGGCAGTTATAAAACAGTAAAAGAGATAATCTTAAAAGGGGAAGTTTTGGATGACCTTAATGCTATACACTGCAGCTTGTGGCGCCTATAATAGGTTATTCCAGAGCATCTGAGTGTCTTCCAGTAGTGCATTAAGCAATGTAACTAACATCTGTCACGAGGTTCATTTTCCCCTCTCATCTCCTCCCTGGAGGGAAATTCTCCAATTTCTTAACCTCTACTGGACCCCCACTCAATAATGTTCATTACCTCAAAAGAAAAAGCCTAATGAAAAGAAAGAAAAAAAGAAAGAAAAAAAAGACAGATAATAGATCCAAGATTCAGGCTGCTTTGGTGACATTTTAAAGTCCTTTTTGCCAACAAAAACAGTAATTTCTTTTAAATTTCTTTACATGATATTTAAGCATTGAAAAGGAAAGACAAATTAAAACTGCAGAACAATTTTTCCTTCATCCATGATTATGCAGCAATTTATCAACAAAATGGAACAAGAACATATGACTGGGATTATTTATTATACAGTAAGGCATTTATTTTTTTGTTCACTTCACCAGGAACAGTGTCCCTGTTATGGCTAGTTAGCCATCTGTGTCCTAAGAGCTTTCAGGGAAGGATTAAACTGTCATTTGTTTTATTTCCTTTCATGAAATAACTATCCTAACAGGGCTTAGGCAAGACTTGGATATTGCTGGACTTGCTACCTTAAGGTGGCATGAAAACAAGTAACTGGATCTTCCTGGAGCTGAAGCTCCAGTGGGTGTTGGTTTTGTTCTTTCTACTCCTTACACTGAGTAACATGCAGTATCACTACTGCAGTGCTCCCACTGGAAACTGCATAGATAAGGCAATCTCTGCACTATGCTTAGGCAGAAGTGGAATTATCTGTGCCTCCNATTATGGCTTGGGTTTAAGTACTGAGACAATAGACAGCTAATCAGGGCTGGAAGCAGGAGGCTGACAAAAATAAACAAAGAAGGAAGGGGTATGCCACGTCCTCCAGATAGGAAAGGTTTACCAGCACTCGCCCATTGATTCGTAACCCCACATACAGAGGGGCAGCACAGTTCTCACAAGGACAACTGTGGCATGTGAGATCCCTTCCCCATCTACAACTCCACAAGTCTAAAAACTTCTAGCATTTCTTCCCTGAAAAGAAGAGCAAAATAAGCTGCCTCACACAGAGAAAGATAATCTGTGCCCTCAGCAAAAGCAAACGTGGGAAAACCATTTCCTAGAAGAACGTACCTTGTGGCTATTGCCAAAGGTTCCAATGGGTGTATCTGTGCTTTGGATAGCTTTATGGCTGTGTGGTGGAAGTTGCTCCTAATGAATAACATCTACATTTCTCCTAACATCTTTTGTCCAGAAATGAAAAAGCACTTTTCAAAGAAAAAGCCAGATTTTGAATGTTTGATGCTAGCATCTTCTCACGTCACACTTCTGCTTACTGATTTCTTTTGAACAACACGGTAGCCAAAGCTCTCTGGCACTTGCTATGCTTTAAGTGACAACTAAGCTCTCTTAAAAAATGTGACCCACACAGCATTTCACAACTGAAGTACAACTGCCCCCGGAGTGGAAGAGACACACCTTGGAGAAGCTCACACCAGTGCTGTGCTGAACCTCAAAAAGGGCAGTTTAGCCCTAACTTAGAACTAAGATGCTTGTTACCAGGATGCAAAGAAAGCTAGTGCACATTGAAGAGCTGGCATTATTTTTCCTAATGTCTTAGTTTAGCCAAGGAAGGTGAGCCCTGCTCTTACAACAGGTGCCAGACCCAGACATTCATAAGGATCTGATAATGGCTTTTCTCAAAGTCTTGGCTTCAAGGACCATACATAGTATGGCAATGAATTCCATGTATCACCTTTGAGAAAGAGAAGAGCTATCTGGCTTGAGTGAGTGGGAGTTAAAGAACCAGGTATGTGCCATCAACTACAGCTCTGTAGATTCTGCTCCAGCAGAGCTGTTCTAACACAGAAAAAAAACAGTATTGCAGGAGAATTAAAATACTGACATCTATAGCATGTTAAACATTTCTAACAGTTACAGTAAGAAGAAATGCATACATAATATCCTTTCTTCCCTAAGATTTCCTACATTGACTGATTCACAGTAAGAACCAATTTGGCTTTTCTAACCATTGTTGTTCACGTGCTATTTAGCGCAGTCCCTAAGTGAGACTTACTTCAGTCCCTGTCTCTTGCCTGGACTAGCCTGCAGGACATCCTCAGTATGATGTCATGAATGATAGGGAAGAAGCACCTTCAACAAATGAATGGGACACACAGAGGTAGCAGTGGAGATACACAGAGCTCTGCAAGAATTACAGCCCTCAGCTCTGTCCCATGCTGCCTGTTGAGAGTGGAAGGAGACAGGCTGTCCTCTGGGTAGCAGGGAGGCTTCAGCCCACTACCACCTCTGCTACTTATTTGTGTTACATTTGCAAGTAATCAGTTTTGCACTCAGAACTATCAGCAACATTTTTGTTGTGGGATATACTTTGAATAATTCCTTTGCAAAAAGCATGGCCATATACTCATCAGAAATGGAAAGTTGTTCTGGGAGACTCAAGCATCTAAATAAATGGTATTTCAATAAATAAAGGTGGTATAAATTCAACATACTGACTTGCCAATTCAACATCCTCTAAGCTAAAAATGTATCATTCCTCTCTGCTTTCAATTCCCAGCCATGCCATCCTCTTCATCTTAATTATAAATGGTCTGTCATTTATCAAATCATTCTGTGTGTACTGCACAATCCTCACCCTTAATTGCACAAATATTTTATTTTTGGAACACCACAGCTCAGCTACAAGCTTCATTTTTCTTTTCATGACTCAGTCTCTATTAAAGTAAAGCATTTATAAAACCTCTGGGCACATGGAGTGAAAATTAGTTGCTCCTCCGTGGCTAACAGTTTTTAGCTAATCACAATGCAGCTCCACATCACTTCGAGCAGAGCAGTGATTAAAACTGTGCCTGCAACAAAGCAACATTGTACACAGCGATGACGTGCTCCAGTCAGAAACGTCTCCCCTCTTGTTATGATTGGTATTCCCCAGATGTTTGACTTTGAGCTCTAGCTTGGCAGGCAAGGCTTTGTGGCTGCAATTCAAGTCTCAAACTTGAGCAGCTCCAGTGTTTATTCTCATAATTCATACTCTGTGATGGCTTATGGACAGTTATGTACTTGGTTTCATACCCACCACTTCAAATCAAGGGCCTGATCCTCTCATTATAGAGTTAGTAGTAAATGCTTCCCAATTCCAGCACTGGCAGGAGGCCCCAAATGACTAAACTGTCTCTCAAAGCAAACCAACCATTGTAAAAGAACAATTTGGTTTAACACCAATAAAAAAAATGCCTGAAATCTTACTTACTAGGAAGTCTTCTTCACAGTACACTTTGCCATTGACATTGTAGAATGCTTTTCCTCGTAGTCTTCTCCCTGTTAAAATACAGTACCATTAGAATTTTGTGCTCTGTTCCCAAATGCAGTGGTTCAGGATGTGAAGTGAAAAAGCACACCCTGCTGTGCTTGTCTGCATGGCCAGTTCCTGGCCCTGCTCCTCCTTGGAGGATCCATCTAGAGTCAAGAGTGAGTGTTATGCTCTCAGCTCCATTCTGTAACAAATTCCTTATCAACCAAATATTCCTTCCAAGTGCAGGTTATTGAACCAAGCTGATACCAGTTCCTGGAAAATTTGAAATCTAAACCCTGAAAGTTATTGTTCTGGGGAAAAGGCTCATTTGTAGACTGAGACAATTTTCTTAGCAGGTGAAATCCCAGCAGGCATCCATCCACTGCAGTCAACAGCAGCAATGTGTTTGTCTCTGAAAGACCAAATAAGGGATACTACATATGGATGTTCCTGGGAGGCAAAACAATATTAATACATTTATCAATGCCACAGTAGCTACACCCACAGCTCCCTGCAATACTACAGCAGTACATGGCACACAAGACAGAGAGAAGGTGCAGAAAAATCACCCTGAAAACAAGAGATTTTATTTTCAATTTTGAACCTTTGCCATTTCATTAGCCTTGTGGAACTCTTATTGACAAATCCTGTGATCACTGTTAACTGATGGCTCCCTTTACAGCTAAGAAATACACAACAAACAGGATTAACACCATGAATCCAAAAACAACCGAGCCCAACCAGTTTTTAGATACAGCAGATGAGATCTCTCTTACACCACGGGTGCTCGACTGAAAGCAAAGCCATTTTATCAGTGTAAAACCAGAGAACAAGAAGGGAAACTGCACTCATCCCAACTCACCTTATTTCTGCTCTGTGCCAGGGTCTCACTGGCCAAAGCTTCCAAGCATTTGAGTGATCTCACAAGCCATTTGCAGTCTTGGCAAGCAGATGGCATGGTGCCTACTACGAGCTGCATACCAGCTGCCAGTAGCAGTGCAAGGAAGAGGACAAGAGGCATTGTATTTACAGGTCAAGAGATGACCCCTCCCCAGGTCACTGCTGAAGCTTTTACTCCACAGAATAAGCCTGGACATCTCCCACTGAGGCAGAGTAGCTCCACCATAAACACTGCTGATCTTTGCAGAGGGTTTGACTCTGAGGGCCAGCGAGCTGAGCCAGCTGGCCAAGCACAGAGGGGCAGGAGCACTCTCAACAGTTTCCATAAACAACACTGAGGAAAATATGATTAATTTTCAGTGCTTGAAAGTGCCTTTTACATGTTTGCCACTGTGATCTGATCCTGGGAAACAGTGTGTGGCACAAAGAAGTTGGGATCTGGGCTGATGCTTTTGGGAAATCACATGCTGCATGTGGTTGTCTGGCGGTTTTACTGTCGTGGCCGAGGGAAATGCTTCTTTTGTGTGCACATTCTTGGGCTGTCGATCTCACGGGCTGCTGTCTCCATACTGCTTGTAGGTGGAGTCAGCTGTTGTTTGTCTTTCTATCTGCCTGGTAGCTCTGGTGGGGATCAGAGGCCTGGTGGTGTGGGCCATGCACTGGAATTATACCATTTCCTCTGAGACTCCAAGACTCTTGGGTAAAACTGATCCATCCTGCATGTTACGCAAAGGCAGCACAGGGCTGGGACAGCAATCAGGGTGTCATAGGGCCTCTCTTGACTGATGCAGTAGCAACCACCTCAGGATCTTCCCTGCTGCTTATCCAAGCTGTTTTAAAACCTCTCCAGTGAAAGGTAAAAGGAAGGGGGAAAAAGGAAAAAGACCAGAATGGCTTTTTAAGGGACATATTGGCTCTGCTAGACCCAGCCTCAATACACAGCTTGTCTTTAGATGGTGTAAACGAAGTGGCTGCACCCAGGAGAGGGACTTGCCTTGGATATGCTGATGCAGTACATCCACCTCTCATGCACACTGCCAGTGTAGAGCTGGGGTGTTTATTTCAGGTGAAGTACCAGCCATCACCACCTTCACCACACAGCCAGTATGGTTAGAAGTAGCAGAGACAATGAAAGACTAAAATACTGAACTCCATTTGCTGGAAGGCTCTCTGCAGTAAAGGATCACCCTAATCTGGGGAGGTGTCAGCATCTCCCAAAGCACTGCAGAAAATGCATGAGGACCTGTTCATACCACTTTGTATCCCAGTGTGCAGAATCTAGCAGTGCTCAGGTTGATAGAAATGCACCAAATTCTGCTCCTGTGGTTTCCTTAGCACAGTACCACTGGCAGTAGGCAATGGGGTCAGGGCTTTCCCAGACTTGTGAAGGAGTGGGAAATCTATGACCCAAAGCAAACAAGGCAAACCTCATGTTTTGGACTGGCTTTCAAAGACACTTACGTTATCAGATGCATTTGGCAGCTGACTGCCCTTCAAACATCAAACAACTTCACCTCACCCCAGCGCAGCAAATCTGTGAGCCTCCATCTCAGCCACTGCACAACTTGCGAGTCCTGCGCACCGCTCACAGCCTGCTCTGCAAGACCCCTGCCTGCCAGACAGACAGCTGGCCTCCCCTTCCATACAGCTGACATGGGGAAAACATCTCTGTTTTAAACAGCACTCACAAAGCAATACCTTTCAAAACTGAGGAAAAATACCATTTCCCCATTGTACAGCTGAAAAAACAAGCCATCTATTAGGGCACTGACTTGCCTAAACTCATAAAGCAGACAAGCAGCTTGCTCACATGGTAATTACTATTATTAGCATAATTAATAAGATCAACAGGCCTTAGAAGAATTTCATTCAAGGATCATACAATAATTATCTCGTAAACAAGAAACAGCATGTTATCACTCAAACAGCCGTGGCTGCACTGCATTGGCTTCCACATACTACATTTTAAAAGTAATGAACAAAATGTATGTTCCATTTGCCCTCCAGAATGCTAGGTGACAGTACTGAATACGGTTTAATACCAAACTCTGCTTCGTGTGAAAACCGCAACCAAGAGAAAAGAGCTGGCAGTTGCAATCAGGGGGACACAGAGCCCACGGCGATGCAGCATCAGTACCTCTCAGAGTGAGGGCAGCCGTGCAGCAGGGTAGGTGCAATTCCTTGAGATTAGGGTACCTGTCCTCACCTTAATCTACTAAACAAGGCAGTTTCACCTCTCGAGGTCCTGGAGTAACTCAGGTCCTGCGCAGCACCAGCTTGTTCTGTGTAGCTGTAACCTATTACTGTCAATCAGGCAGAGATTACAAGTCAAAAAGACAAGGTAGTATCATCCTGCCCACTGCTACACTGAGCCTGCTGCTTGGCTTTCCTCTGAATGACTGAGTATAACCAAGCCTAGCTTACTATTTGCTTTCACAATATTGAAACAAAAAGTCAAGAGTTTCTGACAAAACTTGATGCAACTTGCTGATAGCTCATTATAATAATAATAAGCAGTTATAATAAGCAGCCTAGTGCTGAGTTCACAAGTATGGGGTTTCACAAACACTGTGCTGCTTTCCTTCTTCTGCAGGATACCCACCTTGGCACGTCCGCCCTGTTAGACCAGTTTTCAAAGCAGCAAGGAAGAGGCTCCATTTCACACCCGACCAGAAGGCCAGCAGGTCAGTTGGGGGGGTCCACAGGACAGGGCAGAAGTGCCCAGCCTGCGGCCCACATGCAGGCCCTAACTAATGCTAGCTTTTGTTCAGAAGCCATTTTTCCCCAAGTGCTTTTTAGCCTCGTTTTACTGTAGAAGATGAAGCTTACACACTCATGGTAACAACAAACACAAGTAACTTCTTACATTTCTTCAAGAGTAGTGAAATACCAGGATAAGGGGGTTTCATCAGCTCAGGTGGGAGGCAGACTTCACAAATGCTCCAGCAAAGAATGCAAGTATACCCACAGATAATCTAGTAGTTAATAAAATGCAAGCTAGAAATGACTGTTCATCACAACTGGTGTTTGCAGTCACCATGACAAACATCCAAAAGAATGCAAGCTTTTGGAAATTTAAAAAAAAGGGGGGGGGAAATCAGATCTAGGTTTTTAGTGTCAGTTTACACATTTAACCAGATTATGAGTCTCTGGTATTTAAATATGTCTAACAATTACTTTCCATGCAATTTTTATCTCCTATGTGTTGCAGACTGAAAGGAAGGAACAGGAGAGCTGTTGCTTTAGCAAAGAACTCAACTCAGAGATTTGGTTTGCAAAAGGAAAAATGACCCACGGTTGACACAGGCTGTCCACAACTATTCTCTCCAGTCTCCACAACACTTCACCGGGTGGTGAAAACACACCAGCTCAGAAGCCAAGATGGGGTAAAACTTTTTCCAATGCTGTTTCAAAAGCTGCTCCAGGCCCTCATGGAACAAAATATGAATCAGACTGCGTTTTACCATCTTGAGGACAGGTCCAAAAAAGCACTGAAAATGTCCAACCCCCTTCCCATGAGCCTGGAAAGCATCTTCAAAGCATTCCCTGCCACTGCTGGCAGCAGAGATTTCCCTATAGTGAGGTGAGTTTATCAAGTTGCAGCCTTCAGTGGTAGAGCTCCAGTCTCACACGGGATGATGCAACACCATCGGGGGCTAACACTCCCCCTCGCCTTTGTAAGACAAGAGATAGCAGTGTCTCATTGTCACAGCATGGTTATTAGACCTAATTACTGTTTGCGGCATGCTTTGAAGTTGAAAAGTGCCACGCATTATTATAATATTTTAAGTACTTTGATGATTAAAAACATGCAACCGTTGGGTAACAATCATGATTTACTAGTATTGTAATGTAAGCAAGTTCATGTGAGAAGCCTACATTGCCTCAGTGCCTGACATTACTTAAAAACAAACAGCTCCACTCTGACATAATGGGAATGCTGCAGCCCCAGCCTTGCCTCCCAGATAATGCCTCGTGTGTCCCCGAGACTACCAGTGTGCTGAAAAATACAGCAGCATACCTCCTCACATCATGATCTCTCTCATGATAGTCTTGTGATACATATGCCTCTTCTTATAAATCCATACAGGAGAATTTCAGCATTAGGGGGAACAAAGTGTGGGATGACTAATAACGTCCTTGTTATTTCTAAAGTTACAGCTGTGCAGAATAAGATGATTGTATTTTAGTGAGAAAATGTAATTAACCCCCACAGACATGGAATGCAGCTGAAGAGTTCAGGTATTGATATCGCTGCTAAAGATAAGAAATTTGTTAAAGCAGAACTAATTAAAAGTCTGAACAGCCCAAGCTATTGCTCTAGAATATTATTCAAGTACCTGCCATTCCTGTGGGCTGAGGACATGCCTCGGTAGTTCTGACCACACACCAGCACAGACTTCAGCTCTGCAGCTGCTTCTGCCGCGGTGGGCACGGTCTCCCCAGGAGGCCCCGCACAGGCAGTGTGTAAGGTGAGGGTTACAGCAGGAGCAGGCAGGATGGCTGTAGCTGCCCTTCCAGAGCGTCAGGGCCTTGCTTGAGCCCCTAGCACAGCCACGTGCTGATCTTGCTGGGAAAGTGGCACCCACAATCTCCTAGCTTGTCTCAGAGCAGCAACACAAACACACAGCATCCTTCTTTAACAGCTCTAGATAGAGGATAAAAGCATATTACACTGCTCCTCTCACTGAGATTTCTTCTCCTTCTTATGAATTGTCAGTTCTAAGGCTGAACAGGACACTCAGTGGAAGTTGTGGTCCACAACTCACAAAGCTTTCTGAGCATAGCAGCTCCTGGCTCTTCATGCCCGACTGACCAAAGAACTGTGTGTTATCCGTTTTAGTTAGCAATGTTAAACATGGATCTAATTGCTTGTTAACTGCTTCAGACACCATTTCTGCAGTGACTGATGTGACACCAGTATCATCAGCAGTCTCATGTTAGCATATCACTTAATGAAGTGACGGTCTCTCAAAGCCTTCAGACTAAAGTGACATGTAAGCATACATGCAGGATTAACACACAACATTTGCTCAAGTATTTTCCAGCTACCATAATAGGGAAGGAAAACTCCTATGTATTGCCCAAAACCCTGTACAAGTGAAAACAAACACGAGGTGGCTAGGGCTAAGCACACCTATCTGCATGCCTTCTGCCCACTCACGGCCACCATCTCCACCACTGCTTGATGGAAACACAAACTTTACTAGGCCAAACCTGGTATTTTGTTCTATAAAAGCCCCTGGCAAAGGTTCTGGGGCTGCTCTGATTCAGAGCCAGTCTGCAGTTGCCATCCACAGGCTACCTGTGTTCCCAAATGCACTTTTACAATCCATGTGCCACCCATGGCCTGTGCAGGTCCCATCCCAAGAGCCTGTGCAGGGGCTGTTAGTGTCCAAGCAATCTCCCCTATGGCATGCAGACACCATCATGACACACCACAATGGGGACCACCACCTGCAGCCTTGAACTAAACACTGGCACAGACGATGCAGCTTTTCTTGCTATACAAGGTGTGACCAGCCCTCTGAGTATTTGAATGACTGAAAAACAAGGACCAAAATAACCCAAAAGCTGCAGGGGTGAATGAAACATCAGATTCCGGTCTGTTCTCCACAAACCCCCAGGTTACACAACTGCTATTTCTGAAAAGTAAAAGCTAAAGTTTGTCATTACAAACATGGAATAAATCATTGAAAATATTAAGCAACACCAACCCTTCTCTGCTACCTCCTCTACCCAGTCATCTCAAGATAAAACTGATCCAGAATTTCACCTAGAAGATTTGTTTTCCTTCACTTGGTAGAGGATATTTGCCTACCCAGGATTTAAAGATGTGCCAAAGGGGGGGGGAGGCAAAACAGCTTTCAATATTTTTTCTGTATTCATTACCATTTCTTCTTTCCTCGCGTGCTAGTTGGAGCCCGCAGCTCCCCATCCCTCCCTCCACTTCAGGACTGCCTGTCCGCACACGGATTTCCTTTACGCGGGGTTTCTGTCACTCCACCCACTTGAGAACGGGAGGCTGCTTTAGCCCCTGAATAACTGCTAATTAAACTTTTCTCCTCCATCTTCTGCAGGGGCCTCACACAAAGCCACCAGGCGCGGTGAGGAGCACCACCACCCCCTTCGTGCCGGGGTGCTGCCTGGCGGGTGCCAAGGCCCCGGCGGCGGGCAGGGGCTGCCAGGGCTGCGCTGAGCCCCAGCTCTGGGGACACTCCATCCCCCACCGCCCCTCACAATGCTCACCGGCTTTGTGAAGGGAGGGTTGAGCTTCTACGGCTTTCAGGGGTTTGAAGATGGGGGGGGAAATCAATGCCAAATTCCTTTGAATAGCAGATACTGCATGTTGGCAGAAGCCACTTTTCACAGACTCCAGCCGTTTGAAATCTGAAACACTAAAAAGTGGCTACTGTGGATGTGCTGTATTCTTCTTTTCAAAGCAATCTGGCACACAATTTTGCTCCCGTTTCAGGACCCAATCCTGCATTCCTTTCACGCTCAGACTCCCATTGACTTTAAGGAATGCAGGATTGGATCCTAAATGTGTGCTTTACTCACACAATAGCTCCTCATGGTTACGATCTATTGAGAAAGGCACACTTTAAAAACCATTTGGAACTGCAGGCTCATCCACCAGGCCAGAATGCCTGTAAAGTTCTTCCATTATTTCAGGAAAAGCGCTCGGTGTGTGAATTACACACACTCTCACACATTTCCCCGGTTTCAAGCTGCAGGCACAGCTTAGCTTGAGATGCATCAAAATATTTTGAGCAGTGGCCTGATAGCTCCTAAAGAAACCACGTGTAATTTTAGTTTCTGAAAAAAAGCAAAACTCTGAACAAAACAAAAAAAGCCGCTAAGGCAAACATATAAGCAGCTGAGTCTTTAGGATGGTTTTTCAGAGAACTTTTATAAAAGCCTCTAAAAGATCTGCACTGGCTAAGACAAAACAGAGCCTTGCACTGCTATTTTTGAGGATGCTGTATATTGAGTTACGAGGCTATTACGATGCAAATCTCAAATGTACAAGCTTTTTACTTGGCCATAAACACAAAACAGTATACATTGTCCTTTCAGAAGAAAAGGTTTGCTGCTAAAATAGCAGAAGCCCTACGTAAATAACCAACATTCTTTCTGCCTGAGGTCACTGACTTGGCCTATTCAATTCCGGGCTAGTCTGGGATTTGACAATCTAAGCAGAGGAGAGGCCCTTTCCTTTTTTTCTAAAGAATGCTGGGATTTTATTTGAAATTTAAACTCTTGCAAACAAAAGGTGGCATCGTATGCTAGAGGCCTATGAAGGTGGAGTACAGGATGTGTATTGTTTTCTCCCTTTACATAGATTCTTTCAGGAAAAAGTATTCAGAGTCTGTGAACAAACTCTAATCAAATATTATCATCAGGTAGGCAGAAATAGCAAGTTATGAATGAACAGTTTTAAAAGATTAGGAGATTTCTGTTTTTACGATACCGATTCAGGGAAAGCATAAAACAGGTTTAGAATTATCATCTGAATTATTTTTAAAATTTTAATTGAAAATTCCTCCACAGTTTAGGTTCCTAAACTAAACACTAAAGAAGAGCTTTTCAGTGCAAATTAACTGTGGTTACAAAGTTAGTATTCATTCTCATTCTCTATCTCAAGTTGATCTGTCCTGGAGAGGCAGATGGCAGTTAACTACTTTTCCTCCTGATTACTGCTGCCCAGCACTTACTTGGACTCTCACAAAAGTATGCTCTTGTGTAATACAATTATCATTTCAATTTCTGGGCTCTTGTCCAGGCTATTCACTGCCCTCTGCTCTGTGCCACCTCTCCAGCACCAAGTCAACTCCTGCCACATGGATGTGCCAGTAGCACACACTGCCCAGTGCAGACGACTGTGCTAAGCTGAATTTGCAGCTGGTATAAACCATGACAGCATCACTGAACTCATCACAATTTATACAAGCTGCAGACCTGCCCCAAGGTACTAACTATCCTTCCTCAGAAAAGAAGTCTGTCTTTGCTATGCACTAACGTGTGGTAAAATCCAGATGAAAACAAGGCAGTTTATCATTTTGACATGTTTGTAGCCCAGGGTAAACTCTAGACTCTCCTCTGCAGTTTACCTTAACCTGCCATGATGTCAAAATGAAGAACTTCATTATCTTCCCTAGGATTTTGCCTCATGTCAGCTATTGCACTGGAAAAAATACCTTTCTATGCAGAAATCATGCCTTTGCTGCCAAAAAACCTCACATTCTGCACCGAGGCAGGTAACATGTCTTGCTCTGACACTCTGCAGCATTCACCACCACCAAAGCCAGCAAGCCCAAGACAGGGTGGAGAGGACATGGAGAGTACATTTCTGCCCCAACCCAGCTGCATGACTTAAACTGTCAGTCTCCAGCAGGATTATGTAGATAGATAGCTAGTATCTTTTGTTACCTCACAGGAAAACCCCACCTTTCTTGGCAGGGTATCCATAATCTCTGTGCCATGTTTACTCTAGTGTGGAATTCTCTCTTCCCTTCTCTCTCCTCCTACTCTTCAGTCAGGTTATTTAACCAAAAGGTTACTTAATGCTACAGGGACAAGAAGATCTCTGACCTCTGGCACTTGGGCAAAGCATTCTTGTGCAGATCGTATTATAAACTTAGCAGATACTCTCAAGCTTCCATATAATTTGCAAAAGTTAAAATTGGCAGATGTTTCCTTTCTCTTCCACTTATGTATTTATTCTATCCCATACCACCTATCAATTTCAGAGTTAAGGCATAAATTATTTCCATGGAGCTCCAACAGAGGAATTTATGTTGAAAAGGAGTTTGTAAAACCATAACCCAAGCATATATTTATTTAATATCAGAAATACAACAGCCTCCATTAGTCTAATAACTATTTTGGGCATATACATTAACACATACCTTAAAATATATTTCTTAATAAGCTATCAAGCAAACATAGTAACAGGGCAATATAAAATAAAGCTCCAAACGTAAGTAAGATTTCTCCCCCCTACCCCCCCCACCCCGAGCTGGGTTTACAAATAAGAAGTGAAGAACAAGGGCAAAGCAACACAGCCAACCGGGTATAAAACAATGGAAGCCTCTGCACCACTCATGAGGCTGGGAGGGATGAGGGATATAGCTCTTCCACCAAGGTAGCTTCCACTCTGGGAAGCTTTCCTTGTTCTATCACAGACCCTCCTTGTCATCAGCAAAGAATACCACTTTTCCAGCTGCGGTCTGTAAGCCAGGACTTTAAAAAGTACTTTTCTTATCACACTATCCCAGGGTCCCAGCACCAGCCCATTCTATGGGAAAATAAATCCACCACCAAACTGCAGCCTATTCCAGCCCAAGTCTTCCTGACACCGCAAGGCACAGCTTTCCCAAGTAGCCTTGCTGGCTGCTGCCCATGCAAAGTGGTTGGTGCTTTTCATTCAAGCTCCAGTAAGCGAGTGATAGAGCTGAAAGGACTGTGGTAAATGAAGTTACTTCGAGCTGGAGGCAGGTGACGAGTGGGGTACCGCAGGGATCCATATTAGGGCCAATACTATTTAATATCTTTATAAATGACTTGGATCTAGGACTCAAAGGACTAGTAAGTTCATGGATGACACTAAATTGGGGGGTGCTGTTGTCTCCATTGGAGGATGTGAGGCACCACAGAGAGATTTGGATCGACTGGAGGACGGGGCTATCACAAATCAAATGAAGTTTAGCAAGAGCAAGTGCTGGGTTTTGCACTTGGGAAGGGGCAACCCGGAAACCACCTACCTACTGTGGAATGTTAGACTAGAATGCAGCACTGCTGAGAGGGATCTGGGATTATTAATAGCTAGTAAATTAAAGATGAGTCAGCAGTGTGCCTTAGCAGCTAAGAGGGCCAACCAGGTCCTGGAGTGCATCAAGCACTCCATCACTAGCTGATCAAGAGAGATAATAGTTCCTCTTTACTCAGCACTGGTGCAGCCTCACCTGGAGTACTGTGTGCAGTTTTGGGCACCACAATACAAGAGGGACATGAAGCTGTTGGAGAGCATCCAGAGGAGGGCAACAAAAACAGTTAAGGGCTTGGAGGGGAAGTCATATGAGGAAAGGCTGAGATCACTTGGCCTGTTCAGTCTGGAGAAGAGAAGACTGAGGGGGGACCTCATTGCAGTTTATAACCTCCTCACCAGACAGGGAGGAGTGGGGGCTGAACTCTTCTCTAGTGAACAGTGACAGGACACAGGGGAATGGCATGAAGCTGTCCTGAGGGAGATTCAAGATGGATGTTAGGAAGAAGTTTTTTACCCAGAGGGTGCTGGAGCATTGGAACAGGCTCCCCAGGGAGGTAGTCATGGCTCCAAATCTCGTGGAGTTTAAGATGCACTTGGACAATGTCCTTAGTTACCTCATGTGACCTTGGGGTTTTCCTGTGCCTAAATGGGAGTTGGACTTGATGATCTTTGTGGGTCCCTTCCAACTCAGGTTGTTCTGTGATATAAAGAATCACCCTAATTGCAGCTACAAGAATCCATCTAGAGCAGTACTGTGTCTCCAGCTCTGGTAGAGAGTGGAAGCTCACTGGGAAGGAGCATTAGAAACAGGGTTCACACAGATTCATGTGTTCCCAAGAATAACTGCTCAGCTTCCAGCAGCCAGCACTTAAGGCCTTCCTGCTCCGCAGGCTGCATCATAACTACAATGTTTAATAGCCTCGCAGGACCAATCCTTCTTTAATTTGTCTAATTCCCCTATGAGACCATTTATCCTTTTAGCCTCCATACTGTCCCTATAGCACTGAGTTCCACAATTTCATTATGCACTGTATGAAGCATACCCTTTTGTTTGTTTTAAATCTCTGCTGACCTCAAGCTTCTGTTGCATCCTAAAGAACAAAGCAGCCTCTACAGTCATCATCACCAGATTAGAGAAGAGCTTTTAAGTCAAAGCCTGAAACTTCAGTCTTCAACTGCACCTGAAAGTGAATGAGATGTAGATCACAGGCACAACTAGTATTTTTCTTTAGCAGTTTTTTGAGACTCTGCTCAGATCCTCTTTGTACAACAGAGAAGTAGACACGTGTCAGTGAAACTGACAGTCCCCGAGTCAAAAAACTCACACTGTGATCTCCCTGCAGAAGACATGACCAAGTCACCAAGTTCTGCACTGCCTGAAGTTAACAAGCAGCCTTCACAAGGAGTGAAGGACAGGACACAGGACATAATTCCTATGGGAATACATCTAAAAGCAGAAGCCACTGTATTTCAGTAAGACTAAAAGAAGAAAAGAAAAGAAAGAAAAGAGACTTTATAAAGGGAGGGGGAAAAAAAAGTTTGGTCCCTAGTGCCATCTGGATGTTTAAAGCAGGCTAAGAACTGAACCCACTAGAGACTCCACCTGACAAACTTAACTAGCAAAAGCCAGGTACTTATGCCTGTCACTACAGACCCCTCCCCACTGCTACCAGGTTCTTTCTTGGAAGTTGTTACTCTCTTCTTCCTTCAAGTTAGCCTGGCTCTGAGGCAGATGATCAGAAATCCTACCAAGAGCTGGAACAAGTCAGACTGTTGAATGTCATCTCTACACGGCGTGAGCTGCAGCATCACCTTCTCTTCTAATAGCTACACATGGAAAGCATGATGAATAAAAGGAGTGGACACAGCCCAATTGTGTGGGCATATGCAAGGCAGCCTCAAGGGAGATGAGCAATTTCCCTAAACTATCTTCTGCACTGTCTCAGGAAAATAAGAATGGATTTGCAAAGGAACAGATTCCTTTCTTCCTCCCAGCAGCATCATACGTGTCAGCACCTCAGTGTAAGCAGCTTCAAGGGGCACTGCTGCCAAACCTAAACACACCAGCAATACTTTGAGTCTTATCCAGAAAAGTGTTCAACAGACAATACCAATGGCACCCATGTGTTTGTGATGTCAAGCTACCTGTGCTCAATTCTTATTCCCTTGAGATAAATCTTTGCAATTAAGTGAGATTGTTGAAATCCATAGTGCCTAGAAGTGGCAACTTGAGAAACAGCTATCGCTTTTTTCTTCATGTGATAATGCAAGAATGTATCATGGAACAGTCCTCAAGTATAGAAGTGCTAAGAAAGCTTAGAAAGGTGGAAAAAAAGCACAGTGGGAAAAAGAAAAAATACTGTCAGGATGACAAAGTATTAAAACATCCAGCCAGTTCTGAGGTACATTCTTTGGGTTTAGATGATTTAACAGTAAGTTTGAGAGAACCGCATGGAGAGACAACTCTTCTCTTGTTCACACTGGTGAATTACACTGATGTCAGTAACATTACTTCAGGTTTATTCTGTGTAACTTCGAACCAAAACATTGCTAAGACCTTAGTTAGATATGTTTTAGACAATACTCCAGCATATTTTGCTGTAAATAAAACAAAAACAAGAATTAAGAGTTGTACTAAATTACTGAAACTAACTTGGGGCTTGCTAAGCCAATCTGAAATAACATCAGAAATCAGCCCTTCAAAAGTGGCAGGTCCCTGATGTTTTGTGGTGGACTGACCACAGCTTCCTGCACCAGGTCACATGAGAACTAAAACCACAGGCAGCTTCCAGACAGACAGCTGAATAGGTAGGACTCCTGATAGTACACTCACTTCTTTTGGCACACAGGTACAATAAGTATATTGTTCCTTTAATGCTTAGCTTTTCTTTTAAGAAGTATGTGAGATTTCAGCCAATTCTCCCCAACGATTAGTTCAGGATGAATGTACTTAACTCAGGATTCAGCTGGAAAGAGCCCAAGTAGATGCAATCAATTTTCCACTAAATCCACTTCCTTCCTCCCTTCCCTGCCCAGGATGAGACATCAGCTCACCACTACAGCCAGCAGTGACTAAGACAATGAAAACCTTTGCCTTCAGCCATACTCATATCAAACTTGTTTATTCCTCCTTTTGATTTTTCCCTGGTTTTCTGTTTTCACGTATCTTGTTCACTAACACAACATTTGGGCTAGGTGGAAAAGCAGCTATGTAGTAAATATAAGCAAACCACAAACACCAAAGGCATTGGCTGCTGTAACCCCCAAAGTCAGTAATCCAAAACTGCACAGCATCAGCTGTAGAACTTCACTGAAAAGAGGATGACTTTCCCTTTTGCACATATTTAACTGGAACCTCCATGAGGTTCAGTGTGCACATACTGTATGTCTGCATCCACCAGCATCCATGTGTGCCATCTCTGTATGTAACACCAAATTATCGTCACCATCATCATCCAAACACCACAGTACTTCTGAGATACTAGCCTCTGGCTGCTTGACTCAAACCAACCTCATGCAGCATGGCCTGAAAAAAGAACAGTTGTAACAACAGGGATGATACTCTGCTAGAACGTAACCAGGGAATAAAAAAATAACATCTGTTCAAGAACAAGGCTTAGAAAACGTATCTCTAGCTCTCACCTACATGCCTTCTTAAGAGTTTAAGTATATGATTTCCACTCTCATTTCCCCAAGCACAAACATACTCCTTTGTTAAGTAATCTGTGGTAACAACGAAACAACTCCTAGTGGATGTGTACTTTTTAGGCTTTCTACCTCTAGAACAGTGGTCTCCGAATCGTTTTCCATTGTGCTCTTCTAGTAGTAAGAAATATTTGAGCATGGGCTGCAGGAGCAAGATGGAGTGAGGAGGCAAGGGATGGCAGTGCTAGAGACTGACGAGCTGAGTCATATGGAGAGAAGCACTAACAGCAGATATGGAGGTAGGAGGTTACAGGAGAGGGAAGGAATACATGGGTTTTTTTGCATCTATAAAGGGAGCTTGGGAAGAAAAAGGAGTGGGATGGTGCACAAAGCAGAAAGAAAACTCCTTTTTCAAGCACCCAACACATCTGTGCCACCTGCACTTGATAGGATGACGGGGTAGAGGAAAAGAAGGCTATCTATGGGACTTAAAACCTAGTTTTGCAAGCCTGCCCCTGACACCGCAAGGCAGCAAGCACTTACAGGGGACTTTGGGAATGACTTCACAAGGTACCAATAACCTCACAGACAACCAAGTTTACCATGGGTTTTGAACCCCATCTCAGAGGTCATGGTTGTCAACAGCCTACCCCACACCTTCCTGTGCTGAAGTACTCCTCCCAAATTGCACAAGGTGACAGAAGTGCTTGTAAAACCATTTGCCAGAAGATGTTTCGAGAGTGCAAGCAACACTTCCTCCAGCAGGCTTCCACATGTCTCTGATCACGTCACACACAAACTAAAACTTAAATGCAAATACACTGAGCTAAATCTTCCACCTGTCACTCTGCTTTGTGGAACATGGCACAGAGACTGGAATACTCTCTGCAATTTCAGCTTGCAAGGTGGTTATTTCATCACCCAGGAATAGCAATGTTATAGGGCTCTAACACCTGAGCCCCTACTACCCCAAAACAATGGTAAGAGGTTATTCTGCCTCGGGACACGGCCCTGTTCCTCAAGTACTAAACATCCATGAGAAGAAGAGTAAGAGGACCAAGTGTTCAGCAAATGCTCAGTGCCGTTTCCTGAGGAACGTCTCCTCACTCCTTGCATGTGCTGAGCCTGCCAGGATGTTTGGGACTACATAGAACATAGGACTACACCCAAAATTATTACCCTCTCACTTTCTCCACCACTTTAAGAAAATAATTCTCATTAATTTGTTTGAATGTTGAGCCAAGAGAGCTGGTAAGCGCTTATGACAGGTGGATCACCAAGAAAAGGTGACTGTTTAAGGGACAGCACAGAATGTATATCTGTCAGGTGACAGCCCCAGTCAGACTGCTTTCATCCTCTGCAGCCCAGCACTGATTTCCAGACATGCACTGACACTACAGCATATCACATTATCTCTGCTGGCTGCCAAAGTGCCCTGCCTGCACTCAATCAGATACTGCTCCTGCCAACCCCCAAATGGAGTCAATAATCCTATAAATGGAGTAGTACTGGATACGGACTGGACACTGGCCATCAAGGAGGCCATAGTAAGGTATTGCTTCAGGTTTGTTTTTAGAAAGCATTTACTGTACCCAGTTCAAGACTGTGAGATGAGTTTGCAAGCACAAAGATTTCCTATTTTTATTTGTGTCAATTCAGAGCAAACTACCCACAAACAGATTTAATGCTGGTAAAATATTAAATTTCTCAGTAAAACCATATAGTAATTCCTTATTATTTCTGGAGTGGTGTTCATAATCAAAGTTACATTGCAAAATTACCTGCTTTTTATATAGGTACAGGGAATAGGCTCACCTAGAACAAACCACATAACATGTTCGTGTGACAGCTGCAGGCTCCTGATGCCCAGCTAAGATCTCATTCCACTCTCCACAAAGTCAAGAATACTTTGACACTAACTGAAACTGGATTTGGCTATGAGTGCTGACCAATCTAAAAAGTCTCTGTAGAAGTTCTAGTCAAAGGCAGGATTTTCAGGAAATGAGATATTTATTGGAAGGGGAAAAACCTCCTGTTTTTTGGCTATGATAAAATTTACTGAGTTGCTTCCTGTGCTGTTTTGAGGGAGAGAGGCAGAGAAGAAGAGTGGTTGGAAACAATAGCTCTTCCCTGTCTGGGTTAAAACCAAGCTAAAATTTCCTGAAAAGTCCAAGTATAAGGGAAAATATCTGCTGCTGGTAAATAACTCTAGAAAGTGACCTGTAGAAGCCCATTTACCAGAACCAAGCCAGTTATTCTGTAACAGTAAGCTTATAAACAAGCAAAATATTTAACTCATGTCAAATACCAGGGGTCACCAAAGCACTTTCCTTGGTGCCCAAGGACTGCCTACTGCAGCTATAATTGGTCAATCCTCCCGAGTCCTGTCATTTAAATGAGAAAAATTTATGGTTGTTGATGTAGGCTTTGCGCCAAGCCTGTTTCTCTGATAAGCTTCTCTGGTGCATTTGTGTCTCACATCTGATTTAGAGCCCTGAAAACTGGAGACAGCATTCCTTGGATACTTAAAATAAATTAAAAACACAACATTGGGCTTGGACAGAGGAATGGGAATGTTACTCATGTGGCCCAGGCACTAAGGGCTCTGGGGAGTAGTGCTGGGAAAGTGGTCTTTTAAAAATCTTACATTAGTCCATGTATTTAATGATATATAATCCTCTAAATGGTCTCCAAAACTGCAAATATTCATTATTTGAGCAAGTAATTATTTTCAGTAGCATGCTGCAGCAGCTGTACAGCTTGGCTTCCAGACACTTCAAGTGTTTCCTCCAGCAAATACATCTATTTGTCATACAATAATAATGATTTAATAATTTACAAAACTTCTCACTTCTCCATTATTTTGACCTCAGGATTTCCAAATGATTTCAAAATATTAATGAATTACTATTACCCATGTGAGGTATATAAGAAGAATTATCACCAAACAGGCAAAGTCAGACAGACTAAGCGATCTGCTCAAGATGACAAGGAAGCCTGTAGCAAGTGGAATAAAACCCCATCCTCCAACTCACAAGGCTCATTTACCCCCTTGATGACCACAAACTCAACCCTCTTCTCAGCCAAGCATTTTTCCTGTCATTTGCCAGTACCCTCTGCCAGAAGAAAGTCTGAAAGGCAGAGTGCTAAGGTTTGCTGCCACTGTTTGTTTTATAAATGCAAAGACAAACTTCACCAAGAAAAACCCTCTGATCTGTAAAATTCATTTGTAAGATAAAACACAGGGTACTTTCTAGTGTGGAACATCAGTGAGTTTTCAGGCCATACACACATCTCTCCCTGGAAATAAGCAGTAAACAAGAATCATTATTAAGAGTAAGTTAGTAACCTAACCCAGTTACTAACTGGAGGCATGGATAAGGGGCAAAGCAAGAGAGTCCTTTAGTTAGACGGCACATGAGGATGAAGATAAGAGAAACAGCAAGGTGGTATGGTCTTGCGTCCTTGGTAAGGGGATGATGTGCTGCCAGCAGGCTGGAGTCTCTGGACCCTGGGAATCCAGGAGAAGCCTAAGTTATATATGCATAACAAGTCACAATAGGAAACGACCAGCGTACATTAAGATTTCAAAGAATGCCAAGGGTAAGCTCACTATTTTCCGGATTAAAAGGTACTGACATGCAGTTAACATCTTTACAAAAAAATTCCATTGTGCTTATTTGAAATTAAGAACAAAAGATATCCATACAGAAATAACAACAAAGTATGAATTCTTCAGTAACAGAGTAAGCACATGCAAGAGCAAACACAGGCAGGAAGAGGAGAAAGCCAAGGGAGATGGTAAGCTGGCCTTCCTTTCCTCACAGAACACAGGAGGAAGAACTGATTTACTGAATGCTGAAGTGACAAAGGTCAAAACTGATTAAATGGCACACAAAGAGGCAGAATTAATTATTGAAAAACTGATGATGATCTATACTAAATTAGAAATCGTTTCCAAGAACTATAGTATTCCGAGGTTTAGTTTTCAGACAAGTAGAGGATCAAGGACATCACTGAAGCATTAACTAGGCACTTTGCCAAATATATAGGGACAACATATTGCTGAAGCTTAGATCATTGAAATTACAGGAAGTGTGTGTGTCTCCTTTCACTCATTTTCTTAATTTTTTTGTTTTTCCCTCTTATTTTGTAATACTTAAAAATTACAGAACCTGGAAATAGGAAACAGAAACATCTGTTGATAATGTCAGTATATCAGTGACTTGCCTGTACTCTGTGTTCTGGATTATCTGGATTTCTTCCCCTTTGAGAGATGAACTCAAGAGCAATGCAAGGAAAGCTTTTCTTTTGCAGAAATGTGTTCCAAGAAACACATTTTAAATAGGTAGAGGGCAAGGCAACAAAGAGGAGAAAGAAGAGTAGACCCATGAGATGTGCGTTTCAGAATAAGACAACTGAGGCCTGCAGATAACAGATGCTGATAAGGAAACAGAAACCTTAGCAAATCTTGTTACACTAAACAATAGGTGGCATTCCAAACACAAAACTACGCAGGGAAGTAATTAGGTTCTTTGTGGTTTTTACAGAGAAATAAAAAACAGAGGCAGAAACCTTGTTAGAGTATTTTTTTTGTACTTTATGTGTTTTCCAAGCCTTGAAAGGATCACAGGTGCTGTCAGTGATTGGTTCCACATTATGAATACAACATACTGTGGGAGGATTACATCTATGGTCAGTCAATCAACACAGAGAAAAGTTTCCATAATTAGTTGCCAGGCAACTCCCCCATTAAAATAACCAAAAGCTATGCATTTAATGTTGGAATAATTAGTAGCAGAATGCAATTACTACCTTTCAAGGAAAAAATGAGACAAACCACCAGCCAATGATTGGTTGCATGCCTTCTGATAATCAGAAATAGGTAATGCAAATGTTTTCCATTTCTCTATTGGCTAGCTACCTATGAACACCACCTTTGTCTAGGGTTAGCCTCCACATCTACAAACACTGGCTGCTAAAGCAACCCTCAGAGAAGAGTGATACTCTGTATCAAGACAACCCCCCTCAAAAAAGAAACAACTTGAAGCACAACCGTCCTCAAGAGATCTCTCCATGAGATGCTCCCATGGAAGTGAGGTGCAGGACTGGGCCAATCAGATAAGCCACTCTTAAAAAACATGTCTTTAACATGTTTAAGCTGAAAACCTTTCATGATACAACATCTAGTAGTACCACCTGTAAGAGGGACACACAGTCAGTGGACTGGTCTATTTATCTGAAGATGAGCACACAGAGTACCCTGTTGGACCAGAGCTAACTGGGACAACCAAGAGCCATGAAGAGAAACTACTAAATACCTCCTAAAATATAAAAAACAACTAAATACATGCTAAATAAAGGCGAGTTTCCTGTGTCAGTCCCATCTCAAACATCTCTGATTGCCATTTTCCCATTCCATCCTCTTCTGTTTTTCTAAAGCCTGGAATATTATCAGACTAACCACAGATCAAGATAAAGGAAACACTTTTCTGCCAATTGGTACCCGAAGGTACTCAGACTCTTACATGGGCTGGTATCCAAGTTTGACTTTCAATTACCAGAAGACAAGATTACATTCCTCTGCTGAGACTCATTCATGGTTCAGAGTCTTGCACAAGGTGAACTCAAACTGTCTGAAGCCAGCTGTCATCTCTGCCATCCAACTGCCTCTTAAAAGCCAGCACCTCCCTTTCCGTGCATTTTGCATTAATAGGTTTGTCTGGGACTGCAGCTGCTGACATACCCGAAATAGCTTTTAACTATCTGTCTTGATAGGTGTTAAAATGTAAAGCAGAGGGCTAAGCACAGGCTGTAACTTATCCCAGAGACACAGAATGACTCAGGCAGAATTCTGCACTCCTACAGCAGCACTACAAGTTATCTCAATGACACATCCACACAAACCGCAGTCTTTGCAGCATATACAGCAAATCCTTCAGTTCTTTTTCCTAAAGAAACTTGCACCTCTCCAAAGTTCTTGGCTTTTCCCATGAATCACATCTCAAATTAACTGCCTCACACACATCAGGACCTACTGCTAGCTCCAGTTATGGCTTGGAAACCACCAAACACTCAGGTGGTCATGAATTCAATCCAAATGCGGGGTCTGAGTTGGAGATGAGTAACAATCAGTTATGCAATTTGAGGGCATCCAGCTCTCATGCTCCAGGCCATGGGGGTCAGGAAGGAATGTTCCCACATGCACAGCACTGAATCATCCGCTGGCTTGTCTTCCCCTGAGCACCAGGTATTAGCCAATGGCTCTGGCAGGCTTACAGACCAAAAATCCCAAAATTCCAGTCTGCTCCAGTCTGACAGTATGTGGTTAGAAAACATCAGAGAAAAGCGTACAAGGACATTAGCTACCCAGCAGACTTTCACTGCATGGCAATGGACCCCTCACAACAATACTCATTAGCTCCTCTCCCTTAAGTGTTCTTGCTGTGTTTCCTGGTACTCAGGATAGTTGCATAAAGCAGTAGCAGTCAGATGAACAGATAATGAACCTGCAGCTGAGTCACCTGAAAGCCAGCCACACACATTTGTACCCCTGCGATTACCAACTCTAACACTGGCAAACATACTGTGTAGAGCTCACATATATGACACTGAATTTTGGTCTACTCTGTGAAAAATCACATTCACAGAGAATGTAATTTAAGGCTACAAAGCAAGTACCAGCAGTGCAGAATTTGGATGCAGTGACTCATGCCAAACTTATAAATGTGGTGTGGGGACAGAACAAATATGAATTGAAAATTAACATTCCACTGGGAATTTGGGTATTTTAAAACCTCACCAACTGTTGATGAATATACACTGAAGGGGCACAGCTCCCTTAAGATATGTTGTGCCTTACTACCACCAAGAGCAAACAAAGGTTCACCCCAGGGCATCAAATACGCAAAAGACCATTTTCCAGTGTCACAAGGAACCTCTCCCGACAAGCTGGGACATGAGCTATCTCCTATTAATAGATATCTACATACAGCAGCACTGAGTGGCCTCAGTCAGAAGGGAGCTGTTGTCTGTGAGACTCAAGAGGAGCGAAAAGGCAGCTTATGTCCACAACCATGAACCAATTGCCCTTTCGCATCAGTTGGAGGGCACAGGCTAATTCAGAAGTACTCTTTATACCTTCAGGATAGCAATACCTACTGCTGCAGTTGTACCACTCAGGCCTTTCAAAATGGCAGTGCTGTCAACCCTCTCTGTGATCCTTCTCTTTGAGGCTTGTAGCAATGAGCTTGTGAAGTCTGGATAAAGGTTGGTGCCGAGGCAGCAGCAGTGCTAGCTATCAACTGAACTGTAATATTTTCATGAGCTGTCCCTTAAAACTGAACTGCTGTATGAAACCCCCATGAGTGCTCCAGCCTGATCAATAGCTACCAAGTAAGAAATGAGCTGCATACCTTTGGGATTATACAGTTTGCTTTAGGCTTCTGATGGATCTTGCAGTGATTTCCTGTGCCTTAAAAGCAGTGGCAAAAGTGCAAATTAAAGATGAATGGCATGCTCAAACGTTTTCCTTCATTTAAGACAGCAGAATATGTTCCTGGTTTTTATGGCAAAATACTTCTCAGCTTTGAGAGTACAGAGACATAAAACCTATAGCTCTGCAAAGCCCATTCCCTTCCCATCTCCTACACCCTCAGAGTAACAAATAACAAAACAATATTCCTCATTGTAAAGATTTATCTTACTGCAGTTTCTACAATCATTGTGGTTGGATTAAAACTTTCAGCCTGGAAAGATGCTGTGGATGGCATTATAATCTGCAACTGAAGGCAGCTTCTGTAACAAGTATCAAACAGAGTCCATTAATTCCTGCAACTGATCATCTGTACTTAGAGCACAAGCAATCTAGCATTATTGCAATTCTTCAAGAAATCCTGTCACGCTCTGAAATACTACCAAGAGTAATTAGAGGATGAGCTTTTCAGATTGACATTTTTCATCTTGTCTTCCAAAAGCAAAATTTGCAACTGAACTCCTGCCAAAACAAAATTTTTTACACTTAACAGAAGGGACAGTGTACATTGTTGCCTGAATTAATCTCTGTTATTTAAGACTCAGCAAAGCATGCTTACTTATGAGTAACATAACATATTTAAGCATGTCTAAAATGTTTTGCTGAATCGAGGCCTATAAAGGTTGCATGGGTGTTAGGGCTGAGAGAAAATTTGAATCTACGTTTTAAAACCATCCTAACAAGCTTCAGCTGTTCTGTCTAAGAGCTCATGGATAAAAATCTACATTGAACTACTTGATCCCAGGGAAACCAGATCACTTTTTTTTTATTATTCAAAGAGATTTGTCTGATGTCTTAAAACAAAAAACAACAACCACCAAAAAAGCAGCTGAGTAGCATGGCTTTTTACAGAAGGCAATAGGAGTTTACACAGAGATGTAACAACAATTAACTGAGAGAGCAAAAGTTCTAAGATGCCGAACTTGGCTGAGATGTGGGAGCAAGGCTCAACTATCTGAAGCCTACTGAACACATTAATAAGGCAAAATGCAGCACATAAAATGTGCCTGCTAGGTCATTTACTTTTCCTTTCCATTCTTCTTCTGACCTCAGTTCACTAGCAAGATTTCCTTCTTTTTTAAGGAGATCCTATACAACTCTAAATCAATTCAGTACAGTTTTATCCCAAAGTTGTCAGAACCCAGGAAGACAATTAAGAGATTTACCATCTGAGCATTTTACCAAAACATTTAAAGGAGATTGAAGTCTCCTGTTTATTTAAACACAGAATCACAGAAACACAGCATGACTTAGGTTGGAAGGAACCTTAAAGATCATCTAGTTTCAACCTTCATGCCATAGGCAGGGATGCTGCCCACAAGACCAGATTGCCCAGGGTCCCAACCAACCTGACCTTGAACACTGCCAGGGATGGGGGATCTACAACTCCTCTGGGTTACCTGTTCCAGTGTCTCACAAGAATTTCTTCCTAACATCTAATCTAAATCTCCCTTCTTTCCACTTAAAACTGCTCCCTCTTGTCCTATAACTATCTGCCCATGTAAAAATCTCTCTACCTATTTTTTATAAGCTCCCCTTAAAGTATTGGAAAGCCACAATAAGGTCTCCCTGGAGCCTTCTCTTCTCCAGGCTGAACAACTCCAATTCTTTCAGCCTTTCTTCATATGGGATGTGCTCCAGTCCACAAATCACCTTCATGGTTCTCCTCTGGACCTGCTCTAAAACATCCATGGTCTTACTTGTGCTGACAGTCCCAGATCTGGACACAGTACTCTAGGGTGGGGGTCACACAAGGGCAGAATCACCTCCCCTGACCTGCTGGCCATGCATCATCTGATACAGCCCAGGATATGTCTGGCCTTCTGGGTAGCAAGTGCATATTGCTGGCTTATGTCCAGATTTTCACCCACCAGAACCCCCAAGACCTTCTCCACAGGGCTGCTCATAATGATTTCTTCTCAGGTTCAAATGAATGTTGAACCTCATTCAGTTCAGGTGAGGCTCACTGGTCTGTAGTTCCCTGGATCTCCTTTCTACCCTTTTTGGTGATGTTACCTTTTTCCAGTCACCAGGGACTTCATCAGATTGCCCTGACTTTTCAAATACGATGGTGACTAGCCTTCCAACATCAGCCAGTTCCCTCAGGACCCAAGGATGTATGTCATTGGGTCCCACAGACTTTGCTTATTTAGTTTAATCAGGTGGTCTTGAACCAGCTCTTCAATTACAGCTGGAAAGACTTTGCTCCCCCAAGCCCTACCCTAGAGGTTCTTGGGCCTGAGAGGCATGGGAAGCCTGACTGCTAGCGAAGACTGAGGCAAAGAACTTGCTGCATACTTCAGCCTTCTCCATATCCATTGTCACCAGCTCTCCACTCATTCATTAGAGAGGGGATGCTTTCCTTGGCTTTTCTTTCCAGAGTAATTGACTTACAGAACCCCTTCTTGTTATTCTTCACATCCCTTCCCAAGTTCTGTTCCATCTGTGCCTTGGCTTTCCTGATTCCATCCCTACACATCCAACCCACATCCCTGTATTCTCCCCAGGCTGCGTGACCCTGCTTCCACTAGCTGGGCATTGCCCTATTCCACCTCAGTTTGAAAAGCAGGTCCTTGCTCAGCCATGCCAGTTTCCTGCCTGCCCTGCTTGGTTTCTCATACAGTAGGACATAGAGCTCTTGCACTTGAAGTGTCCTTGAAGAGTTGCCATCTCTGATCAGTTCCTTTGTCCCTAAGGGCAGTTTTCTCAGGGGATCTTGTCCACTAATTCTTTAAACAGTTGGTAGTTTGCTCTTTTAAAATCCTGACTTTGCTCTTTGCCAGAGTCATATTCCTCAAGATCAGGAACTGAACCAGGGCACTGTCACAACAGCCTAGACTGTCTCCAATCTTCACCTCATTAATGAGTCCCTCTGCACTGGTGAACACCAGGGTCCAGTAATGCTAATGAAACCTACTGTAAATCTCTAAAGTATTTCCTCATCTTCCTGCATTCATGTTCTAAAAAACAAACCATTTTCACTGCAGAAGATCCCCGAGAATCTATCCTTGCATCCTCACACTTCTACACTAAAAAGGCTTGAGTCCTCACAAAGGTGCCTGCATCTGTGAGCATATTTTTGGCTTTCCTCTTAAAAGCAAAACAAACCCTGCAGCAATGTGATATATGATGGTGGGAGTCAAAAAGGACAGCACTGGGGCAAGTGCTCTATGCTCCCTGCAATACATAGATGGCCCATTCTGCCATGCACTGCCCTTGTCAACCAGGGCACCATGACATGGCAGTTGGCACTGAAAACAAAGTTAAACTCACAGAAGTGTCTAAGGAAAGACTTAGACTAGAGCGGAATTTCCTACTAACAGTGTCTTCTGACTCCTCTGTGTAACTGCACTTGTCTTTGCTGAGCTGTAAATGCTCACTGCTAAGTGCTGAAACAAGGCCCTGGGAGGCTCCATCACTCATTATCACATTTCTGCCTGAGTGTTCTCCAAACCACAACTTTTCCCAAGGGTTTGAAATACTTTTTTTTTTTTTTAATTGCAGCTGGTTTAATATTGGGCCCTTATCTAACTCAAATGTCTTCAGATACAGACTTTTTCTTCTTTAGTTACTCTTTTACTTTCCAGATCCATTATATTGAAAGTAAGACTGGCAACTTCTAGAGGACAGTTTGGATCATTTTTATTACTCGGACGGGGGGGGTGGGGAGACAAGAATGGCAACCTTGCACTCTTATCTCAGATTTCCAAGTATGCACAGAAACTAGTCCATAGGAACTGTTTTAGGCAGAGACTAACATACTTCGCTACTCTCCTGTCAAAGGCTCAATAGTAGTATTAGTCTGTGTGCTGTGATCTCTTGCCTCACAAAGGTTATTCATGACCACCCAGTTACCTATGTATTGAATCTAAAAGCATGGCTTAACTTAGAACACTTTCCAAAGGGACATTTGGTCTTAACTTGCAAAAAAAAAAAAAAAAAGAGAGACTCTGCCACTTACTTCTCTTGCTATTTCATTCCAGCAGTTAATCATCCTCATCATATAAAAAGTGTCTTTGATTTCTCATTTGAACTGTGTAATTTCAGCCTCCAGAAAAGATCTCTCTTCTGTTTGTCTCTAGTATGTATGAGACCACTTTCTAATGCTGTTTGATGGTAAAAGCATTTATGAGCTCCAGTCACATGTCTCTCCCATCATTTCAGGTATCCAAAATACACTGGCCTCTCACAATTAGCTTTTTTTCCAGCCTTTAATCATCTATGTAACTTTCTTCTTCGGTTTTTCCTCACCTCTCTAAAGGTGGACACCAAAACTATAGCACAGAACTCTCAACTAGGTCCCACCAATGTCACATTGAAGGTAAAATGAACTCCCAGTTCATAACTGCAGTACTGTGAGATGTTTCCATTTCATTACTTGTACAAGAGATCTGGATCTGCTGGCACTGTCCTGAATCACTCTAATTTTCCCAAGGACCACAAAGCCTCAAATAAACTGGGAAACTAAAAAGTTAATGCAACACTCCCTTTTAAGCTATGATCATTTAGATACTATTCTGGAGCTGAGTTGAGAGGGAAAGTTCTACTTTGGACTCACAGTTGCATGTAGCTGAAACTCAACTTCGATCACATTCTTCTACCTGAGGTCAGGCGCTATTGCCACATTAGTGGCGCGGCCACCTTTTCAGTGCCTAACAGAAAGTCCCCACACATTCCCCTTTCAACAGGACAGTATCAGAGGCTGCAGACAGAAGGAAATTCAAAACCTTCTTACTTGTGAAACCATCCTGGTGGATGATAGCTTGTGCCTCCAGTCCACGAGCAATACAAGAAGAAGCTCGGAAGACAACCTGGAACCCTGTTTCCTCATGCATGCATGTGACTCATGGAAAGCTGTGTGAACCAGGAAATTCCACCAGCACTGTGGGGTGGGGCAAAACTACACTCCTAAGGGACATGTCTCAAGTTCCCCTGTGGTAGATGTATACTGGCCACACACACCTTGCCAGAACAGTCAGAAAAAGCTTGTTGTGCTTTTGAATAATTAAGCTGGGTTTGTATTTTGCTGTTAAAATACATTCCTTAGCACTCACAAATTCTTCTCAGAAGCAGACTGACCTGTGTGCAGACCCCTGTGGTAGCAAACATGCACCATGACTACTTAAAGAACACACATCTGCCTCAGAGAAGCTGGAATTCACCCATGCAATTAGGTTAGGTTAGTGTTGGCAATAAGTGGATAGATATTACCTGATACTGTATTTTGTAATCCTCTGCTAAAGAGGATGCTGCTGTTCACTTTGGGAGCCAACAAAATAGCTACTCAGTCACTGTCATACTTGAGCTAAGTCAAGAGCAATCCCTGAAGGTCTGAGATGAGTTTATTCTAGAATTTGGTAGTAGTGCAGAGTAATTTATAAAGGTCACTAACTTCTACGTTAAAGTTGTATATTTCTTTAAACCAGTATTTATCTGTACATATCTCAGGAGAAAAGACAACACTTCCCCTTTCACAAGTGAACTTTACAATGAACTTCTCATTATCTACTTATTTGTTTCTACAGCAATAATCTTTTACTCTTTTTCTAATCCTTAATGAATCCCTTTTATAAACAATTTGCACTCAGTATACTCTGCTCAGAGTAAATCTTTTGCTGTGTATTGCAACAAGACCTTCAACAAGCAAGCATTTTCGTCTATTAGGAAACTAAATAAACATGCCAGTATATGAAGAAATATTACCTGACTTCTGAAAATAGAGCTCTCATGCTTCCCTTAAACTTAGTGGGAATTTGTGAGCTCTCAGCAGTAACAGACAAAATACTGAGGCAGCTTCTAACAACTACACAATCATAGAATGGGTTTAGGTTGGAAGGGACCTCTGGAGGTCATCTAGTACAAACCCCCTGCAGTGGGCAGGGACATCCCCAACTAGATCAGGTTGCCCAGAGCCCTGGCAAGCCTCACCTTGAATGCCTCCAGGGATGGGGCCTCAACTACCTCCCTGGGCAACCTGTTCCAGTGTTCCACCACCTCATGGTGAGGAACTTTTTCCTAATATCAAGNTGTCTTCTGTTTGTCCACATCCTTCTGGATGACATCCCACCCCTCCAACTTATCAACAACACCCCATAGCTTGGTGTCATCTGCAAACTTGCTGATGGTGCACTCAATGCTGCTGTCAATATCGCTTATAAAAATATTGAACAGTACAGGCCCCAGTACAGAGCCCTGAGGGACACCACTTGTCACTGATCTCCAGCTGGACTTCGAGCCATTGACCACTACTCTCTGGATGCGACCATCTAGCTTAAGGCAAACACTTCTAAAGTGCTGTCCTGAGTTTTCCAAGTTCTTTTTCCCCTCATAGACTTCCCCAAATCACATACAGAATGTATCACTTTCAGATATGTTTCGATTAATAGAAACAAAATGGTCCCAAGAACAGCAAGGAGGCAGTGATCTACCTGCAAGTTCTCCTCTACAAAACCAAAATATTGTAATAGCTTTAGGTATTTCTACCTGCTCTTATCACATTCAAATATAAGAGAAACATTTTTGAGCATTAGTCACACAAAAATGACAAATATACAAGCTTGACTAGAGCCACACTTGCAAATAGGAAGTGAGGAAAAATATGGTTTTGGCTGAACAAATTTTACTGGTTTTCTGTAAAGATGAAAATTGCACATTACAATTACATAAACCCAAGTGTTTTGAAGTATGTAGTGCTTGTAACGGCCAGATTGAAGCCATTTTGCAAATGCTGCCCTTAAAACAACCAAATACTACTTTTCTGGGCTGTTGCTCAGGAAAATACCACCGAATACTTACAGATGACAAATAAACAATTTTTGAAGCTGGATCTTGTGTGGGAATTTTGCCTCAGGAAGCAGGCAAGATGAAGTCTAACTTTGTACACTGGTTGCTAAAGGAATATATATTACAAAAGGAAGCCATATAATAAGGCTATGGTAGATCTGACTTACCACAGGAGCAGCACGTGAAGCAGTTGGTATGATAGAGGTTACCCATTGCTTGACAAGCCTGGCTCGCTCCGTACACACCTTTTCCACATTTTATACAAATACCTACAAAGCAGAAACAGAAATGAAGTTAGAATCCTCCCCAGCTCCTAAAATCAGCTCCAGGCTGCTGATTTAAAACACTCATGATACCCTCATCAGGCCCTAAATTAATGAGCTCCTCACTCTGAACAGAGTCAAATACTCAAAACAGCAGTATGTGGCTTAAGTTCCAAATGCATGGAAATTACCCCTGCCTCCCCAAAACAAAGGGTAGGGGGAAGCCTCTGCTGGTGTTTGGTGTTTCAACACATGGAGACTGAGGTTGGCTAATGACACAAATCCAAAGGAGGTACATGGAACAAGATGACAAAAAAATCCACTCTCTGGAAGAAATAATTTAGTGAGACCTTCACAACTAAGTGCTCTATCATGTTACATGGAATAACCACTAATAAAGCAACTGTTCAGTTCAAACCCAAAAGACTTCTCTTTGCCCCTCTGCAGCAATGCAATATCAAAGGCATTAGTCCATGGTGAAAGCTATGCAGTACTGGGAAAACGAGTTAGTCACATTTAATAACTGTTTAACTCTCCGTGAATAGTAGAACGTAACCTTATAAACATAACCTGGCACCTTACAAAACAGAACAGCAAGGCTTCTACCTTCCTTATGGGCTAGGGGCAAAAATTCTGGATGGCAGTTTGCCTCAGTGGAGTCAGAAATTAACTTTCTTTGCCCGAGGCTGCTCTTGGTTATCCCCCACATGAAGTTCTCCATGAGACCAAAGCACAAAGTGCCAGTGTAGCACTGGCAAAGTCAGATGGTAGCTTCATATACAGCAGACTCACAAGAAAGGGCATGATTTCAATAAGATCTACAAAGAGGGAGTCTAGGGTATTTTTTGTGTGTTTTTAAAAATGTTTTTCCTCTCAGTTACAGCTTTGAGAGTCTTTTGCCTATGCATTTATTTTTATGTATGTCATAACCTCTCTAAACTCAAAACAGGGCAAGGAGATAATTCCAGAATCACTTCACTTCTGTATCCCCATGAAGAGGAAAGGAAATGCTGGAGAATCCACGTACTTCTGTCACATACCCAGAACTACTGATTAAAGTTTTTCCGAGATATCCGTTGGTCTCTAGTAGATTGTACCAGCACAGCACATCTCAATACAAGGGTGTGTCTTTTTTTCCCCCAAATACTACGGTAGAGAACTGGGGGCAGGGGGGGAGATTTTTTTTGCCTCACAAAAACCCCTGTAACAAAACTGCTATGTTTCAGGCTGTATTTCTTCAAATGTGTACAAAAGCTTAGCACTAATCATTAGCATCAACAAAACTGCTAATATACTTAAGAGTCTAGGAACTTGAGAGCAACAAAATGGAACTTTAATCATTAAGATTTCTCCCCCTGCTGTCCTATGAACATTTTATGCAAACACACAAAAAACACAAATGCAAGCTGTTTGGAGGGAAATTAGCATATTAAGAACTGGTAGAACTTTCCACAACAGAAAAAAAAAGTTAAACTAACAAAGCATGTGGTGTGTCAGTTCAATTTTTCCCTGCGTTTTGCTTTTATTCACACCTAGCATAAGAACTGGCCCAAGCTGCCACACCACAGACACTAGAAATGCCATCTGTCCCTGGCAAGTAGCTGTATGGAGAGGAGTACACCTGGCTAAAGAGCAGTACCCAGCAATACATCTGAGACTCACCTGGGCTCTCAGTGAGGAAACAGTCATAGTACAACCTGATGCCCACGAATCTCCGCCCTCCTTGAACTATTCAAGACACATTTTGAACACCGATTCTGAACCTGAATTATTGCAGTCCAGCACAGCATTAACACATTCATCTGTATATGCTATATAGTGTGATCACTTTAAATAAGATGCTGTCAAATTAGGAAAAAAAAATTGTGTTTGAAGAAAAGAACCTTCCTATGCTACTAATCCAAACACTGAAATGGTCAGACCTTTCATTAAATCATGGGTTTCCTGCTGTTCATACCTTTAACTCCCTCATTTCAAACCATGAAGAGATTAGCCTTTCATTCAGCTAGGTCAACATCCTGGCACAATGTTGTCACTCTGGACTATGAGCATATTTATCAAATGAAACAAACTTTTAAACCAATGAATCTATTAATAATAATAGTGCTTATTTTTAAATCTTAAATCTGATTTCAGTACTTTAAGTGAAGCAACAACTATAACTAATATTATCAGATACCAATGTCCCAAGCTAAGGTTGCTACCAGCTAGATCCATCAGTTCAATCAAAGAAGAGTTAAGAAAATGCAGGCTATCTCAGCTCTGATATAGGAAATAGGAATGTCAGAAAATTTGTTTCCTTATCCAAGGCCGTTACATGTATTTATTTGTAACAAAACGTTACAAAAAAAGGTCTGCTATTTGCCATGAGTTAATGGTTAACTGCTGGTCAAAGATAGTTATCACTTACTGTGGACATTGATTGGAAAAGGCATCCTGACAGTTTGCAGGTGCAGGGATTACTCCCAGCAGCACCGCATCCACAAACCTGCTCTCTGCCTCATTACATACCACAAGCTCTGCAACCACTCTGGTCTCTCCTGGCCCTGGGGACATTGTACACACAGTGGAGAACATCTGAAGCAAGCAATTTGTTACTTCAGCATCACGTCTTGGTATGACATTTCAGTCCGCTCTTGGCAGTGGAGACAGAAGAAAGCCCTTTCAGAGCTCCCTAGCTATCTACACCCTTCTTGCCCATCTTTTCATGCCAACCATATGCCTGGGACTGGCACCTATTGACAGTTTGACTGTGAGGTTACCCTGAGACATCTGCCTTTTCCCATTTACACCTAATATTGCTCAAAAATCAGATATCCAGAGCCTACTGTAAACCTCTGGTAATTCTGTGTATGAGCTCTCATGCACAAATCTCATATAGCCATGAACTGCTTTGATAAATGAGGTTATTGCCTCATTTCTTTGCTATTGCTCCACTGAACCATCAGCAAAAGAAGGATTTGTCAATGTTAAACTTACACTGGTCTCTCCAACAAGCTATTCATTATGAACAGCTGTCAGTTTGTTAACTCATTTTCTCTAAGAGACTAGTCATTAACTCCAGGAATGAATGACCACAGAGATGATTAGCATATTAAAAAGGTACACATATAATTCCAAAAGTGTATTTTGGAAAATGTACATGCAGCTGTGGTGAGCATAGTGTGAGATCATAACTGCCTAGGAGTTCAGGTCTGGTTTTCCCCCAGTTACATGACTGTTCAGATCTGGTTTTCCACCAATCACAGCCCAGACTGCACACTGCAAGTTTTTGAAAGCCTTGACATAACAGCTACAGCACTTTTTTTCCAGATTGAATAAATCTATGGGGCCTGATGGGATACACCCGAGAATCCTCAAAGAGCTGGCTGATGTCATCATGAGGCCTCACTCCATGGTTAAGTGATCATGGGAATCCAGAGAGGTCCCAGCTGACCAGAAGCTGGCTAACATTGTCCTGATCTTCAAAAAGAGGACCCCGGTAACTACGGGCCTGCCAGTCTTACCTCAGTGCCTGGTGAAATTATGGAAAAGATTGTTCTGGGAGGCATTGAAAAACACCTGGAGGGCAATGCAGTCATCAGCCACAGTCAGCACCGCTTCATGAGGGCAAAGTCCCACTTGTCAAATCTAATTTCCTTCTATGGCAAGGTGACCCACCTACTTGACCAAGAGAAGCTAGTGGATGTAATCTTTTCGGACTTCAGTAAAGCATTTGATACTGTTCATCACAATATAATTTGGACAACATGTCCAGGGTGCAGCTGGATAAGCAATTCATGCAATGGATGAGCAACTGGCTCATGGGTCAGGCACAAGGAGTTACAATGAATGGGGTTACAGCAGGTTGGCACCCCGTCACTACTGGGGCTCTGCAGAGCTCCATCCTTAGCCCAGTGCTCTTCAACATCTTCATAAATGACTTGCACATAGGACTTGAAGGGATAGTAAGTTAGTTTATGGATGATACAAAACTAGGAGGAGCTGTTGACTCCCTCAAGAGCAGGGAGGCCATGCAGAAGGACCTAGACAAATTAAAGCACTGCGCAACCACTGACAGCATGAATTTTAACAAGGGCAAGTGCCAGATTCTGCACCTGGGACGGTGCAATCCCAGATATGTGCACAGACCAGGGACCAAGAGGCTGGAGAGCAGCTTTGTGGAAATGGACTTGGGGGTCCTGGTTGATAGCAAATTGAAAATGAGTCAGTAGTGTACTCTGGCAGCCAGGAGTGCCATCCGCATGCTAGGGTGCATTAGGAACAGCATTGCCAGGTGGTCAAGGGAGGTAATTGTGCTGCTCTGCTCTGCACTGGTGTGGCTACACCTTGAGTACTGCATGCAGTTTTGGGCACTACATTACAAGAAAGATATGAAGATATTAGAGAGAGTCCAGAGGAGGGCTATGAAGATGGTGAAGGGTCTGGAAGGGAAACCTTACAAGGAGCAGCTGAGATCACTTGGTTTGCTTAGTCTGGAAAAAAGAATACTGAGAGGAGACCTCAATGCTGTCTTCAACATTCTGACGAGGGGAAGCAGAGAGGCAGACACTGACCTTTTCACTCTCACGGACAGTGACAGGACCAGAGGAAATGGTATGAAGTTGAGTCAGGAGAGGTTTAGGCTAGATATCAGGAAAAGATTTTTACCCAGAGGATGTAGGTCTCCGGAACAGCCTCCCTAGGGAAGAGGTCATGGCACCAAGTCTGACACAGTTCAAGAAGCACTTGGACAATGTGCTGAGGCACATGGTGTGATTCTTGGGGTGTTCAGTACAGGACCAGGAGTTGGACTCTATGATTGTTTTGGGCCCCTTCCAACTCAGAATACTCTGTGATTCTGTGAATACCAAAGTTTGTTAAATCACCTATGAAGAATGTTCTGTTACAGAGCAAGCATGTCTTGTTTCTGATAGTTCACTTGACATGACTTCCTATCAATCACTTCAGCCTTTATAGGATTCCTTGCCCCTCCCGACACCTCTATTCTAAGCAGTGAACTGTACTTCCAGTTCTTTAGCACAGGAACTTTTGCATTTCCACCCAAATCATTAGCTCTCCTACAGATACGGTGTCTCTCTTTAGCTAGAAAAAGATGTTACAAGATGTTGCACATACCCAAAGTTTGCACACAGTGTCACAGCATTCCTTTGCTCCAATTAAGAGACATTTGCATCCTCACACAGTGTTTAACCAAATATGAGAGACTAAGCAAACACTCTTGTGGACCACTGCAAAAGACCACCACCACCAAAAAAATCACACTAGAAAGAGCATGAGGTCCCAGACTCCCTGATGGAGTTAGCTGCAGCACGTTGCTAATGCTCCCCACACCTTTAAGTAGTCCACTTCATTAAGCTTGACTATCTCAGTCCAAAGAACACAGGCAGGCCAGCCTCCAGCACTGTATGGCAACACAGCTGTCAGAAGCCTGACTGTCTCTGGGTAACCCATCCATTAGCAAAACTCTCATACCAGCACCAGGTGAAATTAAGACAGGTGTTATCTGATACAGATAATGATTCTACTCTAGACTCAAGAGACCAAATGCAGTGCATTACAACAAGCAAAGGTATCAGCAACAACCTAGAAAAGACATTAAGCTACAGCATTTTTGTTCAGCCTGCTGAAGATATTAAAGCTATGCAGGGTTGTTTTTTTAAGTCTGCTATAACATACTTGTAAGAGTTCCCTGTAGTAGCCTACACATTAGAAACTGTTCATTTTGGCATCTGTACATCAACCCCTGGAATACTCTTTTGACCATGTCATTACAGGCTAGTACTTCATACAGACTTCACCAGGTACCCAGAACTGGGAGAAAGGCAGTAAACAAAGGTAAAATGGAGTATGTATAATAGCAGATACATAACCACCTTTTGGCCAGGCTTTGTCCTCAGACACATGTGGAGTTCAGCTTCTACCTAATGCCATCCTCACTTAACCTGAAGTGAAGAGTTTGCACAAATGCAGGGAAAATGGTACCAGATGTCCTCTCAACTTTAGTAAGAAGCAGCTGTTTGTGTCAGAGGGAGAATCTAGCTATCACACTCCTTGACAGCATGCCATCCATGGCTCAGGGATGAGCTGAGCTTTACTGTCTTACAGCCACACTGTATCTCCAGGATAACTGCTACATGCTGCCTACAATAGGAAACAACCAAACCCTGTCATCAAGACTTATGGTAAAGCTAAAATTAACAACTAACACATGGCACAGATGACTGACTCCTCCCTGCCGCTGCAGTTCTGTTCATGCTGCAGTGCTAGGAGAAGGGCGGGTGAACATCATGCTGGGCTACTGCAAAATTCCCTTTTCTTCTCTCAGACAGAAGACTATCTCTACGTACATCCCCAACAAGCTTTTCCACACCTGTGGCCTGGCCAAGGGGCAGGGGCAGGGAAATGAAAAATTACAGCCATGAAGTAGGAAGAATAAAGGCCAAGAGAAGCCTTAACTCAGCTCAAGCAACAAAATTGTAGCAACAGTGGCCAGCTACAAGAGATGCAGAGAGGCTGCATCAGATGCCTGCAGGTGTCACTGTCCAGGAGAGGTGTTCCCACACAGGCTGCAGTGATCTCACACGTGGGCAGATTTTACACAGGGTGTTGCTACTAGCTTTAAAAAATAAATTCTGCTAAGAAGCTGTTAAATAGTGAAGCATCAGAGCTGCCCCCAGCCCAGGCAACCATGCCACTGCTGCAGCAGTACCTGCCCAAGCTGACAGCAGCTACTGTGCAGATGTCCTGGACTGCAGCAGCTCGGATGCCAAGAGGTGACCTCAGGGAAGAAAAATGCTCCCTTCCTTCCAATAACCACAGGAGGAGGGATCTTCCAACACACACGTCATCTCCCAGGCAGAGACAGAAGAAACAAGGCACCTACACAGGGTGCAAGGGCAGAGCCTCTTCCCAGCAGCAAGGCAGACAGCCTAGGAAACCCTCCCAGCCCTCACCTTGGCTGGGAGGAATCTGACCCCATCCAGCAACACAAGTATCCACATGCTCTCAGTAGCAACTGTGTTGCAGCTGGGAGTAGGTTAAACTGGAGGAACATGGGCCACAAGGCCAAACAAATCACAGCTTAAGCAAAGCAAGACAAGGAGCAGGCTGTGGATCAGGAAACTTCTTGCTGTCATTGGTAAACTTTACTGAGATTGTCCCCCACCTTCCTTTTCTCCTCAAGGAAAGAAGGTAAAAACCCCACCAATGAAGTCTTCAGGCCCTTGAGATACAGATCTACTGACTTTAAGAGACCTCCATCACTTCAGTACCTGCCTCCTAGAGCAGGCTTTACTCAAATACACAAGCTTGGTGCAGGAGGAACGCATGTGTAGAACTTCCTCAAAAAAAAAATAAACAATTCAAAGTTTGAGATTAATTTATGTTCTGTTACAAACATAGCAAAATTCACATTCACTGTAAGTTCTGTAGAAGCAAGCTCTAGGTTCTAACTCGCAGTTCCTGGAATAACTTTCATTACCTTCACTCTGCCAATTGCTTAACAAGAGTATGGCTTGCGTAGAACAAACCTGACAGGAGAGGTCATGGCCGTGAAGGGAGGCACTGGGACCAGTTCCACAAACGACAGTGCTAATCAGAACACAGGAGATGAGCTTTACCTGCCTAAGAGATCAGTGCTGTCAGCAGGGCTTGACCTCAGCCTATTCCTACTTGCTTCAGTAAATACATGGGCCATTCCATCAGAAACCTTCAGGAGTTTCAAACAGAGGCTGAGGTGACAGATGAGATTTTGGGAACATACAAGGCTGTAGAAACAACTCTCTAACGCTGCCCTCCCCAACTTCGTATTTTAGCAGCTATGAGCCCAGGGCATGTCTGTGCTGGTGAATTAAACCACAGCAGCTCCAGGTCAGCACTGCAGAGCAGCAGATATCATGGAAGCTGGTATCAGCTGCTAGAAACTAGAAGGCTTTTGTTACTGTTAAAAGCAGATCCACCCAGTCGCACAGTGTAAGCCTGAAGCTAGCACAGCAAATGCATATTGCTTCATACAGTATGTGAAATTACTGCTCTGAACCATGAAATTACTGACACTATCTGCAGAGAGTTCATCATGCCTCGGCCACAGCCAGCGTGCCTCTGCATAACTTCCCTTTGTGTGGATCTCTGCCGCGGAGCCTCCTGACAGCACAAGGCATATCACAGGACTATTGTTCTGCGCAGTGTTTTAGTTACACTGACACTTGGTTTACAAATATTCATTCATTTCTCTGCTTCTTGATTTAGTGCATAGCAGTTCCAGGATTATTTATATTTCTCACTTGGCATTTATAGAAAGATCTTTTGCTACTGAGGCAATGAACCAGAAGACCACGCAGGTTTTGTGGCTGCTCTATCGTCTGTGCTGCTTTGGGTTGCTTTGTCCACGATTCAGAGCTCAGCTGACTGCTCAAGGTTCATGCTCAAGTTCACAATGCAGCACAAGCAGTCTTGCAAATAACTTTACCAACTGAATTACTGACCAAAAAAAAAAAAATCCTGCTTCTAAAAGTACCTTGTGATACTGAGATTAGAAAAGCAAGGAGACACATACAGCAGGGGGGGAAGGGTAAAGGAGCGCACCATTGGCAATGAATGACTCGAGGTGAAAGCATGTCTGTAAGATCCCTTCCCTGTCCTACTGCTAAACACCTGAATGTCTCACTGTGGACATGTATCCTCTTACATCCCAGAGTGACCAGGTCAAACAAGGCCTTTCAGCCCAAACTACACTTATTTTGTCTGGAACATAATGAGTGTGATCACACATGTAATTCACCTTATTTGAGAACTGTCAAATTTGTAGCACAGTGGTAGCAGCAATCAGGTAAAGACAAGATAGGGCCAGCAAAACCTTGAGCTTGTACAACTGCTGGCAGAAGAGGACACACCACCATATCCAGAGTCACGGCACAGGCCTAACAGAGACACGCACATAGCTCACACGGACAGTAGATACAAGTGATGCTCCTGCAGGTCCTCATCTCAGTCCAGAAAGATCTAACACTAGCACCCAAAGCACACATTGCTCCTGGGAAGATTTCTTGTTGGGAAGTGGTGCAGAACACCAGGGGCATTCAGGCCAGCTATGTATTCACACTCATTTAAGGAAGAGTGCAAACCTTAACACTGCCTACTCCAATATAACGGGCAACAGAAGAAGTGGCAGTTCACAGATGGTGATAGAGTTTTCTCCAAAAAAGAAACAAAATAGCTTGCAAGTGCACTCACACATAAACGTTTGGGCTTTTAATTAACGTAGCACTGCAATACCAGTGCTTTGTTTTATACAATTTCAATTACCTGGTTGCACCATCTGGAGATCACCTGAGGTCCATAAGATGCTTGACTATTCCATTACTTTATATTTACTGTGGCACAATGCAGGTTAGAATGTGGACCTGCTAAGTCTTATTTAAGCTGTTTCCAGTGGCAGATTTACAGACATTGAGACAGTTTTATTACCATCAATAAATAATAAACAAAAATATATAAAGCTTGTACTTTCATTACTTTTTCTTTGTGCTTACTGATACCACACATTAATAACAGAGTATCTATCTGCACATTGCAGATTTTCCTATATAAATGACAGTGATCACACTACAGAACCAGCCAGCAGCTCTAACGTACCCATCTCCTTTTCCAGTTTTGACTTTGTCTTTAGCAAACAAACCATTTAGTTTCCCTGTGTCTTGGCTCTTTTCCACATGAAATGGGAGCCACTGACATTCGTGTCATCTTCAGAAAAAAGTTAAACCTTCTGAGATGACACAGATAAGACAGAATCAATTTAAATGCTTCACCTTAGAAAAATCTGTGCAACTAGGTAACAACAGTGATAGTGAAAGCACGAACGATGCAGCCCAAATACCCTGAACTCCACAGCATGTCAGAACTGAAAACATCAGCTGCACAGACATCAAGTTGGAGAGACTTTTCATTACATTCTCCTGACATTGCATACATGAGTCACCACTCTAATATATGGCAGAAAAAGGTCATATATTACAGCTGCCTTCCTTGACATACTTAAAATGAGTTCATGATTAAACAGGGAGACTAGTCTAAAAGTTTCCAGGTGCACTTTTCTATTTTCTCAGATAACGGTCTATTTCCAGAACAAGCATAACAGTCTGGAAAAGGTATGGCATTATGCAACCACATTTGGTTATAAATTCAGCAGGTCCTTCCATGACCAATACGCAAGTGTTACACACCCACAGCAGTCCCTCTTTTCCACCACCCACTCCAGAGATGCAACTGACACTGACCCCAGTTCCCTTAGCTGTTCCTCATAAGGCTTGTGCTCTAGACCCTTTACTAGCTTTGTTGCCCTTCTTTGGGCACACTCCAGAAATTCAATGTCCTTCTTGTCGTGAGGGGCCCAAAACTGAACACAGTATTCGAGGGCAGCCTCACCAGTGCTGAATACAGGGGGATGATCTCTTCCTTAGTCCTCCTGGCCACACTACTTTGGATACAAGCCAGGATGCTGTTGGCCTTCTTGGCCACCTGGACACACTGCCGGCTCATGTTCAGCCACTGTCAACCAGCACCCCCAGGTCCTTTTCCACTGGGTAGCTTTCCCAGCCACTCTGCCTCAAGCCTGTAGTGTCACATGGGGTTGTTGTGCCTAAATGAAAAATTTTAGTTCTGAAGTACCTAACACAGCAAGCCTTACTTTCCCTGCCTTGGCTACAGCAAAATGCCCAGTCTCCTCTGCAGCTGTAAGGCCCAGTCCAGGGAGGTGCTCCATGCTAGTGCCAACAGCCACACTTCTCTACTCCAGTAGGATAGGAAGACTCTCAGACTGTAAGAAAAACCCATCCTGATCTAGCAAGTTGAAAACTCTTAGGACAGCTGGTCAAATACAGAACTAACAGCATGTAAACAGGATATCCTAATTTTGTCTCCTCCACCTCCAAGAAACACTAACACTAAAGGCTATATATGTAGGCTCATTTTCTTCCTATGGATCCAACTGTGGGGTGGAAAAGTTAAAAAATGGAAAATCTACACTGCCAACTTCCACAGCAAAATGAGGCTTCTACAGACCTAGGTCGTCCGATGCATTTGGTTGCTCTTCACTGCAGACAAGTGGTGGTTGTTCCAGGCTTTAGTCAGATTCCTGTCTCCAATGATTCTTACAAGAGGGTTATTTGCAACTTCATGTAACAATAAAAGGACCTAAGCTCAACTTACACACCTTCAGTGACTTGCTCTTCAAGACAGCTGTAGCAAACCAGCACCCTCAGACCTGTCTGAACAGGCAGATGTCACTTTACTCAATAGAGACCTTTGCACTGAGATGCATAGCACCACTGCAGTACATGAAGCCACGTTCCAATGACTGAATAAATCCAGCTTTACAGCTCTTACTATCATGTAAAAAGACACCACACAGTGTAAAGTACTGATGGTTAACTTCATATTGGCAAGATTCCTGCTAGGTCACATATCATCTGTCCGGACTGCTTTGACTTCTTGCTGGATCAGGTATTGGCAGTTCTGGATCAGGTAGCAGTCTGTTCTCCAGCAGCTGGCATAAACTCCAGGGTATGTGGTCTGTCTGGCTAATCCCACAGAAATGTGAAACATGCTCTTGATCAACATCCAATTAGTATTGATCAATGACCCAGAAACACACAAATATCACACACACTAAGGACCATTCCTCGTCCCTGCTTTGTCCCTATCTCACTCATTTTGACACAAAATAGGAGCAAGGCGGGTACAAAAAGCCAGAAAGTTAGAAAAAATAGTAGAGCTAGTTTTCTCAAGACTAAAACAGTAGGAAACAGGCAAGGTCATAGCACTCAACTAAGTAGTATGTATTGACTCTGCGTATGCACTATTTTGCAGCTAGTGAGAAGCCATCATCCAGAGTTAGCAGACTGTATGCCTAGAAACACATTTGGTTTTTTTTGCCACTCACCTTTCATACTCTCACTAACAGACCAATGGTATAAATGCCTGACTTCTCTGCAAAAGCTGGGAACAGAGGGAAAAAAAAAACCCAAACCATACAAGATATTTACCAGTGAGTTATCTGAGAAAAGACCTGGCAAAAAAGGCAAACCCCAACTATAATGGGGTTTTGGCACCATCTGCTCTTTTCACAACCTGCTCACTGCACCTGCAGCCCAACCTTTGGCCTATAACCTCTATGGAGAAACCTGGAACCACTTAGCCAAAGTGCTAAGCTGCTCCTATTAAAGACCACATGTCCTGCAATAGCACTTGGTGCTGAGATGCTAATGGTGAGATATACTTTGCCTTCAATGGCTAATGTCAAAGGCTACTTGCTTGAGGGGAGAAAGGGTATATCTTTCAAGAAAATCACTGTGTGGGAGTGCAGGCACCCCAATGCTTAAAGTGTCTTGTCTACAGATGCTGGCAGCTGCCAACCAGCCCTCAGCACTGCATGACTGAACCACACATCAGGACAGGCCTGTTCCCAGAACTAGCACTGGGTGCCTTCTCTACACCCACCCCTGCACACTGTCTCCATGCCAAGAAAACAAGGCATCCTCTTTTTAAGCTGAATTTTGGAAGATGGACTATTTTTTTCTGGATCTGGATATCAGATTCAAGTCACAATGATGCACAAGAGGAAAGATGCTCTTCTTTCCCGCTCCTGCCACCCCACCACCCAGACATCACTTTCAGTGAGTAACTCATCAGCCCCATCACCCACAGTCATCAGACGGTAAAGGAGTTGTGGCTAAATTTTTAGCAACACTTAGAAAATACAACTGAAGCACAGTTGTGGAGAGAGTGAGCAGATAGAAAATGCCAAAAGGGTTAGGAAGGTAATTTTCCACTTCGTTAGTTACAGTTAACATCTCCAAATAAATGTGGTCTTATGCAATTTATCAGCTAAACCTCACTCCTCCATTTTGAAAAGTTACATGATGTGGTGAAATGTTAGTTAATTTATGTCTTAGAGGACCAGCTAAGAAATAACAGAAACTTGTAATCTTCTCATAATTATAAAGTCAACACTTTGCTGATATGAGAAGCTCTATTCATAGCAGCTAAAAGGAACATTCATTCCTTTTTACATCATCTTGTCAGTGCTATGTCTTAATGCAATTTTCAACAGCAGGTGAAATCACTAAAAACTGGTAGCAGTGTGAAAAATTTTCCTCTATCTGGCTTTAATAAAAATACTCAGCAAAACACAGTGGAGTGATAAAGGGAGGTAACCCTTTCCACCTCAATTGTGCTGTCTATTCACCTACTGTTACAGAGCCTACTGCAAACTCCATGTGCAATGTCTGTGATAAGTATTTTTCCCACTAGTAAAGCAGTGGTTCAGATTATGATCATGATAAAAGCAGCAGAAAATAATTAACATCTGATTATGATCTCTGTGGTAGGCGCTTTGTAACCTTTTAAGTTCCATAAGGTCCATCTGTACTATGGGCAATGGTATCAAAAGTTTTGCTGAAGCTGAGATCAACAACATCCACTGCTCTCTCCTCATTCACCAAGTTTTTCATCATAGAAGGCCAACCCTCTACCTCTGCTCCACGTTTTCCCTCGTCATCCTTTTGCTCACACATCTGCAGAAGCACTATCTTGACCTTCACATCTTTCACCAGATTCAGATCCAAGCACACCTTGGCTCTCCTGACCCCAACTACACATGCTCAGATAGCATTTTTATATTCTTCCTGGGTCATCTGTCCTTGCTTCCACCACTTACACATTTACTTTTCATTTCTTTCTTACAAGCTCCTTGCTCACCCACACATGCCTCCTGCCACTCTTTCTGTATGTCAGGATGAGCTTGAAGAAAACAATACCTGAAAAATCACCCAGCTTTTTCTGGATCCCTTTTCTGTTCTACCTAGCTAGTTTGTAACTCCTTTAAGCCAGTGAGGTACAGAATTTATATACGCAATACTAAAAACCAGGATAATCTTCAGGAATTCTCTCCTCTACTGTAGGTACTAGCAGAGACTAGACTTCAGTTTTCAAGTAAAGCTTCTCCAAACTAAATTCAAAATAAAATGACATGGGTAAAGAGCTACCTATGAATACTTAACATAACTCCCATGGGAAGACTTCCAAATAAGTATAAATGCATTTCTGAGTCTGACCTTTAATCAAAACATTCAGGATCAGTGTGGAAATCACTCAGTTGAGATTTTCCTTCTCATGTGCTAAATCACTGCAGCACAACCTAATGCAACCACTCTCTTAATTGCAGCAAAGCCCTTTTGGAATCTCTCCTTTCACTGTATCCCCTAACAAGTAAGTTTGCAAATGTTCCCTTTAAAAAACAAACAAACAACAAAAAAACCCAAAACCAACCAAACAACAAAACAAACAAACCACAACCCACAAAACTTCTCTTTTGAAAACTAGCTAAAAGAATTAGTGTATTTATAAGTGGGTTTTTAATTTATTTTTGCCCTTTTAATTACTAGAGCCTTTGTTTCCAGATGAATCTAGCTTCTTCTATAATTATATTCATGGAAATAAGGGTAGCTTTTACTAAATCAATGAAGAATCTCTCTACTGTGCTGTTCCTGTAAGGTTAAGAGTAAAATACAGAATTGGTACCAAGCTGGTGTGTACACGTCCCTTGCTTCTCTCATTGGTGCCTCTGACATGATTTTATCATTTTTGGAGAGGAGTTCTTTGTCTATTTTAGAGAAGGAATCATTGTTCATCCTCAATTAAAACAGATTCTGTTTCCATCTAGTACCAGTCACAAAACATCTTCTCTGGTTGTCTTCCAGCATAGCCAGAAAGATGTCTCTTCAAGCAAAGCAAGTAAAACTAAGTTATCACTACAAATGGCTGTTCCCCATTGGTTTTCATCTGATGGAGCCACAGCTTTTGTCTTGCTATGGTGTCTGACTCACGCTGACAATGCCTTGAACCAACAGACATGCTATAAAGATGTGTGGTATCACGTAAGAGTTTGCCAAACAACTTACATTTTACTTAGAAAAAAGTTCTGCTCTTCTACAGTACTAGGTTTAAATCCTGGCAAGTATCTCACACTTCTACCTGCTGAAGTAGGTAATATCTAAGCATCTTGACAGCAGAATAATGTTCAGCACAGCCCTGAAATACTGTATGTTCCCCAGCCTCCAACGTCTTCTTCCCCTGTACAATACTGCCCAGTGCACTACTGGAAAGGTGATGGAACAGCTTGTTCTTGCCACCGCCTCCAAGCATTTGGAGGAAAGGAGGCTTATCACAAGTAGTGGCAGCCTGTTCCAGTGCTCCGTCACCCTTACTATAAAGAAGTTCCTCCTCGTGTTAATACTAAACCTCCTGTGGTCCAACGTGCTCCCATTCCCTCTTGCCCTAACATTGGACCACAGGAGGTTTACTATTTATCTGAGGAGAAACTTCTTTACAGTAAGGGTGATGGAGCACTGGAATGGCTGCCCAGGAGGGCTGTGGAATCTCCTTCTCTGGAGACATTCAAGAGCCTCCTGGACGCATTCCTGTGTGAGCTCGTCTAGGTAATCTTAGGTTAGGAACATTAATTTAAAAGCTCCCTAAATGCACAGGCTAGTGAGCTGCCCAGTCACAGTGGGCACTCCCAGGGTGACTAACCCTCTGAAGATCTATTCCCTCCCCACTGCTGCAGACCTCTTCCCCTCTGCTTTTACATGTAACATAGCAAAATTTATAGTAATCTTGAGGAAACAGAGGAGCTATCTCATTGCAGAAGCCATGATTTTTGTACAAGCCCACACAAGCCTTGTCTTCGTGGGTTGAGAGGGGACAGGAGTCAAGGCAAGGACAACCCTCACCCAAAAGATCAGAAGGTACAAACACTGACTGTTTGGATCAGCTGGTGAACATCATCCTCACCTAACCACACGGGCTAGGAGAGTTGGAGGAAGAGACACTTTGATGTAAAAGGGAAAAATTCTTACATCACACATTACCCTGACATCTGTGGCTTCAGGTCCAGCTAACATTTCTGCATGGTCCTGTGCTGTGAGCAGTGGCCCAGAGTCACCCCACTAGCACTGCTGCCACTGACCTCTGGTTTCCACAGGTGGGATTCAGCTCCACACTGAAAATCACCAGGAAAAAATAACAGCACTGTAGGTGCCAGGACAGTTTGGTCCACAAGTCCTCTGCTCTGACCCAGGCACAGCAGACTTAGGCATCCCCCTCAGCTTGTCATCCCACCTGCAGAGCAGGGTTAGAAATTCCCCATGTGAGAATGCTGTGTGGACCAACCTATTCGGAAAAGTAAAAGCTCTAAGCCAACATTCATCATTCCTGGGATCCTTTGCCAGAAAAACAAAAGAAAGCACTTCCTCCAGACCTTGCAATGCACACTTTCTCTGACCTTGCAATAATCTAAGACCAGCTTTCCCAATCTGCCAATCTTTAACTGAGCAAAAAACCCAGTAATCTCAAAGGAAGTTCTGCCCACAAAGGAGCCCAAGATTTGGCCCTAAACTCAGGAACTAACATGTTTTTGTTTGTGGGGTTTATTTTTTTAGTTCAGTTTATTTTTTCTCCCTTTTTTTTCCTTCATGAGCTACAGAAATAAATTAGATACCAGTGAGATGGGGTGCCCAACCAGAGCCAGGCCAATGCTGCAGCCAGAAGGGTCTGAGCTGCTCCTCACTCCTGCCCGTTGTCACTCCCACCAGCCCCACAGAGAAGCCAGGCAAAGTCCCTGCAAGGTGGGGAGCAGAGCCAGCTGCAGGGAACGGCAGAGCTTCACACACTTGGCACAACAGGAAGCCTATCTGCAAGTCTGCACTTGGAGCATCTTCAAAGTATTTTCTTTGTGAATAAATGCAAATCAGCCTCTGAGGATTCACTTCTTTCTGGCTGGTTCTTCTCTGGTCTGAATTCCTCCCAGGTATGGAACAAGGCCTGAGAAAACCTTTTCCCCAAAAAGTAGCATCAGCTTGCCCTTACACAGGATGCAAGGCTATTTCAGCCTAACCAAGTTACCCCTTCTCATTTTGCCTTTTCCTAATAGGTTAGGAAGGTTTTTCAGTTTCTTTTTTTTTTTTAAGAACATGGTCTGGCACTCACAAGTCTTCCACAGCATGGCACAAAGGCTCTCTGAAGCTCTAGAGCAATGCGAGATTTGGCAAGTGAATTGCCACACCTCTACTCTGCCAGAAACTACAGCAAGGGGGAAACCCTGCCTTGTGTCTGCCCTGTACTGCGTTCAAAGCTCCAAGCCCAAACCTGCAGCGGATTTGATTTTTTTCCTCTCCCTAAATTGGGCAGTAACCTGCTTTGCAAGTGTTGCTTGTGCAGCTGCCAGGAAGCCCTGCACCACTCTCCAAGACCAGGCAACACCTCCTGGCACGGCCACTCTTGCCAACCTCGCACAAGAACATCCCCCTCAAAACTAACATACAGAAATAAGACTGCAAGACTCTCCTTCTAGGCCAAGCAAAACAGCAGGATCTTTTTCTAATTTTGTAAAATGGCATCTGAGACAACACCTGATGGCTGCCAACATTTCAGGATAAAACATTTAAGTATCAATAAGCAGAACCTTTTATTTTACTGAAGAAAAGGCAACCAAAGGAAAAAAAGTGACAACAGTATCCAGAGCCCTCAGCACTTCCTTCACAGCACACACAGCATCAGGGTGCTCTCTATAACCACCTGCAGATTAGAGGAAACAGGTGTCACATGCATCATCCATGTCCCTAGCTGTTCCTCTGGTCTCTATATCCTCTCCAGGTTTTTTAGGTCTTGATGCCTTTAAATGACTTCTGTTCTCAGCAGAAGATAACAAGGAGACATAGAGGATGCTGAATTCCACTTCGGGACACAACCTCTACCCTGCCCTGCTGAAATCACATGCATAGAAAAGCCAGGTTCAGTCTCCAGATCTAGTCTTCTCACACTGACACTTCAGTGCCCAGAGATGGTGGAATCCAAGCTTCTACAACCAGAGCATTCCTAGGATTCACATACATCATCTATAAACCCATCTCCTGCAAGCAAGTGGAACAACTTGGGAACTTAGTGCCAACAGCAGGCTTTGTACAAGCTGTAAGTCAGCAAGACCTAACAGCATTATAGCCCCCTTTCACACCATTAACTCCACTTGCTCTTCATTATTTGCACCGCAATTTGCAGGACACTGTTGTCTATCTGTCAAGATACCAAGTTCCCAGGCAAACCACACATTGCTTTTTCCAGCTGAAGCACAAAGCAGCCATATATACCCAACAGCTCCATGGTGGGTACATCTTGGGAGGTACAAAGGTAGCTGAGCAGGCCAAGCAGAGAAACATGGCAAGGGTAAAACACAGATGGGAGTTTACTTATTCCCTGACCTCTGTGGTGTAACAAAAACTAACTAACTAGAGATGATTCCAAGCTGTCAGAAACAAGTAAAACATGCCCACATGCCCTAAACAGGACTATCATGACAGAGGTCTGAATTTATCAGATTTTCAAAATAAAAACTTAATTAGTTAATATAATGTATGGATTTTATTTTGAGGTATCTTAAGGGTTGTTTTTTTTAAAGTGAGGTCTGCACCTAAGCCACAGAAGTTTTCCACCAGAGCAAGTGCATCACTTACTGTAAACTGCCACTTCTTTATGGGCTGCATTGCAGAGGCTCAGTCCTGCTCTAGCCAGGAACAGGTACAACAAGCCAACACTTTCTAGGAAGTCCAGCTACTGACCTACACTTCAGAAAATCACATGCTTGTTTCTCAAACCAGCTCACAATCTGGACTCTAAGCCACTTGATTGTTGTGCAGCTCTGTTTTCTATTGTGTGTTTAGATCTGGGAAACATGGCTTTGATTAAAAATGGGCAACTCACCAACTGCAGAGAATTTTCACATAACTGGTTGGCAAAAAAAAAACAACAAAAAACGAGAGCTGCAACAGTTACTAGCCATTCATCAAAACTTCTGCCTTGTCCCCTCAGGACTTACCCGATTCCCCTATCTACACCTGAGAACTGGGATGCACAAGATTAACAGCATGGCAACTGCCACAAGATAGAGAGAAACATCAAGAGTTCCAACACTTTGCCAATTACAGCTTTTTCCACTGCCTGATACAAACAGCTGTTTTTTCTCAGCTGATGTTGTACTCCAATATCTTTTTCTTCAAAAAAGGAATCAAACAAAAAAAAACACTAACAAAAAGAAAACATTAAAAAAAAAACAAAGAAAAACCAACATTCTCTTTGAACTAATTTAGTTATGGAGAGATGCAAAGATGACAGAGAGGTGAGACAGTCCACAGAGATCATGGGTCTAATCCTTCTGTGTTTCATGTTAATGACAAGTACAGGCAGGGCAGCAGACAGCCGCACATGGCCAGGCTGGCATGCTTTTTTGAGCAGAGGAAGCCATGGGTTCAGTGTCAGTCAGTTCACTATCCTCTTGCTCAGAGCCATTTCCCCAGTGATTATTTTCCAATCATTCAATATCTGGCCCAAGCAAATGGATCTAGTAGGAATTTCACACCAGGAACAAAGACAGAACACAATCTCAAGATCCTAATCTAATGCTACAAAAGACAATGTCATACCTGTGAGGCCAGGAAAACACAATCAAGGCACAGCAGCAGAGACCTCAGTTGTCTTGAGTCAGTCAGGCCAGGACTTCATTTATTAGAGTAAAATCCAATCATGTCTCTCCCTACCTTGTTAGAAATCCCTTTCAAACAAAGGTTTCCCATCAGCTATGCCCTGCATGCATGCTGCAGTTTTGCATATGCAAAGCCAACGCACAACATTGAACCTCAAATAACACATTTGGTACATCAACAAACAGTTGCCTGGCCCTGTGTTTCAAGTTCAACAACACACTACACTGACCCAACCAGGGCTGTTCAGAACAGGCCCTACCCAATGCTCCCTAAACCCCCACAGGCTAGGACTACCAGCACAGAGGTAACACTGAGGAGGAGAAAGTACAGCAGAACCACCCAACTTCCACCCCAGCAGCTTTACTCATGGCATCCCTGTTCCCTGCTCTCCATATGCTTGGAGACTAGTTTATGGCACAGGAGAAAAGTTCATGCAGTGACCACCAGAACAGAAGAGTATTTCCCATGCCTGGAAGAGGCCACAAGGTCTCCATGGACCACAGGAAATAGGATCCAAGCAAGCTGGAGCATCTAAATGTCCACAACCATCAAACTGCATTTAAGAATGGCTTTTTGTTTGTCTTTAACTTCAAGATTTTCTGAATTTTCAAGTGGCCACATTAAAAGGGAGAAAACATCTTGTTTTCACTTTCCAGAAGTTCTGAGGTGTTGCAAGTGTAAGAGTTCATCAATTACATGTTTGAGTGGCCAGGAAAACACCTTAAAGAGTCCCCAGTGGTTCTTCCACAACAGCTATCTGCTTTTCACAAAAAATTTAAACATGTTCTGAAGTAAGTCTTATTCAGCCAAAATCTTAAAACAGCAATGGTATATAGCCAGACATGGCCTTTTGTAACCTATTATATGCCTCTTCATTGTTCATTTGATCCACTGCCTGGCAATTTCATGACAGTATGTGGTACTGTGTACACAGTATCCTTCATGTCTGCACACTGCCTTCCCTGCACTTCTCCCAATATTCAGAAATACATGCACTAACCCTCACAGCAAGATGCATGTCAGTGCTGCCACTTGCAATTAAAGACTTTAGAAATAACCATCCCCCAGAATCTAGCCTGAAGAATTTTGTGTTACTAGCGCCAAATCACCTTCCTCTTTAAGGTCATTTGACTTCTCATCCCTGGCACTAGGAGGGACTCAGTTCTGTGCTGGGTACCTCAGCTCCTAAACACTCATCCAGGGGAAACTCTTAAGCACATGCAGATTGCACAGGCAGCATGTGGCACCATCAGCAGTCCTCACCTCAGCCCAACTCCAATGGACAGTACCAACCAGATCAGCCCAATACACCCTTTCTTCCAAGTCATGCAGTATTGCTACTGTTGCCCCCTTCTCTCAGCAGCAGGGAGAGTCAGGGCTCACAGCCATGCTGGGCCAGACAAGAGCTGAGCTGCAGTTGTCAGCACGAATGCACCACCACAACCGTAGCAACATGGGAACACAGAGGTTTAAACCCAACTGCTACAGGTTTTCATGGAAAACCTGCCAAGAGGAACTTTTCCAGCATCTCAAATTTGAAAATAGGTGTCACTAGCAATAAACCCTTACCCCAGCTGAGTTCCCCTGTGTAAGCTCTTACATGTTTTATATGCACAGTAGTTCTCAGCTGAGCATTAAATAAGTGTTTGTGCTCTGGGATGCTGGGTTTTTTCCTTCATGAGTCATAGGCCTTTTCTTAAAAGTTTGCTGGACCATATAAATGTGACATTAGAGATTTAGTAAAACTGCTCCAAAAAAACAAGGAATGAAGTTTCAGACAATGTGAAATACTCCAGCTGGAAGAGATATATGATTTGCTTGGCTGTTTTCTTGTGCTCCTCCATCTCATGGCATAGTAACAAACAAGGCCACGCTAATAGGGAGTTAAAACAACATAGTGAGGTTAATAGAAAGAGATAACATACCACGCAACAGAATTACCTGCTCAGTGTAGAAAAAAGGGACAAAAATTCGCTTACAAAGACAGCATCCACACAGGCAGAGTGAAAAATCTCAAAAATCCAGCCAAACACTGACATTTATTGGTTGATCATTAGCACATCTGTTAATTTTGTTAAGAGCTGAAGGCTGGTCCTGCTCCCAAACAAACCAACAGGAATCCTGCTGTTGGCCTCAGGAGCAGTCACACCCCTGGAGCATTTCCAAGCAATGCCACATCACAGCCCCAGGTACCTCCATCCTGTCAGGACTTGAATCTTTTAGGCACTTGAATGCAGCCTTCCAAAACGAGCCTTTTTAAGCTAGTAATAAAGCTTACAGATACTATGCATATTCCTGCATTTCTCCTTTTTGCTGCTTCAGTTTTGCTTTACAGCATACATTCCCAGGCCTGTCAGAGAGGAGGTGCTTTGTCCAGGATGAGCATAAAAATCAAACACCACATTACTCTCTGAAAGACATCTAGTTTATCCACCCACTGAGTAAGAGGTTATTTTGGACACAGCTAACACCACCAGCAGAACCAAAGCACTCTGGCAGAATGCAAGACAAAGCACAGACTATGAGACACCACAGGAGTGGTTGCAACTCCTCTCCCACTAGTGGAGCAGGGGGATCTGGGGAGCAGGGTCCCACAGGATCCCAGCACCTTCACCCTAATGAGTAAAGCCATTCAAGCATGTGGTGCAGCTGGCAGGCAGCTGTAACTGGACAGCACTGCAGCAGTGCTTCCTCTGCCAGTGCCAAAGCTGGTTCTGGGACAAAGATGACACTCCTCCAACGCCGTGAGGCCAAGGAAAACCCCAGACTGTAACTGCCAACAAGCTGTCAAGCACTATCCTGGGATAGCTTGTGGGGCATATGATGTAGACAGGAGATCAAGCCCAGGGCTTACTAAATTTCTGCAATTTTGTTTTGTTTTAGTAAAACCATTTGGTTTATCATGGCCGATTTTTATCTCAGTTGATGAGTAACCCCTTTAAACATCTGAAAAGTATTTTGCCAGATCATTTTTCTAAATAATTTTAGTATTTAACAAATTATCTTGTTTTGAGAAGGGCTTTCTAAACATCCAATATCCACACATCTCTACCAGAGGCACTTATAGCCTATTTTATCAACCATGGATATTAATGATTTCAGCCTAGACTGGTATCTTTGCTGCTGCCACCAAGCCATCAGCAGGAGCACAAGTTGCGCTATTTACACATTTTAAATGTAAAAATGATACAATGCCATGGAAATTTCCTACTAAGAACCATCAATTTCAATCAAGTAACTACAGCTACTTTGACAGTTACCTGTTCCTTCACAACAGGGTCATGTTTCTACTCTGCAAAATACAGCAGCCACAGAAACCATTAAACGATTCACTTCCAATTCACACACCATTGTGTACAAATTTAGTGTGTGATTTAACATCAAATGGCACACATGAAGCTTTGCTGAGGATCAGGCACACAGGCTAGGTAAACAGCTGCCAATACAAGTTAAATTCTCCTAGAGAAACAATTTTTTACTGAGACTTGCTTAGGATGTCTCACTGGCACACAAACACCACCCCTCAAGAGGGTTGGGTGCAGGGGGCAGCACGGGGCAAGGGTGTGTTTGTTTGAAAGCCTGCTGTTACTTCTGGGAATCTGAAAGCCTCTTACTCGAGGAACGCAATGCAGACCTAGCTTGGAGCTTGTGACACAAAAAGAGCAGATCTAACGAATGCTCAGCATTTCATACGGTGGCCCCATGGCTCTGTGATCACAGCACAGCACACTCCATACCAAACTGAACTGCAACACAGGCTCCGCTCTGCCCTTGCAAACCAGTATCCTTTCCACAAGGATATGGACTCTTTGAAACGGGCCAAAACACTTCCTTCTCCACACACATTCTGTATGTTAACCATCCTCCTCACTTCAGACCCGCAGAGCTGGGTGGCTCACCACCCCTTCCCTCTCACTGGGCACACTGCTGCATCACCCTGTGGCTCAAAAGCAATCATGTATGACATTCACAGGGGTACAGATAGACTTCCCAAATCGCATGGCAGCAGGAAAGGATAACCATTAAACCAGGAGTTACTAACCAGTACATAAGCCTATGCCAACACATTGCATGACACTCCCAAAGCTTTACCAAAAACCTTATCTGTGGTAGCCCTGACAAAACAAGTGGCAGCTCTCTGGAAGTCACCATTCCTCCTTGCACACAGTGCAGAAAGAACCCAAGAGCAAAAGCACAAACAACAGAAACAAGCAAAAAGCACTGCCATCAAATAAAACCTCAATTCATAGCCAAGTTTCCTTCAGCTGAAGGTAAGAAAGCAGTTGTTCCCACTCATAACACACTTCTGTGCCAGTTATGATCACCCAAATTCCCATTTAATGTTAATTGTACATGTTACGTGCATCTGGTACTTAAACACATTCCACACCTCTCCCCTCCATATGACACAGTTTATCACTTCCTAGCTTCAGGAAGACTCACAAGCATGTGTATGGCTAGCAGGGACTGCAAGAAGCCACCTAGAACCACTCCCACATCCTTCTAGGACACTTCATACCTCAGGAAAATAAAACAAAATAAAAAACAATGAAAACAAACCAAAAAAACCTTTTATCCAGCTCTGTTGACTTGTGTTACCACACCTACTTTTCCATGCCCTTCATTGTTTTCAATTCTTTCTACATTCTCTCCCTTCCCCTAGAATTCTCCTCCTTTCTGCCTCTGGACAATCCTCCAGCCCCAGGCTTTCCCTATCTCTATCATTAGTTTTTGACCAATTCAGCCCATCACTCACTCTCTTCCCCTCTCCCCTCCTCTCATACACCCAGGCACACGCAGCAACCCTACTCACTCTCCCCTTCACACACACAGTCTGCACTGCCTGTTGTCTCAGTGTAGGATCAGTGACAGAAGGGCAGGCTCCTGGCACCTGTGAATCACACATACTCCAGCATCTCTTACTGAAGCTCTTCTTGCACCTTCCCCAGTGAACATGGATCTCCCTTGTCTGACCTCATTTTTGAGGGTTTTCTTGTATGTAAGCTAAAAAAACCTTGACCACTCTCAAATCAGTTTCAGCAATGTATTTTCCAGCTGTAATTGGGAGATTAGCAAAACCAAACTCTGACCTGTTCGAACACTTCAGGAGACCACAACATTTAGGTTTATTTCTATTTCTCTGTTTACTGAGTAAAGGCTCAAATCTGGTAGAAAATAAAAAATTTTTCCCCAGAATAGCCTCAACTGCAAAAGTAGAAAGATCTCAGCAGCTTGTCAAAAGCTGTCTAGGCCCATATAAAGAGAAATACAAAGTAACTTCCAGAAAATACATCTTTGCTTATTTCCAAAAACCAATATGATATATCAATCATTAGGTCTGTTTTAAGAGAAATAGGAAAGACATTTCACAAAGAAAGCTTCAGTAAATAGTAAGAAAACAACAACTTTAACAGATATCTCAAGTGTTCTGGTCACCAACTGCAAGCTCACCTAAATTTCATTCAGATTTTAAAATTTCCCCTTTAAGCAATGCAGCTTCTAGGGACTTAACCACTGTCACGTGTCCTAATTTTGATCTCACTTGTATATACACCTTTCCCTCTCATCACCCATAAACACAAAAGGAACACGAACATAACTCTGAACTCACAAGCACACTGTAGGTCCCAAAAGCCAATCCTGCAACACCAGCAGGATTTCTCAATGCAAAGAAACAGATTGGCATGTATGGCTACATACACAAAGAGCCTGGATGGGTCTGTCTTCCTTCTGCTTACCTGCCAAGCCGAAGTCTTTTCAACAGAATGTTATCAGCAGCATTTATTGGTGATTCTCAAAAACCCCCCATGCGCTAGTACTCCTGGGTGGCTCTGTGGCAAGATCCAGGAGCTCTAAAAAGTCAAGCCTACTTGCCAGGTAAGAGCGGGCTTTTGCTAACAGATGACTACAACTATTAACAAAATCCACACTGTGCGTCTCATTCTGAGACATAACCCCATCCTGCTTCACTTAGAAACCTCCTACAGGGTACTGAGAAGGGAGTGTTTCCCTCAGGGTGAACAAGGGTCAGACAAAGGTGCCTGTGGAAGGCAAGGAAGGCAACACATCTCTGACAGGACTGCTTGTTTCTCAGAGTACCACATGTAGTATGAACTTGCTGTGTTCTGCATATCGGATCCGAGAGATGAGTGTAAAGTGGAAGCAAGGAGTGGGGAAGGCACCCTATGTGCAGAGATGGGGAAAAGCACCTTCAAAAAGGGCACTGCACAGAGGTGCTAAAGGACACCAGCAAGACTGCAAACTTGCTTCTCTTGCTAGACTTTGTACAGTCACGAAATAACCCACACTCCTTCCACATCCCTAGTCTCACAGTGAGAGACCTCACTTTCCTCTTTAGTTCAGGACAGGGAGACAACTAAGTCACTTCTTGCATTGGAACCCACCACCCTGACCAAGACAAGCAGCCAGTCCTTGCTGGGTGACAAGTGCAGCACAGCAGGGGCTGCCAAGAGTGTCCAATGGCTGCCTGCACCCCTCTTGTCAACTCTCCTTCCATTTCTGGCAACACACAGCAGAGCCAGAGGACAGACAGAACTCATTCAAAAACCACAACCAAATCAACATGGCTGTTCAACACAAAGATGCTTCCCTTCCCAGCAAATGACAAGTCATAGGTTTACAGGCAGTCCCACAAGGACTGCTTGACTTGGATAGCCATGTCAAAATCTAATTTTTGCCTTAAACTGTCTTTTTCATCACCTACACATCACACTGAAGATTATGCAAAGTAAATGGGATTTAAGACAGTACCTGACCTGATGACTTTCTAACACCCACAAATATCATCCTGGCATCTCAGGATGCACACTCAGTGTAAAACATCCCTGAAACACAACTTGACAATTCACCTCATCATGTATGAATGCTCAACTGAGAGCAATTACGAAAGCAAAAGTATTTTTTTATTACCTCTCCCCGCAGCATGTGCCACTAAACTGAGCATATTTACTAAACTGCCAGTACCCTGAGAGCGGACAGAGGGTCTCTGAGGATTAACAACAACGCAGTTTGGTTAGAAGTTGTATAGAAAGCATCTACAAGGGAATGAAGTCTCACAGCTTTTTACCCAATTCAACTGCAGGCTGCTGCCAAAGGAATGGGCTCAACCTCCCAGAATCTTCTGTTTGCACCCTCTCCCTTGGGTCTGCTCCAGCCAACTTAGTGACAGGGATGAACTGAAGCAGCTCACCAATCTGGCCCCCAAAAATTCTCTCTCTTCCTTTCTTTTTCTGCAAGCTTCATTTTCTGTAAGATCTGTGAGCACATTTGGCTGCAACGTGCTGGTGGGAGCACCTGGAGGGTGCTACCTCTCAGCTATGCAACTGGGGGTAGGGCAAATGCAATGCACTCCTTTTGCCACATACCATCTTCAGTCAGATTAAATAACTGCGGAAGGGCGTTTTCATTCTCTCTATACATGCACTGAAGCCTGCCAGATGAAAGGGGAGGACGGAGAAGGTGAGGCATTAAAGCAAACCTGCCCAGCACAGTGCTGCTCAGAGTCATTCATACCAACATGGGCAGACACGGCTGTTAGTCCCCTAGACCTGCCCTGTGCATGCTGTTTTGGCTCCCTCAGAGCCCCTCTGATGCTCAAATTCTGCATATGTTCTCCATTAGGTATTTATCTGCCCCAGACTACAGGTTTCTCCTGAAGTAGAGCAGTGAGGTGCAGGAGAGCAACCATGCCCTGCCAGCACAAGTGTGGTTAGGAGAACACTCAAACTGACCCAGAAACAGAATGATGGTGGAGTAGAGTTATTCCTCCTCCAAACGCAACTGGCTAGTCATCTGACTTCAAGTTTCACACTGCTCTTTTTTTTTATTGGGGGTGGGGATGGGTAGGGGGAGGGGAAAGGTGTGGGGAGAAACAGACAGACATAGATGACAGAACACAGTAGAACTACCAATGTCCTCATATAAGCATTTACTCACTAGACAACTGAGCTCATCTCATCATGGAGCATTAAACCATCTCCTCTGCCTTGTTAGACTACTAGCTCAACACTTCCCTTCTCCATAGGCATCACAGAACACTCCACGACCACCCTCAGATTGTGCCAGATCCCAGCACTATATGAGCGAATGCATAAGCAAAGACTTCAACTGTAGTATGTGCCAGCTGCTACACTAATAATAAAATAATAATGCATTTCTCCTTGCTTTAAGATCCTCTCAGCTAAGCTGAACTAAAACAGCAGACTTCTCATCCTGTTTGCACTCCCCTCATCTCCAAACCATCAGCCTCCAGTTGACCTTGCCAACCCCTCCTGTGCTTGCTCAACAGAAGTTCAGCATTCACCTCCATGGGTGATCTGAAACAGCAATGTGGGATCAAGCTCACAAGGATTTATCAAAACCTTAACAACTAACAAAAATCAACCTTTTCTTCTGAAGAACTCGTGTTCTGGGTTTCACCTGCTTCCAGGGTGCAAACCACAGCAGTGGGTTTTTGTGCTGCTACAACAAATACCCACAGAGCAGCTGGAGGCATAAAAGGCACAAGCTTACTGCTGACCCTTACGTAGGGCTCATCTGCTGAAGTTTAGGGAGTTCTGTAACACGATGCTATAGACAATACCTGCAAGCAGCAACACTTGCAACAAGCAGTTCTTATTAAATAACAACATGACAGCACAGAATCTAGGGCTGCACCTGGAGTCCCCGATTGCACACTCAGCTTCCCTGGCCACTGGAAACCCCTCTCAGAGACTCAGAACAGCTACAACTTGTTTCCTAATTCTTAATCTCACATTGTATATCACAGAAATTTTGTCCTTTTCCTGGGCACAAGAGCTTGTAGAAAAGATGCCACTGCAGTTCAAAGAAAGGTTTTCCTTGTAGAAGAAGTTACCGCTTGCTTAGCCACCTTCACTGATCAGCCCAGGTCTGTCTCACTATAAGCATCTTCCAGATGCTTGCAAGGAGCCCTGCAACTCCTCCCCTTCCATGTAGGGCTCACTAATGCTGTGCCAAAACCAGTCTGAATCCTCATGTTTGTATCAGCAATCAGGATGCAACGGTGTCTCCATCCCCAGCAACGCGGGTGTTGGCCAGAAATCACAGCCCACCAGGAAGCCTCTCCTCTACACCCAGGCAGCACACAAAGGCTCAGAGATAACTATCCCCTCGAAGGCTGTGGATGCGATCTGGTTCATTCACAGCCCCATGATTTTCCTCTGCCTCCTTTTCCCTCTGCCAGGATCTCTGAAGCCCCTATGCAAAAGCTCTCACCCCTCATTCAGGCAGGGGACAAACTGCTTCGGAGGGCTGCCCAGGTCCAGGAGTCGCCCTGCAGTCCCCCAGGGCAGTATTTGCACGCTCCGGGATCATCTTTCAAAGGCGTTTTGGCCATTTCCACCCAGTACAAGGTAAGAAAAAAATAAAAGGGGGGGCTTAATCCTAACTCGTGTGACTACAAAATGTGTTCACTCATTTCAAGAGGTTACTTCTGTTCTATAAAGAAGCAATCAAAAGTTTAGGAGATGACCAAGAGGAAGGACAGCAGGCTCTCCCCTCTGCCCCAAACTAGTCCCGGGGAGGACACCAGTCCCGAGAGACTTGTGTTGAGTAGGCCCTGGGAGGCCTTGCCAGACAGAAACACTGCTGGGCTCCCACAGGCGCTCCGAGCTAGCACAAAGATTTTATTGAACGAAGCACTAAAAACTGCTTCACCAGCCACCCTTGTCGTCTATAAAAGTTACCCCAGAGAGCCCAAGAGCACGACCACAAACAGCACAGCCTCAGGGACGCTGGAGGTTATTGGTGAAGCTTCAGCAGCCCAAAAAAAACGGGAGGCAAACGAGAGTCACTGCAAACCCCAAGAGCACAAACATCTTCTGTAACATCTCGGACGAGTCTCCCATCCGCACGTAGAAGGGGGAAGCACCACACAGCCTGGCACACCGTGTAAAGAAACAAACGTGAGAGATCAAACACCAGGAACGAGCCATGGTGCAAGCGCTTCTGACACCGAGTAGACGCACAGCATTTGTGGCGATACACGACTTCAGCAGTGCCTGGCCCAGAGCAGCTCTCGGCATCGCACGTTCGCCTTCTCCACAGCCAAACCCAACCGTCTCAGGGCAGGCCGCGCACACCACCGCCCTGCCGCTCGCCCCCTCCAACCCCACAGCTGCCCGCTCCCCAGCCCGGCGGCTTACTCACCGAAGTACTCCTTCTTCATGTGCATCTCCAGCTCCTTCTCCAGCTCCAGCGTCAGTGCCTCCAGCCGCCTCTCCGCCTGGCTGGGACCGCTCTCCCGGCACGGCGTCACCTGGTAGGGGAGCTTGAATTTGGGAGCCGAAGCGGAGCCTTTGGTCGGGCTGTAGGCGTAGGGAGAAGTTGTCTCGGGGGCGGCGGCCGGGTGCTGTTGGTCGTGCCGCGGTGGGGACTGGGCATGGATCTTGTGGTAGACGTCCCCCAGCTCGGGCACGGGGCCGTCATCCTGCAGGCCGGGCCCCAGCAGGGAGGAGCGGGGCGAGGGAAGCTGCAGCTCGGGATAGGCGCTCATGGAGCCGCGGGAACTCCGCGAGCTCTGGCTGGAGATACTGGAGCGCGGGCTGACCACGGCAGCGCCCGCCGCGCCGCGGCCGTCGGGGCCGCAGAGGCTGGAGCGAGGACTGGCTAGGGCCAGCCCGGCGCCGCCCGTCCCGTCCGGCTCGGCGCTGCCCGGCAACCCGTACTTGGAATCCGAGTAGCTGGAACGGGGGCTGGTGGTGCAGGAGTACTGGCTGGCGGTGCTGGAGCGGGGGCTGGCGTGGCGCTGGTCGTAACCCATGCTGATACCGCTGGTGCGGTTGCTACTGGGCTTGCTGCCGCCGCCTCCGTCGTAGCTGGTGAGGCTGGCGCGGGGGCTGGAGTGCTTGCTAGTGTCGCTGGCTGTGCTGGCGTAGCTGGAGCGGGGACTGAGGGCGGCGCCGTCGTACTGCACCAGACTGGCGCGGGGGCTGCCGTACTTCTCCTGCCCGGGCACCACAAGGCTGGAGCGGGGGCTGGAGAACTTCTCGTAGGGCAGCGCGGCCGCGCCGCCCAGGCTAGAGCGCGGGCTGGAGAACTTGCCGTGTTCGGCGGCGGGGCTCGGAGAGGAGGGGGCTAGGCTGGCCCGTGGGCTGGCGGCGCCGTACTTGCCGTCCGGGCAGCCGGGCGCCCGCCCGCCGCCTTTGGCCACGTAGCCACCCTCGTAGGCGCTGCCCGCGGCGTAGCGGTAGCCCTCGGCTGAATAGCGCTTGCCCTTATCGGTGAAGCCGCTGTAGCAAGGCAGCGCCACCTCGGAGCGGGTGCACAGCCCCTCCTCACAGCACGGCAGCCCCGCGGCCGGCTGCAGATCGGCGGCGCGGCCGTTTGCGGTGCGGAGCGGAGCAGCAGGCGCCGCGGGCGGGTAGGCTTTGCCGCAGGGGGCGGCGGCAGGGAAGGCTTCGGCGGGCGGCGGCGGCGCGGCGGTTCCGTTCATCTTCCGGCCCCGCTGCTCCGCCGTCATATGGGCGGCGATGACCCGCTTGGTTTCCTCCAGGTCGGGGTGCAGCGCCAGGTCCCGGCGGCCGCCTCGGCTGTACGGACCCTCCAGGCAGGGCTCGTAGAGGGACAGATCCTCCATGAACTTGGTGGCCTTCAGTACCATATCCTCTTCATACTTCTCCATGTTCGGCCGGAGCCCCGCGGGGAGGGGGAGGGACGGCGAACTCTCTGCGAAAGCACAGCCCAGAGCAAAGATGGGGAGGGGGAAGCCAAAAAAAATAAAACAAAAAAACCCACCCCAAAAGAAAGCCCCTTCCTGAGGTCCTGGCGGGGCAGCGGCGGGACG
>VWZO01001184.1:818036-830825 GCA_013396975.1 Bucco capensis
TCCCTGAAGATCATTTCTGCTGATCGCAGAAAAAAAAACAACCCCTAATAATTGGTACCTGAGTGGTATCCTTATGCTGTAGGTGCTGAACACCCTGTGAAGAGAGAAATGTGTTGCAGGTTTTAGCTGTAGGCATTTTCGTGCCAAGAACATTTTATCCTGTTATCATACCTAATTAAACATTGAAAGCAACTGTGTACTCAGAAACGTCCCCAGCTGTGGAGGGCAATTGATTGGCAATCTGCTTGTTTGTGTGTGCAGGGGTGGCAAGCAAAAAAACTAAAATAAAATCCAACAAACCATGTAAATGTGCAGAGCAAGACCTGAAAAGCAAATCTGTGAAACAGAGAGGTAGTCCACTGTCTATGTGAACATGCATGTGAAAACACAACCCATCTTGGGAATAAAGCACTCTTTTCTAATATGTGCTCACATCTAGCTTTACACTTTTTGCCAATCTAAACAAGCTATTACCATGTGCTTCTTCAGCTTACTACTTGTGGAACAAGTTATGTTTCACCTTTATTCTGTAGGTGTGTGATGGTCAAAAGCACCTCTTGCAGTTGTGCATTCTGGTGCACACCATCGCCACTCTAGCTACTAGAGCATAGGCCCTCAGCATCAGCAGCAAAAGCTTCCCAGCTAGAGTGCCATGGCACTGAGCAGGGTAAAAGTAGCAGTTCAAGTCCCCATGCCGCTCAAGTCTTGCTGGGACTTTCTGGTAAAGCTGTCAGCAAAGACACAAACTGTGCTGTTAGCCAAGTAGCATGGACATGTACTTACCAATAACAGAAAGGTTCCTTCCACCCAGCACATAGAAATCACCATTAACTGGAGCCCTCATCTACCCCACGTGGGACTCTTGCACAAAGTTCTCTTGGGGCAGTGAGCATCTCATGGCCTGCTGCCTTCAAGTGAACCAGTGCAGAGCTTCTTCTTCAATCATTCCTAGTGCCTGTGCTGGGATTTTCTATCTGGTTACTGACTTTGAACAACTTACTGCCTATTTTTATAAGGTTGTCTTCCTGAGAAACTCAAAGAGGCTCATGGACAATCTGGGAACTTGGTCCATCAGAGCACATGTAAAGAAAAACGACTCTATTTTAAGTTTTTGTTTGGTTGTTTTGTTTCAAAAAAACCACCTTTACAACATTAGGTAACTTTACTATTAATCAGACAGAGTGAGTAGGACATATTGGGAGGCCTGCCCTGTGTGCTTATGCAAGGAAGTGTATTGAACAGCTATTTTTATATTAGAAACTGCAGAGCTGAGGCTCTGTGAACTCAGAAGCATAAGCCACAGCAAGAGCTGCTTGTCCTGTAGCTCTGTCCTGAGTCTGCCCTTGTTCCGCCTTTTGAGGTAGCACAGTTCTATGCTGCTGCCAGCAGGTACCAAGTTCCTATGGTAAGCTTCTTGGTACACAAGTCATTAAAGTGTGTGCTTTGTTGAGGATGAATTCATAGGGAGGAACATACTGTGGATTGAGAGAATAGAGGAATCTAAGGAAACAGCCATTTTTAGTAAACAATGTGGATCAGATGATAAAAATCACTTGCTTTTACTGTTGAAAGTTAAGGCTCAGTAAGTAAATCCTCAAACCCAGGCCCAGCCAAGCCTGCTGCAGCACTGGAGTAGAGTATCCCTGCACCGTGTTCCTGTCTCAGCCCTGCTGCAGGGGCAATATGGCATATGCTCTTCACCAGTAAACCCTACTTCTGTCATACACATAATGAACATAACATTTATCCGCACTACAGCCACAGATGTAGCCCACATGGGTGAAATAAATATGTTTGAGTGATGCACAGCACACTCAAGCAGTGCTGCATTTCTCATGGAGGACTGTACGTGCTGGGTTGTGTAAACAGAAAGTGTGGAGTTAAAGCTGCTGTTGCTGCAATAAGTATCTTCATAATTCTCCTTACTGTTTTAAACAAGAAACCCCAAATTACTAGGCAATTACAGCTTTACAATGCTGACATGGGTTTTCTCCCTACTTCCTTTTAAATATAGTTGCTTTATTTTAACCAGCAGTAAAATGTATATATTGCAAGAACACTTATACATCTGAAACTAGGAGCACAAGAACAATCACTGAATATTATAAAAGCTGAACTTCATCTCAATTTGGTGTGGTAATATTTACACCTGATTTGAAGTTATATCAGTAAACCAGACATTAAGGAAAGCCAGCTGCCTCTGTTAAATGCACTCCTTTGTCTAGGACTTAAAAGCGGCAAAAAAGCCAGGTGGAGTTATTGATCTGTGAATCAGCTGGCTGGGCCTCACAGGCAGTGCACTCCTGTTTCTTCTAATTGCCCATCCCTTCAAGGAGAAGCTGCCCAAGCAACAAGGCAGGGAGATCTGATGGTCTGCTGGGGACTTTGTCTCCCTGCATTGCAAACAGTTTATTACCAACAAAGGAATGTATCTGTAAATGTAAGGATTCACTGGTGAAACTTCAGCCCTGTTGAAGACAGTGGCAAAAATTCCACTTGTGGTGTACGTTATGTCAGACATGGCTTCACTGACACAATGCAGGATAGAGCTCTTTGTCTCACTTCATCAGTTTAACAATTTGAAGCTGCTCCACAGATTTGCTTACTGAATTGGAAGCTACCTGATTTTTTGCAGTCTCCCTCCTTGTCTCCAACATTAAGAAAAATTATACCATGGAGGCCACAAGGCAAATAAGACCCATTTTTACTCAGGGATTTACCTTTCTGATTTCCAGTTTTAAAACTGATGGGCTTCTTGGTGAGGAACATAATGATTTTTTTTATTCTGGTCTATTTTATATCTGATAAAAAATCAAAACAGAACACCAAAACACTTGTGAAGTTCATGCAAAAATTATGCTGAGCCATACTTTCTCTTTTGGGAGGAGGGGCTGAAGTTTTTATTTTCTTTGAAGCAGTAGCTGTGCTGTGGTTTATTTTGCTTTGTTTTGCTTGCTTGGGTCCTGTAAGTTAATTTGTGTTGTGATAACTTTCAGTATAAGCAAGTGTTCTGGAATATGAAGTTTGGCTATTAATATGTATTTAGACCTGGGTGATTTGTTTGCAAGTCACCTTGTTCTGACATGTTTTTAGAGATACTAATTTGCAGATGATTACAGCTTTAAAAATGGAAATTATTGAGTGTGTTTTAGGGCACCATCTTCTGGTAGACAGAACACATTGTATTTGAATGGCTACCTTTACTAGGCACAACTATTTAAAATATTTTTTACTAACACTGCTCTGCAGGCTTACGGGTCATTTCTCATTCTAAATCTGCAATAAAACACTATTTAACATTTTTTACATTCTTCTTATTCATTGCAAATGCAGCTATTCACTGTGCTGCACAAATATAACTTGGGACAGACCCTGTAAAATTCCAGGCTCACAACAGGCACTTTGTGAGCCTGCTGGTTTATACAGACAATATATGTCCAAGCACTTAATGATTAATACACCATTTATGTATCTTATTTCTTTTATAGTTTCATCTTCCACTTCTCTTACATATTTCAGATAACAACACTTTTGGCCAAAGTAGTTTATTGGCTTATACTTTGGAGACTGTACGTGGCCTTAGTCATACTTCCTTGCAGCCACAGGATACTGTATATTCAAACACAATCACTTAGCTTAAGAGCAGCCACTACATTTGCATAAACACATAATTTAGTTGGCCAGCTTAGTTAGGAGTGCACTCACTTATTAGTTTTAAGGAAGTCTTAGGTTATACAGCTTCTTACTTTAGAGACTTGGAAATATAAAAACAAACTCTGGACTCTACAGAGCTAAACTTTATCTTGATGTGATAACAAGAAAGTCCTGGTGTTGCAAACCATCATCCAGCAAAGAAATCATATAGCATTAGTGCCTTTAGTAAAAATTAGAAACACTGTGTGAGGATAAGACTGCTATAAACATGACCCCTCTGATCTCTGCTGGGGAAAAATATCAGGCTAAGTATATGCACCTCTTTATACCCATTTGAGAAACAAGGCAGGCTACTAGTACTGACCTCCTGACCTGGCAATATAACACACTTCAGCTATGATGAGAACGATAATTTCAGAAGAGGACATTGGTTTGTTGAGAACACCATTTACATTTACATTTCATAGTATTTTCCATATAAAATGATATTATAAAGTTCACACTTTTTAACTGAAAATAATGAACAAATTTGCAAGCAGTATAGAGCTGTTCCATAAGCAATGGAACTAATGAAGGTTGGTCTCCTACAGGTCTGTATTCTGCATCCTTTGTGTTCCCCAACTTGTAACCTCCTCTCTAAACCCCCAATAATACTGCAGTCCTCTGACACTCCCTTTGTCCCATAGAGCTCTCCCACTGCTGCAGGACTTAGCCCAGTCCTTAGCCGCTATATAGAGTACATCTAGGTTTCTCCCTCCATATTCACTTACATGTCTGGATAGCCTTCTCAGTGCTTTCTTGTCTCTGGCACTCCTCCTCTTAATATCTTTAATTCTCTCCCATGTCCACCTACACACCACCTTCTTTTTGTCCCCTTTGTAATATCCAGCATCCTAAGCTTCTAGTTAGGCATCTTAGCCACCCTTTTTCTCCCCTCAGGACACTCCTCCTGTGTCCAGTTATCACTGGTTAGACGCGCACAATGCAGCGGACTTGCATACAGACCCACGAGCAGGTAGGTGAGTACTACATATAAAAAGGCTAGGTGCTACTGTAGAAGCACTTCTGTGTGTGTCTTTCCTTATCAGCCACTTACTTGTAGAACTGCGATAGCTTTGAGACCACTGATGTAATTCCTTAATGTTTGCAAGTAGCTTCAAATGTTGCTGAAGAGGACTGGCAGAGCCATTCCGTAAGTATCTTTTCTTTAGGAAATCATACTGAACATTTCTCACTTTTTCTCTTGTGACTGAAGAAGCATGCTGATGAGAAAGACAATCACATGTACCCAAACAACAATTTTCTTCTCTTAATACCAAGCTATATCTAGAAGTATGTTCATTTACCTCATCCTATTCCTCCCTTGAAGAAGAATCAAGGCCTCCAAATCAAAGCATTACATTGCCTCCTGCTCCTGTTCCTTTGTCCGTAGATATATGTAATCATTCAGCTTAGATGCTAGCCCAGAAATAAGCTCAGGCAAGCAAAAACCAAGATGACTGACTCGTGTAAGATTTGTTGTTTTACTTTGATCCCAGTTTCTGCTTTCTTGCATGTTCAGTATTTTATAGATGCACAAAATTGAAGCCTTCTTGTCCCTTGTCCTCATAGCTGCAAAGAGAAGAAAGAAAATATCTCTATCTATAGGCACAGAAACAGAACACAGGGAAAAACAGATTTATTTTCCTTAATTCAGTGTTTATTCAGTCTTCTAATCCAAATATAAAATTTTGGGGCAGCAGAGAGAAGACTTGAAGTAGATATCAATAGTATATATGAACTGAACACAAGCCTATTTTATCTTCAGGAATCTAATAAATGGTTAGCAAGAGGTCTTCGCTGTAAAGGTCAGAACCTGAAATGGCACATCAGTGTCCTTGCCAGCTGTTGAGAGTCAACAGACCAGGAAAGCATGCATCTCCCTCTGTGGTTCAACAATGAAATGTTTTCATAAAGTAAAATTAAAATGTCACACAGAACTACTACAAACATTAAATCGTTATTTACAGGTTAAAGTTGCTCTTTAAAAAATGAGCTGATACAAGGTTGTCTGTCATCAGGGCCCTAAAAGCTCTTTCTCATGAATCAGTTACCCTTTAAGAGTGATTCTCTAGATGCTTTGATAATCAGAGAGGTTGCACTTCTGCTTTTTAATTTTTTTTTCCAATAAGATTGTGGGAAAGTTGTTACATATTTCTTCACTGTAAGTCAGAGCAGCTAAATGAATCTCTAGTTAACTGGTGTATATCAATGGTGGTCTGTATTCCTTTCCATGCTCCACTGCAAAAAGGGATATTGAACTAATAGCACACAAAGACAGATACTAGATACACTCTCAGCTGCATTCAACTACAGTAAAATATTCCACTATTTTTCTTGTCCTTTTCAAACACAGCACTCAAATTTGCTACATAAATAAAAATACAAGTGTCAAGAATGAAATGTTACAATGCAGCTATAAAAGCTTATGTTCATTACAGAACTTCGCATCAGTATAAACAAACAACTGGAACGTTGTAGGACAGAACTGCCAATTTGTATCACTGCAAATAGCAATTCGTAGACTGATTTAATGAGGTGGTTCAAAAATTGTTAGTGAAGACAGAGCCTACATCAGGGTGGTCATGCTAAGGCACTGGGAAGAATTTCTCCTGCATTTTAACATTTAAATCTTGTGTCTTCCCACTACACTTCCTTCCATATCAGTATTACTTCTATTGGGATTTGAACAAATTATCATTTAAACAGTGGCTTGCTTTTTTTTTTTTTTTTAATTACTTGAAAGCCCAATTTATAATTTGCTTTCAAGGGCAAGAGAAAGTTTAAGTTGTAAAATTCTACATTAATGCAATAGTGATAACTAGTAGCCAATTAAGGACATTTCTACTCCATCAGTTCTGAAAAGCAGGTTTTCATTTAGCACAGAAGCAGTTTACATTTGTAGTGGTTCATTCAGTATTGCCAAACTTAACAAGAAGTGAATAGAACAGCCTGTCTAAAGAAAATATATTAAAAATCATGCACTTTATTTTACAGGAAGAATCTATAAGCACTTTTTGCCCATCTAACAACTTCATACCCAGACAAAAGCAGCACAATCACATCTCCTAAATACATCAAGATACAATTGCTTATGCAGTTACAAGTACCTTTCATGCTACAAACCAAATTATGATGCATCATTAAAATTACTTAATGTTTCTCTAAAACTTAACCTAAGCAGTGTCCTGCAGTGGTACCCCCACCTAAGATACAATGCCGGATTAATATGGAATGCAATCTGACCTTATTGAGTTGTCTACTGCCCTGAGAAACTGTATGAGTATCTTCTTGGACAGCAGCATCCCAAACACTTTAAGAAATCATTTGATTACTATTACCTTATGCCATTACCACTAATGCTTAAGGAGTATAAGCTAGTGAGACTGAATATTCCCTCTCCCCTCTTTTCACCCTCAAATCTGTTGGTGTTGCATGCTATTTTGATTAAGCTCATATACCACTCAACTTCCACATCAAGAACACTCTCAACTTCGGTGAAACTAATGCAATAAAGTTACCAGAATTATAACCTCTACTTTTGATTATTTTAACAAAGAGGTAGAAAGCTAAACCCCTTTATACCAACCAGTGCAAACAGGGCAATTTCTCAGGTAGCAAGTGAGATAAGATCACACTGTCTTAGGCACATTACACATGCCATCAGCCTCAATAAACTTTTGTCATGTCAATGAGAAACACATTTTATTACATAATAACCTATTTGTTAACTAATTATTAAACCAGTAATTCTAGTTTTAGTAAAGCTTAAAAAAGAGATTTGCTTTAATTTTTGGAAGATGTAATCATACATTAAATTCTAGTGCTTCATCTCTTTATAGCAAGAGCTATAAAACCTTCCCATTGTAGCACTGAAAATTCTTTCTGAAATACCTCTTACTTACATCTTTACCTCTCAGTCTTCACTCATGCTGGCCAAGAAACAACTAGCTTGAAAGCATTTTATTTCACAGTATTGTGCTCCCAAACAAGCCATTGCACATGTCTATTGCTACCTACAACAAGAGATAAAACATTAAGTGCATTGTAGAATCACACTTTTGCACTGCATTGGCAATTTAACACCTGTGACAAGCTGGCCTTTGTACTAGACAGAGCCACATGCAGAAATCAAAACAAAAAAAGCTGCTGGTTTTTGGTTTTGATTTTTTTTTCATTTTCCATGTATACGGTTAACATCTTGTTTAAAAATTCAGTATGCAAACTGTAACAGAATAAATCTTGTCTGTGCAATTCCTCTGCTCTGTAAGGCTAGCTCTGCATACTTACCTACGAATAGAAGTTGGAAAGTAATTTTAGTACAGTGGCAGAAATGGCTGATTAACATGTCCCGAGAATCAGTCTTGAGAGCTACCAAAATAATTAAATGAATGCAATAGGTTTTCAGATACTGATTTCTAAACTTTGCACTCCAGTCCTATGCACAAAGTGTAATGTATAAAAGACCAGTGCTATCGTCTTTCTGAAGGCATGAGGTGGTGAGAGCATACGTGTGGTGATGTAAATGCTCCAACTGAAAAGGCCAATAATTGATTGTCCAACAAAAAAAAACCATTCACAAAAGTTTTATTAAAAAAATTCCCCTTTCACCTCAAACAAGTGAAGCTTAAGTTTTATACTACTAGGTTATGTTTAGAAAAATGAAAATAATACAGTAATTTTTGAAGGCTATACATTGGAAAATCCCATAAGTCAGCATAAACTTGGACTGTGCAAGCAAATATAGCAAGTATTTCAGATGTCATTTATTTGGTCCATCAGATGTACAGTATAGTAGTAGTATCTGAGTTTACAAAACATCAAATATAAATAACCTGAAACTGTAACAATACACAAAAATTTGCTTCTTACATTGACATACCAGGCAGTACGAGCTGAAAAACTTGAGTAAATTAACAGTTTTACAGTAATGTACAAAGTGCCAGTTGAAGTTTAAGAACACTGTTGAAACATGGCACTAATTTGCTTTATTGAATTTTCTTCTTTACTTGTTTAGGGTGTGAAAAATGTTTAGGACTAGGCTAAAAATATTTTTCTTCAAAAAAAAAAAAAACAACCACAAAACCAAAACCCAACCAACCAACCTCATAATTACTTAAAATTTGGGCATCGGATGATGACCCTTTACTAAACAGAAGTAGGGGTTTTTATTGTGCCATTGAATTATACTTAAAAGGTATTTACACAAAAATAACATGCTTTTTTCATTATTGTTTAAGCAAATACTTATCTGTAAGTATTTATAAACTATGATTCTACTACATTTAATACATGGAATTACTGGGAAAACTTCTGAAAGAATCTATTCAGATGAGAGCTTTATCATCAAGAGAAACAGACACAATTTAAGCCAGTGGTTTGGTACTCACTTGGAACAAAGGCCTTAAAATTAGTCTAGTTCTGGACATTTTTCACATCCCAACATAATATGCTGTTACCGTATTACATTATCTGCATCTTGTCAAGGGGTATTTGCATGTTCAGTCTAATGCTATAATTTCATCTTGCTCTTCTGTCTGTTCCATACGCACTCTCTTTGTACTGACGCACTCTTTATCTTCTAGTTTTCTCTTGCGGCTTTTGTTTTCCATATCATCATCAACATCGCCTGAAGTACCTTCCTCTGCAGAATCAATAATCCATACATCATCTTGATCTGGAGCTGTAAAATATTTTTTTTAATTCAAACAGGTACTGTAAAGATAGTCTACCCTCAACTCAAGTTTCATACATAAAAATAAGCATGTCTCCAATACAAAAAATGCATCTTGGAGCATCCTTTACCCTTATTCTTTGTCATTCAACAGCAAAAGTATTTTGAATTTATCTGAAATCAACATAAAATAGACTTCTCACATGGTTATTCCCTGTTCACTAGAGGTATGGAAAATATTGCTAGAAGAACTGCCTGCTATCTGCAGCAGTCCTTGAGAAAAGAACATTTACACACTCAGCTGTAGTCCACCCTCTCCTGTCACTAGTGTATTCAATGGAACTCCCACTAGAAATCACACTCCATGCGAGAGAGAAAACATGGAAAGAGAGGGAGGAGTGGAAGAGTGAGAAGACTTCAAGAGCTACAGGATAACAACGGACAGTATAAAGAAGGGAAAACAGAACCAGACATGAACTTTCAAGACATCTAGTGGATTTTGTTTCAAAGCATAAATTAACTGTAAAAACTAATTTTATGATCTTTTTTAAATATAATTTGAAATAATGTTTAGCAACATTCAACATTTAATCTCCACTGAAACAAGAGGCAAATGGCAGTGACTACATACCTGTACACTTATCTTGAATAGGAGCATATGACAAGCAAAGGAACATCATCCAAAAGTGTAAGACAGAACTACAGATATCTAACTTTTATCTGTCAAAATTATTCAGGTTCATACACTATCCCTATAAAATAGTAATTATGTTTCCAGAACATTAGCCTTCAGTGCTTAAGCATCCCATATTCATTTAAACTAAACTATTTTGACCATGTTCAAAGAAACACTCTACACTAGGAAGATGATGGTACTTCCTGGATAGCTAATACTAATTTCTTCCCATGCTTTGCTTGACAGGTGGAAAATAAATTATTTTGCAAGCATATAATAAAGACATCTTCTTAAATTAACAAAATGAAACATGATCAGACATCCACAAAGTAGTTTTTAATCTTCAGGGAGCAAGTGACAAATCTAGTCGACTCTTTTTTGTCAAGCAATAGCATGACCATCAGATAGAATGGGTCTAACTGTGCAAATGATGCACTTCAGCTGGCACCCCGCCACACTCTTAAATGAAATAATTTTAATGTGTATTTACTACAAAGAGCATGGATGGAGCCCTCCCCGGATCTTCATTCACAAAGCCTAGCCATGATGATGATGATGATGATGATTTCTAACAGTCTTAAATGTACATTTGTAATAACTTTAAATGTGTGTTTTTCTACTTACTATTAAATTTATACAGAGGTAACTTAAATGATATTTATTTCAAGTTGGCAAATTGAAGTCATAAAACTGAAGACAACAATTTTAATTGGACTATGCTACTGAGAGACTATTTTGTTTCATTTAATACTGATACTGTTATTTACCTGTTGATGTTGAGGGTTGTGCTCCATCATCACTACCATTGGTAATGTTCTTGGATGTTGATTCTGATGGTTTAGGGCCAACTTTTTCAGGAGTATCACCAACAACTTCGAATTCTACATCTTTTTCTAGGTCTTCACTGCAGAAAAATATACATGCTTTTAAACAACCAAGTGAAAAGAAAAAACTGTCTTTTTCACAAAAAGTATGTCATTCAAGTATTAGAGAACGCTGCAATTATGACAAAATGAGAAAAACATTAAAAAAAGGAGAATCTCTTCAGCCCTCCTTTATAATTTATGTTTTGTCTATTCATAAGCACTTTTCCACTAAATGTCATGACTTAAAATGCTTAGGAATGAGAAAAATCATTACTTGATCTTACCCTTCTTCCTCAATGTCATATTCCTATTCTAACTGAAAATGCAGTGTGTTAATTTACTGTTTGCACTATGCATATTTCTTATCCAGGGTTAAACACACACACAAATTATCTTAAAGTGACTATCTGCATTGCTGAACCTGAAGACAGGTAGTTAAGCAGAGAATCTCCTACACCAGCAAGCTGGGGCAGTTTCTCACTTGGTGGCTGCTCCAGAACTAAAAAATAAAGTGCAATACCAAATTTACGTTGTGTAATAACAAATGATTGAAATAAACTCTATCCAATTACTCTTGTAAAAAAAAAAACAACCAACCAACAAACTAAAAAACCCAAAAGAAAACAAAAAATGCAACCACAAACAAAAACAAAACCAAAAACTGAAACTCAACCAAAAATCTCAAAACCACAACAAAATCTAAACAAACCAAAACCCCTTAAACTCTATAAATTCATTAAAAAAGCAATTCCTCTTTTAATTCTGTATTTGCTTTCCACAGGTTAATCTTTGAGCTTTATTCATTAATCTAAAATTAAATTTAAATCTAAAACCTACATTTCTGAGTTGGAAATTCACTGTGGAACTGTTCTACATATACAGAGAAACAGAATTATTTCTGAATCCTTACCTATGAAGCACATTGATTAACAGTGTATAGTCCTGGAGAAAATCATCTGCTTGTAGTCGAGTGCCATTTCGAATTCCAAAGTCTGATAATTTCCTGTGGTTATTTGCTAGAAAAATAGTGAAAATTTGAATGCATATAGCTATTTACATAAAGATTCTTTACACCTGAATAAATATCACGAAATGAGTACTCCAGAAGTTTTATGTGGAAACACAAGATAAACATTTATTAGCTATATTTAAATGAGAAGGTGAAATTTAAGCCTATTAGGAGTTAAAATTACTTACATTTGACTTATTTACCCCTCATCCATCATATTGAAGCACTTCACTATTATTACATTTAGGAACATTTTGAAGATAGTATTTGTATTGTAATAGTGCCTACAAGCATCATTAAAAGATCACTATCTAAGAACAAGAAAACAAACAGGACTTGCAAACAGAGGAAAACAAGTGGTATACTTCTATAGCTGAATACATATTCTTGAAAGGAATCCTGACACTCCAAATGAAAAGTACTTTCTATAGGAAAGCTGGACTGGACATGCAGGCTTGTAGATAACACTATCAGCTATTCTCAAGCCACTTGAATACTAGCAAATCCAGTTGTCTTCAAATATTAGTCTACAGGATGAACACTAGAACATTTGTTATACTTTCACTCTGTATATTTTGGTTTCTTTGTAGTTTTTATTTGCTTTTATCTATAAAGTTTCAGTATGCATACCTTCCGTTTCTCCTTCTTCTGAAGAGATAAGAATAGTTCCTTTTCCATCATCTATTTGTACATCTGGTGCTACCATAGCAAACTTTTCTTTCACTATCTGAAAAGACAAATATGAATCATAGAATTGTCAGTGTTGGAAGGGACCTTAAAGATCATCTAGTTCCAACCCCCATACCATGGGCAGGGACACTTCCCCACTGTATCAGGTTACTCAGAGCCCCATCTAGCATGGCCTTAAAAA
>VWZO01001185.1:992-17999 GCA_013396975.1 Bucco capensis
TACTGCATCCAGTTCAGGGCTCCTCAGCATAAAAAAGATGTGGACCTGTTGGAACGAGTCCAGAGGAGGGCCACAAAGATGATTAAAGGACTAGAGAACCTTCCTTATAAGGACAGCCTGAAGGAGTTGGGCTTGCTCAGCCTGGTAAAGAGAAAGCTTTGAGGGGATCTTATAGCAGTTTCCCAGTACCTAAAGGGGGATTATAAGATAGAAGGGGAGAAACATTTTAGGTGGTCTGATTGTAATAGGGCAAGTGGGAATGGCTATAAGGTGAAGGAGGGGAAATTTAGATTGGAGATTAGAAGGAAGTTCTTTACCCGGAGGGTGGTTAGACACTGGAACAGGTTGCCCAGAGAGGTTGTGGATGCCCCATCCCTGGCAGTGTTCAAGGCCAGGCTGGATGTGGCCCTAGGCAACCTGGTCTAGTGATTGACATCCCTCCCCATGGTGGGGGGGTTGGAACTAGATGATCTTTAAGGTCCCTTCCAACCTGGCCATTCTATGAATCTATGAATCTATTCCCCTTCATAGAAAGGTAACTACCAACCTCTTACATGTGAAAACACATTTCATGTGTGAAAATACAAGACACATGAAACACAACAGTGATAAACACCATTGAAGAGACCCAATGGAATTAATAATTCTCTCTCTGTAACAAGGCTTGGCTAGCGAGCAAAGTGTGAGGCCTGGCAATGCAGAATGGGGAGAAGAGTTTTGAATAGCTGCTTTACACACATACAGGATTGGTGGTGTTCTCTGACTGGGAAAGTGCCCTGTGGAAAAAACCCAAAAACATAATACCCATGTCTATACAATTAAACACTCTTATCAAGATGGACATACTTATAGGAACCAACTTAAAACGGCAAAAGCAAATTTAATTATGATTTTTCCTGACTTAGCAATCTTAAATCATGTTCCTTTTATCTAGTTCTCTATTTGTCATTTCAACATCATTTATAACAGTGGCACTATGAAGAAACAGGTACCACACTACAAAATGAGCTCGACCTCAGCAGAGAAGAGAAACATAAGACAACACATTTAGGTCATTATTTTTTATTTTTCATAACCATATGTCTAGATGAAGCAATAGCAAATACAAAAATCTAATAAAAGTTAATTTATAATAACGAAACCACCTTTAAAAAAAAGCAGCAGTTGTTTCTTTTCAAAATATTGTTTCATTGCTTATCTATTGCACTTAGATATATTGTCTTCTGATCTTCTAATTCATCCATTCTTTTTTTCCTGCATCATGTACCTAGGATTCTGGTGAAGAGCACAGCCAATATACAGATTTTTTTAAAACCCCTAGTGAAATAAAAATACACTATTTGATACATCAAAGTATTTATTTCTCAAACCCGACTTAAATTATTTGCCAAATATAACTCCTCCTTCACTACAATACAGTCTTAACACTGATTGAAAGCCCTATACACATGTTAGAGAACACAGATCCATCCACATCATTCTTGTTCTGGAATAGCTAATGATGGATGGACATTTCTGAAACACCCCTAACCACCCTGAATTCACTCAGCACCAGCATCAGCAAAGGGTAGTAACTATGCTCCCTCATATTTAAAGATATCTGAAACAACGGTAAGAACAAATCTTCCTATTTAATTTGTGAGGGTCTGGAGAAGAACATGAACCTGAACTGATGGCTTAATGGGAACAGGCCAAGGCAATAGTACTGTGGCATGATTTCAGACCTATGTAAGAAAACATCTGAATTTACAATTTGCAATTATTTCCCTATTTCAGGATGAATAAGTATTCTTCTGAATTTTTTGAAGGATTGAGAAATCTGTGATTGGCTTCTAGGTGGACATAAACAGTTCTAGAGGAAAATTTAACTTACACCAAATTTCTGAGACATCATCTGAAACATATCAAAATCACAGGAAAGGTCTCCAAAGGTTTCATTCCACAATGGGTGAGTTCCTCAGTTTTTGCTACTAGCAGTGTCCAGAGAGAATGGACATGCTCAATGTAGCTCTCAGGCAGAAATCTAGTAAAATTAGAATTTGTCCCAAGTCAATTGTCTAGAGATGTTGAGATCATGTGCAAAACACGTCTCTCTCCTCTGGCTATTCTTTAATGCGGGCTGCATCCTTTGAAGAGTGAGATAGAAATGTATCCAGTGGAATGGCTGAATTTATAGAAGAATAAATTATTTGAACTAATTTGAACTTATTTGAACTAATTTAGCTTTTTTTATTTTGTTGTTTTCCCCTCCCCTGTGAATTAACCAGTAGCAGCTTATAATTTTCATGTTTCCATATAATTCACAAATGTATTCGTTATTCATCGAGAAATTTCTGTAAATCAGACCTGGGCCCATATAGTCTCATCCTGAGCAAGCTGAAAAAAAATTGTTTACATTCAGAATGTGCACTTTTATTATTTTCATTCTCAAAATGAATGCTGCCTGAATGATTAAACATAATAGGATCATTTTACATTTGAAAGAGATTAAAAATATATTTCCACAAATACTTACCTAAGTATTTTTATAATTTACTGCTTCTATGACAAATTCTGCCAGCAAAGCTTCTCACAAAGGGGTATCCAAAGTAGGTGGAAGAGAAGGACATAAAATCTTTGAACGCAAGTATGTATCTGAAAGCATTTTATGCTGTTCATCCACATTCTTATTGCATGGGAAAGAGGCATTGTGTCAGTCACTGACAGCAATCAAACACAACTTGTCACAAATGTCCTGCTAAGTTTTGATGCAATATGGTATCAGCAATAATTAAAGTAGTGACTTAGCAAGGCCATATTTCTTAAAATGCAGGTTCAGATTTTTAAATGTTTCATTTTAACCAAAAGTAAAGTTTGAAAGAAACAAAGAACAACTAAAGAGCAGTTCAATGTGCCTGAGGATACATGCACCTTGCAGGCTGCTTCCATTCAAAAAAGATGTAGAAAAGATGTTTGGAAGAATGACAGAATGATGCTGTTAAAAAGTATCTTCTCCTGCGTATACAACCAATACACCAAAGCCTTTATGCTTGCCAGCTCAAAGCACAGATACCAAGGGGAGCAGGGGGAGTAGAATCAGAGGTACAAGTCTTATGTATCTGTCTGGAGTCCAGCTGAGAGTGGTCAACATGGCTTTTAAAGACTCAAAACTGGGAAAGCTGGACTGCCATAGAGAATAGTCACACAACCGAAGAATAGCGTGTGCCTTATGACGTAATTTGCTAGTGTTCAACAAGACAACTGTCCTGGTTTGGGCTGGAGCAGAATTAATTCTGCTAAGAGGGTATTGCTCCTAGCCAGTGTTCCTTTAAAAGGGACTGTATTCATCTGAAAGCTGGCAGTATGTTTTCATAACACGCTATCATCCTCTAATAGCTTAAGCCTGAATGTTTGGGTTTCATGCTGAGGATTGGAATATAAACTTCTAACTTTACTGAGAAGTCGGGGGGGTGCAGGGTGAGAGCATTCACCTATAGGAAAGGGACAGGCAAGGCAGGTGACCCCAAACTGACCAACTGAGTATTCCATTTCATACACGTCATGCTTGGTATAAATTTAGGGGGGCCGTCCCCCCTTCTCTCTTTCTTTCTTCTTCGCCTCTCTGGCAGCCCTGCTTGGCACCCCCAGCTTTGCTGCTTTCTGCACTTCTGAGTCCAGGCCTCCGGGGTCCAGCTTCCTCCCTTTCTCTCTCCCCCACCGGGGGAGTTCGGCTGCGGTAATTTAGCAACCAGGAGGGAAGGTGGGAGGTTTGGATCTTGGTGCTGGCTCTGTATCTATGCTTATATATATATATATTTGCCTCTGCCATTGTTTTCTATTAAAATAATTAAACTTGTTCAGCCTTTTCCAATCCACAAGTCTCGTTATTTCATCCAAACTATAACAACAACCCCCTGCTATGCTTTCACAACCACAAATTAGTGATGGGTGTCTTGCTTTCTAGAACAAATTCTTTCAATTCATATATTTAGATTTTTATTTCAGAATTTCCCTAGTTAAGGCAACTGTGGATAGTATTTGTGAAATTGTTTTTATAAAGAATCTGCTCTTTCGGTATATTTTTAGCTATGGTCTTCCCAAAGCTTTCCTGGCACCTTCTAGAACACAGTACTGCATTCCTCCTGGTGACACAGAGTGTCTGCCTACTTCTAGTCAAGCTTCAAATAGATCGTGGTTACCAGTCTGTTCTCGTTGCACATGAAGACAGAGTTGCATGTTTTACTGGCTTCATGTCTCACAAATTAAGCATTTCACCTCATCTTTTCCATCACATAGCTATCCTTGCTCATTATCTAACTAGGTGCATTAACTAGAATTTCTTAAATGAAATAAAAACATGTTATTTTGACACTGTGGTTACTGTCTCCTAGCAACAGAACTTCTTCTTAATAAGGCACTTGTTATTTTCAGGGGTCTGTCATTAACACTTCAGATAGCCTTGATTTTCTGTATAGGTTCTCTAACTTAATCAATCCTTTTCTTCATAAGTTTGATGACCTATGAAAATGTTTTATTATTACCATAATACCACAATAACTTGATCTTTAAAATACAACACCTTCAAATCTCTTTGTACTTATGTTTCATTTCAACATAGCACTTAATTTAAGTGGAAGAAAGTGCTTTTCTCACATAACGTGGAATTTCTATTTAGCCAGTTTTATGCCCATGAGTACATGCTTTCATTAATATCTTTGTAAATTATTACAGTAGATCACAGAATCACACAGAATCACAGAATGTTAGGGGTTGGAAGGGACCTCTGGAGATCATCTAGTACAACCCCCCTGCAAGAACAGGATATCCTAGAGCAGGATGCACAGGATGGTGTCTAGTTGGGTTTTGAATATTTCCAGATCACAAATAAGCATATCATTAAAAGAGATGAGAGATTTATGTTGTACTAAATCTTTTTAAATAAAAATCAATGACCTTTCTGACTTTGATCAAAACAATAAAAATGGTTCTTTAAAGGTAAGTAACAGCAGAAAAGAAAGCAAAGCAAAAAAAAAATCTGAGAAAATAATGGGAAACCCTCTACTGAAATTACTTAGCAGTTTGTTTTAAATTCACCAGATATAGATAGTAAGTTTAAGGAAATAGAACACAATATAATTGATACCTGATGGACTATTTCTTTCTTGTAGTTTTTTTCTCTTGTTGTCCGTTTTACAAAATTATACGTTCTCAGGGTAATTCTGGAAATCATGCAGAAACAAGCACAATCTCTTTTCTAAAGAGAAATTTCGTGAGAAACGTGCTTGGAAAAAATAATGAAAGTATTTATTACTTCCATTTTAAAAGCTGGTCGAGGTGTTCTAATGTTAATATTGTTGGTGAAAACGTAAACTGGTATTGCAACTATAGTCTGCATAAGACTGACTACACATCTTAGAGTTATATATTTCATTTAATGTACCCAGTTGCAATGTCAAATTGCAAGCTGTCTGACTGGAAGTGTATCTTCATGGATGGACCTAAGCTACATCAATATGCTGAATGACGCATCTGAAGAGAAGGAAAAAGCAGCTGGAGGAAAGAACTGAACTACTTACTATCTAGCGCAAAATGCATAGACTTACTGCAAGGTTATGAAAGCCTGCTTGTGAGAGCATCTGAACAATTGGGACATTTTACTAGCAGGACAGTTTTCTTTCTTCCAGAAGTGAAAGAGTAAAGATGATCAAGAGAAATTCCTCTGGTAGTAACCTCCTTCAGTACATCCAGTGCCTTACCAAGCTGTATTCCACTGATCCTGCAAGATCTTGGGCTGCTGAGGATGGGAATATCTGGAAAGTTATGGCAAAAAATGTCCCTTTTCCCCCTCAAGAACAAGGAAATTGCTAAATCTGTAAGGCTAGTTGTGGGTGAGCTAAAATGTTAGTGGTGGACTGAGAGCTAAGTTTTGGTTTGGCAAGTTTTGAAAAGTCTACCAAGACAGAGGGAATTTTACACTTCAGTTGGCCCCTTCTCTATAAAATCTCACTCTCCAAATTAATAAACATGATTGGGTAGCCAAGAAAGCTTTTCATTCAGTAGAATAATTATGGCACACACACATTGTTATGTAAGCTAATATCACAATAACATAAATCCAATCACACAGAACTTTTCAAAGAAAAAATATTAAAAAATATTGGCCATCAATGTGCTATCTGCCTAAGTAATAGGCAAGAGGAACTGAAAATACTGATATATCAAAGGAAAAAAAACAGTCTATTGGAAATATCACTGAAATCAATTGGAATGGATTATAACACTAAGACACTGAAACTGAAGTTTACCAGTGACATGGTACATCACTGTGTCTACATCATCTTTCCAGTAGGTAAGGTAGAATTTGAGAACTCTAAGTCACAAAACTAAGATGGAATACAGGAGGTTATCCACTCCACTCCTTCCAAATAGCAAGCATCACTAGGAAGGTAAAATTTTCCTTTAGTAACTGTCTATAATGTGCAAGAACAGAGAAAAATAGTCTTACATTGAATGTCAGCCTGGTAAACATTTTATATTTACAGATTTTTAAACTAGTAAACAGTGATTTTTTTTTTTAGTGAGCATGTTCAGCACCCAACAGAGGTAACACAGTACTGAGTTTCACTGACAGACGAGTTAAAAACTGCCTTCAGAAGTTAGTAGAAGAATTGAAAACAGTTACTGTGTTGCATTTGCTTTCTTCAAGCAGGCAACATCAATGAATACAGTAAAAATTTTTAAAAGGGCCATTTTCCAAAAACTTTAAACATCTCTAACTGTATTTTAGGAGCATGAACGTATCAGAGAAGTATTAGTGAAAAATGGGAACAAATTACATACGTATTACGAGTTGCCTTGAAAAAAGTAATGTTCCAGACATGACTAAGATCATGATAGTTAAAATAATAGTTTTAAAAATAGTTTGAAAGGACTGATGTAAACCACAAGTAATACAAATAATGAGAATGGAAAGATAATGATAACACAATTAATTATTTTTTAAAAGAGAGGATCTTCCCAGATTTTGTTAATTAGTCATAAATCCCTTGAAAAAACAGATGATTTCTAGACTATTACAAAAAGGTAAACTGGATTCCACAGTTCAGAGTTCTTTAAAAAGTTGAGAGAGGTGGTGCTGATAAGGATTTAAAGTCTAAGTAACCTGCTATGGCTCCTAAGATATCTAAATAGGTAATTCAAAAATAGACACTATCAACAAAGAAAGAGATGCTAAAAACCCCACAATTTCAGTAAATCAGTTCCATGGTAACTAGGTCTTGTCAAATGTATCAATAACTTTTTTTTTTTGACAGGATATGAATTTGAATGTTAAAAACATTTCTGTTGATAAAGTCCTTGGATTTAAAAAATAAATAAAATTATTTAATAGTATGTGACACTTGGATTTTAAAATCTTACTTGTTTAAAAATGACAGTGTACTGAAGGAGCAACAACCACAAAAGGTATTAAAAACTTTACCAACACATCTGAAAATAAAGTGACTGGAAAAATATTAATGAATTGGGCAACTAAATAGCGAGGTTCCTCAAAGATCATTTTTGGTCTAATTCTCATCAATATTTTGAATTGATGATCTGAGGATATTCTTGATGAAAAAGAAGATAAATTCGTTGGCAGTTAAGTGCTTTAGTTGACAAAGATTCATGGGCCAGTGAGTAATGAGAGAGCTGGTTACTGCTACAAACAATCTGAATCACTTTGCTAAATGGATGTAATGCATGGAAACACTTTAAGCAGATCCTAACACACACATAAAAAATACCTCTCTGAAGGAAGAACATAGTTCACTACTTTCACTGAGCAAAAGACAATGAGGATCTGGTTTTATGTGGTTTTGCCTCATTGTTTTAAAAAAGATGCCTGTAAGGAGTTTACATTTAGACAAACAAGGACAAAACAACCTTCCATGACTTAAATCTGAAGGGAGAGGAAGATAACTTAATAGTCCCTGTTTTACAATGGAGTTGCATGATATTCCTGTTCTCCTGAGCCTGGCGATACTCTGGGTACTATAAGGTTACTATGTGGGGTGGAGGGGGATTCTCCCACTTGGAGTCTTCTGCTAAAACAGAGGTTACCTGTTCCTGTATTGTTGGAACTAGGAGCTCTTCACTTGAGAAGGCAGCTCTGCACGGACTTCCCATTCAATGACATATGCTGTAACCGGCCACTCTCCAGCCTGAGATGGGAGTTCAAAGCGGTTCTAGCATCAGTGCCAAAGAGCTGAGCAATAGTAAAAGCACGTCACAGAGAGGACAGGATGAACAATATATGGAGGCCAAACACAAAAGCTCAGTGTCAAAGGCAAGAAACACCAGATGCCTGAAATAGCAAGCAGTTGGGAAACAGTACGTTTAAAAAATAAAATATTAACTGCTATATTGTATAGTTAATTGCAAAGACACAAAATAATCATTTTGTATATACCAGAATAAGTGCTGTTCTGAGAATTACATTTGAAAACTAGAGAAGAAATTTAACCATATTGAGAGACTTGAGAAACTGGCTTCCTACATACTTGAGTGAGAAATTCACATTCTAAATCAGTTAGCAAGGTCTAGTCATTTCCCCAAACTTTTCCAAAAAAGCATAAATGTACTTTCAACTACAATAATATTTACCAACTTCTGCAAGCTGTCAATAGCTTTGAGACCTTCAAATGAGAAAGCAACAGATAGAAACCATATGGCATAACCAAGAATTTCACCAAAAAAATTACTGGAAGGTGTATCTCCAATGTGAGTGGAGAGTGCTTAAATATCCAAGCAAATACTTGACACCAAGCACTTCACTGAAGCTAATAAAACCTCCTCTGGCACTGCTCAGTAGCTCAGGTGTAGAGCCACACTGACATGCCTATTCCACTTCCATTTCTAAGTGTGTCTGCAGTGCCAGAGATTTATTGACTTGACCAAGAGGTGCCAAGACTTGCAGTATTAAGCACCATCTGTGACGGAGAAGGATGTGCTTCTAGTCCTCAGCCTAAAACCTAGATCTGCTTTCCTGTCCTTTTGTGAGCATTGTGAGAAAAAGCAGAGCTGTGTTACAACCATGAAACTAACAAAACCCACTAGGGAACACAACTGATAGAAGCATCCATCATTACAGAATCACAGAATGGTAAGAGTTAGAAGGGACCTCTGAGGATCATTGTCTTGGTTTGACCAGACAATTTTTAGGAAAGACCCAGATAAGGACCTCCCCTTCTCAGGATAAAGGAATAAATGTAGAATGAACACACATGCACACCCGAGGCAAGTGATAAAGAACAACTTTAACAAATAAATATATATATATATAACAGTGTAAATACAGAGATAAGTAAGAAAGCTTTCCAGGTCTCCCCTGCCTCACTGTGCCATGAGGTTTCTCCCTCCCCACCCCTGATAAAACCTGCAAGAAATATAGTCCGGTTGGAGTGGGAAGAAGGTGAGGTGAGCTGAGATGATCTCGATGGAGCCAGGGACTCGGATGACTGAAGAGAAAAAGTCCCAGTTAGATGGAAGGCAGAGCACCACGTGGTCAAGATGGCAAAGGCCATGTGGCAGTCCTCTCTCCCCTTCTGCAAGTTGTCTCCAGATGAGGCAGGAGGCAAAGAGGAAGTAAAAGAGAGATCTGTCCCTTTTATAGAGAGAAGGTATCCCAGCATCTCGCGCGGCAGGCGGTCTTTTTGCTCAGCTGACTTGCACATGAAAGTCATTTCCTTGCTTTGTGCCCTCATGATCTGCCCAGACGCAGCCCTGTGCACCGCAGCTGCTTGGTACCATGCTGGGCTTGGCTCAGCGCTGCTCCAGCCTGCCCCACACCCAACCATTAGTTGCCACGGCTACCAGAGTCAACACGCTGCGGGAGGGGGCAGTGGCAGCAGAACGGTTTGGAAAATGAAACAAACAGGTTTGGGAGAAGGAGGAGGAGGTAAGGTGGACACAAAGAACTTCCTGTTTCACGTACCCCATCACAATCATCTAGTTCAACTCCTCCATTAAAGCAGGTTTGCATAGGTCAGGTTGTACAGGAATGAGTCCAGGCAGGTTTTGAAAGTTTCTGGAGAAAGTTTCCACAAGCTCTCTGGGAAGCCTGTTCCAGTGCTCTGTAACCCTCAAAGTTAAGTTTTTCCATATGTTCAGATGGAACCTCCTGTGTTCTAGTTTGTGCCCACTGCCCCTTGTCCTATCACTGGGCACCACAGAAAAGAGACTGGCCCCGTCCTTTAGATATTTATAAGCATTGATAAGATCTCCTCTCAATCTTTTCTTCTCCACGCTAAACAGACCCACCTTTCCTAAGAGAGGTGCTTCAGCTCCTTAATCATCTTTATAGCCCTCCATTCAACTCTTTCCAGTAGTTTCATGTCTCTCTTGAACTGGGGAGAACAGAATTGGACACAGTACTCCATATGTGGCCTCTCTAGGGCAGAGTACAGGGGCAGGAGAACCCATTTTGATCTGCCAGTCACACTCTTCCTAATGCATCCTAGGATACCATTGGCCTTCTTGGCCACAACAGCACATTGCTGGTTCATGGCTAACTTCACAGTATCACAGTATTGCAGGGATTGGAAGGGACCTAGAAAGATCATCTAGTCCAAACCTCCTGCCAGAGCAGGATCACCTAGACGAGCTCACACAGGAATGTGTCCAGGCGGCTCTTGAATGTCTCCAGAGAAGGAGACTCCACAGCCCTCCTGGGCAGCCTGTTCCAGTGCTCCGTCACCCTTACTGTAAAGAAGTTCCTCCTCAAACTTGTTCACCAGGACTTCCAGGTCCTTCTCTGCAGAGCTGTTTTCCAGTAGTTAAACACCTAACCTGCACTGCTGCATGGGATTGTTCCTCCTCAGGTGCAGGACTCTACACTTCCCCTTGTTGAACTTCATTAGGTTACTCTCCACCCAACTCTTCAGCCTGTCCAGCTCTTGCTGCTGTACAGCCTTCTGGTGCATCAGCCACTCCTCCCAGTTCTGTATTATCAGCAAACTTGCTGAGGGTACACTCTGTCCCTTCATCCAGCTCACTGATGAAGATGCTGAACAAGACTAGTGTGGGGGAGGAGGTCTGAAGCTATTTGGTCAGTGTTATAGGAAAGTAAAGAAGGCCAGATGTCCATGTAGAGAGAAAAACAAGAAAGTGAAAACCAAGTTTTTCTGCTTGGAGATTATAGCTATTATATGGCTGTGTGTTTACTTAAGGCTGACCCTAAACCTGGTGGAAAAGTTACAGCAAAAGTCTGTATCCAGGTTTGGAGATATAAAATTATCTGCTTCTGTATAATAAACATTTTCACTCTGGTTGAACCAGCCTGAAGTCCCTTTCATACGCCAGACTGGACCAAGTTCTCGCCCCTAGGGAACACTGCTAGCTACAGGCCTCCAACTAGACTCTGCACTACTGATCACAACCCTCTGATCTCTGTCACTCAGATAGTTCTCAATTTAACTCACTGTCCACTTATCTAACCCACCTTCCTAAGCTTACCTATGAGCACGTTATTAGCTAAGCCTGAAACATTCTCCTTTTGATTCAATGACAACATCCAATTTAATTCCTATATTTAAATATTTCTTCATCTGCCTCAGAAACAAAACAAAATGGCACTGTAGATGTGAGAAGGTGGAGGAAACGTGGAGAATTCTAGTAATTAGTTCATTTACAAGAAAAGATTTTGCTAAATTGGTATGTTATACTGCAAGTTTCTCTATTCTGAATGAGAATCTGGGAGAAATACTCATGTCACTGAGCTAGTGGAAGCTTTCTCTGCCAACAACAATGGTATAACTCAAAATTCATGTTAATCACATCGACAGTAAGATTTATCACATCTTTAATGCCTTGCTTTTTAGGTTTTGGGGATTACTTGTTGAGGAAAACACTCAATTTAGGGAAGAGCGTTACTTAGCAACTATAATCAATCTTAAAACAAAACTTTAGCCTGTGCTTCTTTTCAGCAGGGAAATAATAGAACCCTGTCCTTAAGTGTTTTTAACCTAATTAACAGCTAAAACAAACATCTAGACTGAACATCAGTGGAAGGCTGTAAGCAAGCTACTTGTCAAAGCAGCATCCTTACACAGTTTGACCCTTTCCTCATTTTTGCATTCATGGCAAATAAAATTTCAAATAAAAAAAAAATTTGGTTTTTTTTTCTGTCGAAAAACCCCTTTCCTCCAGACACTAGCTGCTGGCTGATATAGCACAGTCATATATATGGGTATGGGAAAAGTGATACTTTTGCAAACAAATGGGAAAAGTAAATATCTCGTGGGTTTCATTCCCTGCAATAAAAGTGCAGAAGATAGCAATAAAAAACTCAGAATGTGAAGTAGTTCACCCTCAAAATCAAACAGATCAAAACAGCTTTCTTATTATGCCCATGTAAGACTCAAGCACAGACTCCACGTATCTGCCAATTATACCGAAGATAAGCTGGCCCAAATCATATACTCCGAAAGATTTTGGTGCTCCTAACCATTGCACATAACATGCTCAGCTACCCAAAGGTTTCAAGAAAAGGACAAGGCAACAACATATGGCCTAAACAGATTGTTCATGTCTTTCCCTAAACAAGGCACCAAGGCACAGCTTCACCTTAGACTGACCTTACAATTACAGGCTACTGGGAGCAGTTACACACTCAAAAACAGCACAACAAAGGGCAGGGACAGGAAAAGGCATAGAAATACTGAACACAGAGAGCCCTCAATAGGCATGCTCTGTATCCTGGCCACGTTGCCTGAGACAATCCTGCTCTGCTCAGGCCATTTGCTATCTGAATCTTAAAATGCAAGATGGAAGCAGAAGAATCCTTTATACTGTCACTTCCTGTACAGATGACACAATGATAAAAGCTCCAACATAGGTGCACTTTTAGCAATTTGATGCCAAGGTTCTGAAAAAAATCATCCCCAAAATAATAAATATAAATAACGGCAAAGTAAGCAAAGTGGATTAACATGCCAGCTTCTTCCAGCAGTAAGAGCAGAATCTGAATAGCTTTTCCAGAGCAGGTATTAAGTAGCTAGGGAAAAATTGCAGTGCCACCTCAGATAACTCATGCCTATATGACTCAGTTCAGGAATATTAATATAAACCATACATCAAGAGCCTGTACTCATTAGAGTTCAGGAGATACTGGATTCTACGCAATTATCTACCATAACTATTCTGAACCTAGTGTCATTTGTGTGGGGCAAAAATAACCTGTCAATTCTTGACAAACCTGTATTCCTTAGAAACTTGCTATTTTTAACTGTGAAGTTGTTTTGTCTTTCCTAACCACCCTTGTGTACAAAAGCTTAAGGACAAACGTTTCTTTATATCAGTCTTACACCACAGATTGCAGTTGATGTATGATTTCTTTTTAAAGTACACAAATTAACATACAGACATTTGATGTGTGTGAAAGATAAACATAATTGGTACTTGCAAATATGCCAAAATCCAGATTGATTTTGTAATTTAGTGGAGGAATTTTATAAACACTCACCGATGTACAGGACAAGTAGCAACAAGTGCACAGGTAATTTGCATTTTCTTATCAGATGAACTCTTATTTTCTATCCAATACCCTTCTTTTCCCCCTCTAAGTCAGAAGTAGCTTTATATCAAGTGTGCAATCTCAGACTTCAATGATTTCCTTCTGAGAGGGCTGCAGTAGGTGACAATATAAAAGAACAGATTTCAGATTGGTGAAAAAAAAAATCTAGAGCTTAGGAAAGTTAAAAAATGTTTTCTTCTGTCTTATCCTTGTGTTTCATTGTGAAAGGGTTTTTCTCCTAGTAACACAGTAACAGCTGCTGGCTCTTTTTCCTCCATGATTTCACATGACACATTTCTCACTGGAGCTCTCAGCAATTTATTCTTAATGCCTTGCTGCTCTGGTAAGTTTTTTTGGAGAAGTTCAGTGTTCTACACATAAAAATTAGATATGGAGAAAGAGAGAGAAAAAAAATCATTTCCTTAAACAGGTTGCATGAAACGTCTCTATGTCAGAAGATGCTAAAGCCACGGCTGTGTTTTGGGTGCAGGGAGGACGCTTATTTATTTAATTTAAAAAGGCACAATATATGCTAGACAGTGCTTATGTGGAGACTACTAATTTTAAAACTGCTGTTCAGTTTCTACCTTCGTCAGATCAGGTCAAGAATCTTGGAGAATTTATCTCAACGAGCCAGGAAAGAGGTCACCCCATGGGGGAAAGAAAGCCCATAAGAAAGACTGCTGCATAATTGCACCGCTGTGTCAGAGCATGCTGCTGCTAACAACAGAGGCTATTAGGCTGGGTTTGCTTACATGTGCACAGCTGAAAACCAAGGGGATGAAGTTTCATCACTGATAGAGCACCTGGATTTAACTTCCATGAGTTGCTGACTTTAAAAAAATCAAGTGTTTGGGGCTTTACATCCTAAAATTAGAATTACATCAATGAATTAGGGCTTCAACTTTGAAGACTCTTGAGCTCTCAGGACTCAGCTCCCACAGCCAAAGATGAGAAAGGAGCCCCCAGGAGGCCACCTAACCCTTACTTATTCATTCAGAACATGAACACTAAATCTCATTGATCTTCTGATCACTATAAATTATTGGTAAACTCTGTATTAAACCAGACTGCCGTAAATTGGAGTTGACAGTATTATCACTGAAAGAAATGCTGTATTTGCTGAAGTGTGACCTCCTGGACTAGTGGTATAGCACCACAGCACTGCAAGGACTGAGATTTCTATTCCATCTGCCATTGCCAAGCAAATTATTTCAATCACACAATTAACTTCGCTTAAGAACATTTCTTCACGCTAGACATGCACCATCATTTACAAACAAAAAACCTAAAGGGATGCTGGTGCAACATTCCTATCTCCAGGTGCAAGCTCAAAAGACTCAACTTCATCAGGACATTAATACCCTTCCAGAGAGCCTCTTTCAGTCAAACCATCCTTGACAGACATTTTAATGCTAGCTTGCATGCAAGCAGGATAAAAATTCAAAAGACTGAACCCAGAAATTAAATGTGAGTGTTAAGGCCATAGGAGAAACTCAAATAATAAGGTTAGAAACAAGCATTTTTATGTTACAGGAAGCAAAGAGATCACATAACATAACTACCAATTGATTTAGGAAGCTGGCATGATCACTAGATTTATTCACTGACTGCAATGAATAGTTTTCTCTCTCTTTTTTTTTTTCTTTATATACTTGAAGGTGGCACATACATATTGTTCCTCAATCAGGCCCCTTTGTGGCATCACCTCAATGGTAAAGACTTACCAAAGGAAAGCATGCAATAACAGGGAGACAGAACGAAAGAGTTACTCAGTCCTTTGAAGGTTACTGTTTGATGTGCCCAATGGTGACATTCAATGTGAGGTAAATTATATGGTTAAAATTTTAGACAAGTGTCCTGGTTCGGGCTGGAGCAGAATTGATTCTGCTAAGGTGATATTGCTTCTAGCAAAGGTTCCTTTAAAAGTAACTGCATTTTTCTGAAGGCTGGTAATATGTTTTCAAAACATTGCTAGCTTCTAGTAGCTTAGGCCTAAAATGTTTGGGTTACAGCTAAGAATTGGAATGTAAACCATTCGTGATTCCGCTGAGAAGTGAGGGGGGTGCAGGGTGAGAGCCTGCACCTATTGGGAAGGAACTGGCAAGACAGGTGACCCCAAATTAACCGAGTCTTCCATTTCATACACGTCATGCTCAGTATAAATTCAGGGGGCAGTTCCCTCGGCGCTCTTTTCTTCGCTTCCCTTGCAGTCCTGCTTTGGGCCCAGCTTTGCTGCGGTAACATAGCGACCAGAAGGGAGAGTGGGAGGTTTGGATCTTGGTGCTGGTTGTTTATCTATATTTGTATATATTTGTCTGCCCCTGGTGTGATAACTATGCCGACAGCAGAGGGAGCATTAAACTCACTGCCCACGGTAAAGTGTGGGGAGTGATACCCATGTTCCTATAATCCTTGTATGGGTAGGATGAGCTCATTAGCCTTCTGGCAGTCATCCTAGGAGAAGGACAACTCTGATTTACAGATGAACTGAGGAATACTGTCTTTAGTTTGTAATTTAAGGATAAAACCAGTAAATGCCTTGAAAATCTGAGAGATTGGCATTGCAAGTCCCTAGCTTTTTAGGTACCTTTGTTACAAAGTAGAGTCAGGAATCTTGTTCTGGGTACACTTCCCTCACTTCCTGAAGGATACCCTGAAGAGAGAATTCCAGTCATCCAAAATTACACCCAGTGGCTTCTGTGCAAAAATTAGTCTGCTCTTTGGGCCAGGGTAAGAGGAAAGGTCCTGTCTTCTAGCTCCTGCTGCTTTGGGTTAGTCTAAAAACCCACCTGATTTAATAATCTATTTCCTTCGAGGTCCAGCAAGCCTGTAATTAGAGGAAAATACAAGAAAAGGGATGAGAATAAAGTGATCCTTCCTGGACATGAAGTGTTGATTATCCCAATTTAGAAGGGAAAGAACTTCTCAAGTCAGAAGTTGCAAAAGCATCAACTTCTAATAGCCAAAGTACTCTTCATGATTTTTTCATTAATCCCATAATCTTGGATGTCAGATCATACTGTGGCACCAAGTTCCACAATTTTATCTGTGCACAGCAACTTTTTTTAACATTTGGTTGCCTCTCAATTCTTCTAGTGTGAGTAGTGGAAAATAACCTTTTCCACACTTCTATTTTTTTCATAGGACGCTCTTGAGTGCAGTTGCAGATCCTTAATTCCTGATCATCTTCGCTACTCTCCTCTAGTTTGTGTAACACTGCTTTTGAAGTAGGGAGACCAAAATTGTGTGCAGAATTACAGATATGATGCGCCACAGATTTATATAGTGGAATAATGAACTACTTTGTTTTGCTCTTCACTCTTAGCCTATTTCATAACATTTGCTTTGTCTTTTCAACCTTTTCTGAGGAGTAAGCTGGTCGTCTTAGAGGGTGGGGGGAAGCCTATAATTTCCTTTTTCTTTACTGTGCTCTCTTTCAGACACAGTCATTACTTTCAGAAATGCTGGGGGGG
>VWZO01001185.1:18023-28617 GCA_013396975.1 Bucco capensis
TCTTAATTCTCAACTTTAGAAACTCAATGCTCAAATAATTAGCCACCACAGGCAGGATGGCAAGTAATTCTGATACTTTCTCTTTGTCAAAGTAAGGAGCAATTTCTAGTGATAGTCAGATATTTTCTAATACAGCACTTTTCTGTTGTAAAACAAGAATTCAACAATCAATTTCCCGAGATGAAAAACCAAGGGGAAGGTGACCCAGCTTGCCACTTCTGCTCCTCTGAAGTCCATCTAGTAAAAGACCTAAGGACAAGGCACAGGTTACACCAGGTTTCTAGTGACACCAGGCCGAAAAGCTTCAGAAAATAACCAGTTTAGATCCTTCCCAGCCTGATTTAAAAATTTTAATTAAAAGAAAAAAATTCTTTCCCATTGAAATTTTGAACATCAATCTTAGGCTTTTGGTTACTAGGACAAGTTTTTAGAAATACAAAGATTATATCAGACAGCTTAACTTTCCCTTTTACAGTACTATGAGGGAAAGACAAGCCCAGGCTAGACTCATACCTGTCTCTATAGTCAAGAAGCCATTTGGAGCATAAATACAACACATTGCAATTGAACATTCCTGGGCAACGCCACATATATAATCTTCTCTCACATGTCAATAGATGGCACTGTCTATATTTACTATTTACATATTTTGCACATTTGCAATAAAAAAGATTCTTCTCATGGAACTGTAGTAGTAGATCACAGGTCCTTAAATAGCTTCCCTTAGTGGCTACTCTTTAGTGCAGATCCAGTTTATCCTGGGCACACAAACTGGTCAAGTATGTTGATTTGGGCTTGTAAATCCCCTGGAAACATGAACTGTACACATGGTCTGTTCTTTATGCAGTGAATAGATAATCCAATCTTCCATCCATGGTGTAAAAAGACTCAAAATTGGCTTTCTCTACAAAGGCCAAAAAAGATTCAGCATTAACAAAAAATCTGCATATGATACCAAAAAAAGTTCTATGTTAAAACAGCCCTCTTCATTTACCTGGTCAGCTCACTATTCATTTTGTCATATAGACTTCATTTAGTTGTCTGTCTTTTTTATTTGGATAGACAGCAGAGTCATGGGAAGGCAGACTGAACATCTCTTCTGTGCATATCATGTACATGAATTTCCTTCAAATTGAAATTATTAGTTAAAGTTTTATTTGCAAGAAGAAAAAACACTGGTTTGGCGTAAAAGTTAACAGTTCCACATGACATACTACAACCTTAAAATAGTTCAGAAGAGAAAGCGTATCTAGGGCTGAGTGCTTGCCAAGGCATTTGGGGAAGGCAGGCTGGTATGAATCCCTCATATAACACCATACTGCTGTGCGGAGTACTATTTTTATGTTATGGTAAGGATTGCAGTTTTCATACCTTTGCAAGAGTCTCACATGGGGGCAGTTAGTTTCTATCAAAGCCTGCTTCATACAGCAAGGTAGGAGTTATGAATAGTGAGCAAGTCTAAACCCTTGTTTATCCTCACAGATCAAATGGGATTGGAAACAAAGATGAGAAGGAAAAAAAATGGTTTTTTGTTGTGCACTATTACAGTAAGTGCCACACTATCTGCCCAATGGTATGAACACATAACACTAGTACAGTCCTTTAATACTTCCTTTTTTGAAATCATTTCTAAACTATAAGGCATTAAATCTGATAAATACAATTATTACCAACATTCAATTGATTCTTGATTACAATTAATTATATATCTGAAACAATCAAGCATCCTACAATTAAAAATAATTGATTCATTAGCAAACCCCTACTAGACAATTATACAAATGCATTATTTATATAATTAGATACATTTACAGTTCATTATTCCACTTTTTACCTACTGTTCCAAAGCTACAGAAGTAGTGTCTTACTTTTTAAGTCTCCCTTTGCCTTCTCTTGACATAGAGATTGCATTTATTTTATTACCAACTTTCAAATTACAAATCAAAACCTGAAGGAGACTCAAACCCTACAAAAACAGTAATCAAAGCTCATTTATTTGTCATTTGGTGAAAAGGAAGGGCAATAAAGTGTCTTCCGGGGAAATCTGCTTATTGAGTTGAAAAAAAGCAACTGTAAGCAACAGGTTTTTGAAAGTTCCAAAAATATAAGTTAAAGTATCTACATGTTAGGCTTTTGCTTAAATTAGAATCTAAAAGTGAGTAAAAAAGAGTAGCTAGTGAAAAATTATGGTGATCAGAGGAGCTCCCAAGCCCAAAACAACTAATGGCCACATACTTGTTATTCTATTGTGGCATCAAAACCAGCTCAGAAGTACTAACAGTCATGACAACAGAGTAACAATCTGAGTTTTTAGATGTTCTAGTCCTCCATATATTTTACCAACTTCACTTATGGCTGTGAATGTCCAAATGTTCTGAGAAAATGTAATAAACCCCATAAAACAAACACTACCAAAAACCACTGTCACCTCTCCCCCTAAGAAATCCCAAATCACCAAACCCAAACACTCAACAAACCAAACCATCTTGTTATCTAGCTAGTTAGCTGAAGTACCCTATGTTGATCTGACTCTATTCTTAATATAACAGAGGAAGATAACACATACTCTGAACTCCTTTTAGGAAACACAATGATGCTCCTGAGTATGAAATTACCAAACTTTGTGGTATTTTATCTGTATCATATCCTACTCACAAGTGGTTTTTTATTATTGAAGAATCGCCGCACTTGGTCAGACCAAAGAAAGGAGACAGATGTGTAAGAACTGGAAGCGGCGCCTCTGGTCTGAGAAACAGGAGAGAAGCGATTGGCATGCTCAAAGCTCACTGAGCACAGCATCGTGGCCTGCCTGCTATGATGAAAGTACTGCAATAATTCAGGAGAGAAAAGAAGTGAATATGGAGACATGCAAAGACATTTTTCCTTTATCAGCATACTACCACCATGCAACAGCCTCCATAGACTTCATAAAGTAAGTCTGCCAGACTTTTTCCCATGGAGCTCTGAAGCAATGGCTTTTAAGAGCTCCCTTCTGATCCCTCCAGAGTTAATATGGGATGGCTGCCACACAATTTTGTGACTTCAAGATTCCTGAAATAGTGACCAAAGGAAAAATCCAAGCAGCAAAAGCCTGCAAGCTTCTATGCTTAAGTTCCAGCAACTGCCATTCTCCACTAGCATTACACTTCCACTTCATACAAACATTCGTAATATTTACATCATTGCTTGTCATCTTCATTTGCTTTATTTTTATTTTTTTTAAAGAAAGGAGTTTATCTATCTGTTGCTGGTTTCACCATTCCTGAAGAAATCTATGTAATAAAGCTCCCAGCATTAATGGAGAAAAAGTTACAAAACTTACTTTTTTTCTAGGGTTCCCAGTCAAAACCCTCCTGCAGAAAGTCCTTGGGCAAAACAGAGGATTTCTTGGAGAATCAACTGAGTACATTATAAAGCAACCATCAACCAAGAAAAAAACAAACCAGAAATATCTTAAGATGATCAAGTATTCAGCCTTGAGTCTTCTCGCCTGAATTTAACAGAAAAAAACCAGAAGTTATACTGGGTTCTATGTGTCCAGCTGTTTTGATTGATCTCCACACGTACACAGGTTAAAAGTTTGTCTTTCCTTATGCATATTTCTCTATTCTTATTAAAGACTATAAAGCTAAGGAAAAAGAGTATTGACCTCATTGCAGTTCTTATTTAAATCTGGTGTTTACACTGAGTAGGAATTTCTAAGCCCCACTGAGGTTCAAAGTTACACAGCTCCAAAGAAACTAAAACATACTGGTCTACCCTACAGTCCAATGTTATTCTTTATTTCATCTGGGCCTCACTTACAAAACACTTCAAAGTTCATCTGCAAAGAAGCATGGCTGCCTTCTAAGTCATTACATCTTAAAAATCAGAGGAAAGTTCTTCCAAGTATGTTTATTTAATCTAAAATATTAACATGCTGACAGCTGTTGAGCTGCTTCGTTTAGCTGTAACAACAGACCATAAAGTGCCATGGCAAAATGGACACTTCTGTGTATGACATCTGCCACTTCTAACTGCTGCTGCACCACAAAAATTTTACTGAATAATTAATTTGGCTAGGTATAAGCAACAGAGTATTTTTTAATGCATTAAAACATCTGGGTTTTTGCACTGCAAGGTTTTGCCTAATATAATGAAGTCCAGATCGAAGAATTTAAACTGCTGGTTTTGGGTCTGACATGGAAAGGATACCCACAGAGAGCTAACATGCCTCATCTACTCAGGAAAGCATACCTTCTGTAACAGAAGTTGAAAAGGTTTACTAAAAATATTAACATTGTAAGCTTTAGTAGAAAAAAAATTCTTAGGAAAGCTTCATCTCTACAAGGCTGTTCTTGAATCCAAAGGATCTGCAACTCAGTGGGAAACACAGGTTATATGAAAGCAATTTATAATGTGCTGCAACAGAGGCAGAATACAGTAGCCTTATTATCAAGGAAAAAAAAGTCATCACAGTAGACACCTTTCCAAAATTTAATCTTGAGAAATATAGAGTATTCAGGACTCTCAAAAGAGTCTGTAAGAATATCTGAGGATCAGCAGTTCTCAGAAACAGTTTGAAAGTCAGAAATTCTCCAATTATCAAAAAATGTGAAGTTTGGAACCAACTAAAGCTCAAATGACAGTCTCCTTGAATCAAATTTGCTGAAATTGTAAGATAAATCACAGCATACCACTGATACACCCATAAGTAGTACCTGCAAACCATAAGACTGCATAGCAAGAAACAATCTCTTTCACATGGAGAAGACAAGAAACTAATTCCAAAATGTATATTTTCTTGGCTTTGTAGGAAGTATACTTGTCTCCCCATATTTAGTTGAGTATCTGAAACTACAGTGTTGACTTTCAAACACTAAAATAAATATGTTGAAGGAACAAATTGAAAAACCTAAGACCTCTGTTATTACAGTCTGTCTTATCCCATGGACACAGTTCAAGTATTGCTTTTGCCTTATTCCAAATGCCTGTCATTGTCCTCCAAGATAATCACCTTGCTTGGAAATAGAAACTAAACAGAGAAAACCTACAGCTCTGCTCTTCATCTTTATACATTTTACAGAAATGTTTAAATCCAAAATCAAGCAAAAAACATAATGAAAAAGCATTCTTTCCCAAGAAAGCAAAACGTACTTGGGCTAGAAGTGCCTTTGGAGGGCACCTCTCAAACACTGCTACTGATAGCCCAAAGGTGCTCCTGATTAGGCTACTGTAATTGTATCCTTTGGGAGCATGCAATCAGCTCAGAGGGTAATCCCAAAATGGGAACTCAGCAAAAGCTGATTTACTGTCACAGGTTGGAAAGAATGGACATAAGAAAAAATTAAGACTGGGATTTCTAATTTCTACATCCGACCATGACAACTTTTTGGGTCATTTTGGACATGTCCAACTCTCCACTGGACCTGAGCAATCTAACTTTGAAGTTGGTCCTGCTCTGGGCAGCACCTTAGGCTGTATAACCTCTAGAGCTCCCTTCTGGGAGCATACCTGTGGTATAATGGGCACCAAAGACAGAGGTCCCCAAACAGTGAAGTCATTCGAGTTACAGTAATACCTAAGCCTTATCAAAGTGCTGCTTTAGATCTAGAGTCACTAATCCCTTTGAATCATTTAAGAGAAAAAAAGCATAGCAACACTGGGAACAATGCACTCCTGCACATAGGCAGAGGGAACTAATTTACTGATTAATAATAGCTTCCTACTATAACAAGAATCTTTTTCCCCTTTTTTAATAAGCTGAGATCATTGCTTAAGTCTCCTCTGGTATCACTGGAGAGAAACAAACACTTTCACAAGGTAATTCATCAACATTCTAAGATAGATGGGATGACATTCTCTTTCCAGCTGTCCCTTACTCTTTAATGACTACAGAAGGTAGAAATGACTCCACTAGTCTAGAAGCCTGCCTTTTAGATAGACCAAATTCAATGACAGAAATCTTACTAGTTACTGGCCCTGGACAAATCAGTACCTCCTCAATGGAATAAGATTCTCTATCCCTACCATTTACACAGCTCTGAAAGTGGCAGAGAAACATAAGCCCCACCTAAAAGGCATACCTACCCTCTTCATTTTTCAGAAAGAGAAGGAAGAAACATGGCTGTTTTGGGTTTAATACCTGAACTGTTAACAGTGAGTATAAGGCCAAACTATTCATAACTACAATATGCACCTCTTGTGTGCCCTGAAAATTATTTGCACAGTTAAAATCATCAATAATACCAAAGCAGAGGCAACCCAGAGCACACCCTTAAAATCTCCTTAGACTGTTAGTCTTTGTTATTACTTAATTTCAGTTTTCCTCAGTAGAACTATAATAGGGATATGTTTGGTGCATTATGTTTATCAACTACATTACCACTGTTTTATCGTAACAATTTAATGGAAAACTGAATTATGTATGTATGGCTAGGCTTCATGAATGAAGATCCAGGGAAGGCTCCATCCACGCTTCTCATCAGCGACTTTTCCAAGCACGCTGATAAAAAGAGGATAGCCGATAGCACCCTCCAGCCTGCGCAATGGATTTTTTTAGGTGAGACACAGCATGCACAGAGCTGGACACACCCTTTAGTCCTAAGGGTCATCTGTCAGGGCCTAGCAAGTTTGGACGCTGGCAGCCAAGTCCTTAGGATGAAGGTTTTATTAAAGTGTCCTTCTCTTAGATGGAAGGCCTTACAGGGCTAAACGAGCTCCATCTGCCCAGGTTTGGAATTAGAGTTGTCCTTCTCCTAGGATGACTGCCAGAAGGCTAATGAGCACATCCTACCCATACAAGGATTATAGGAACATGAGTATCACTCCCCACACTTTACCATGGGCAATGAGTTTAATGCTCCCTCTGCTGTCGGCACAGTTATCGCACCAGGGACCACAGAAGACCCCAAGTGATTTTCAGACTGTGCCTGAAAACTGAACTATAGTGACTTAAAAATGGACTTTGAAAGTGTTCCTTGGCAATTTATAGGGTGAAGCTCCAGGAAAGAAAATATTTTAGTTAGGCTTGTTTTTTAATTTACTTTGGTGCTTTTGAGTAACAAAGGCAGTGAAGATGTTGCATTAAATGCTTGCATCTACCGACATAAGCAAAGACCCTCTTATTTTGGCGTAGTTATATCCTCTGCTTTACTACAGCCCTGCTACACTGATTACTGCCACTAAGGGACAGACACAGCCCCAATTTAAAAGGACTATGCCAGGCTGGCTGATGTTAATTGGACAGCTTAGCCTTCTTAGTCCTTCCCTATAAATCCATGCCTGTTTCAATGAGCAAATCCACTATTTCACTTGCATTGATGGAAACTGTTCTACAGTCATCACAGAAGTAATTCTAGGTTTACACCGGCACACATTAGAGTGGAATCTGCTCCAGTGTTTTTCAGAGAAGATCAAAAGAGCTGAAGCTCTGCATTCATACATTTTAAAGGCTCTTCCTAGAGTAGGGTGTTTCAGCAGCTGCATACTGCTGCAAGCTGGCATAAGTTCTTGTTATAGTGCCACAGGCTAAATTCAAAACCCTAGTTTACTGATGTTAAACTACGACTAGTACTTCTCCGACACTAAAAAATAATCGATGAAATCCACCATTTTCATAGCCACATCAAATTTACCATGAAAATGTTCTGCTTTGCTGACTTCTGTTCACTTCTGCTAATTTCTTACTTCGATTTTCATATGATCTGCCCTCTTTTACTAAAGGATAAAAACACTCAGAAAACCAAATTTGTGTGAAATTTTAGATTGAGACAGAACTACTGTAATTTCCAATTCATGTACACATTTGTAGAAATAGTAACCAAAATACAGACTGTCATTCCAGATATCAACAAAGGTTCATCTAATTAAATAGTCTCTCTTGAACATAAGCTAGCATCAGACATTCAGAGGACAGAACAAACCTATACATTGTAAATATATACTTTAGTTCTGTTCTGACACAAGAAAAAGACACAGTGCAAATGTTCCCACTATTCCTACAGCAATGTAATGCAATTTTGATCCCTGCTTAATTAATTTTCTGCAATGAGTTACACAACTAATATATATTTTTTAAAAAACACACATTGCAGCAGTAGAATATTTTATCTTATTTTTCCAAATTTGCCTTAGATTATCCTGAGTACTCTCTAAATCCTTGGTAATTTACCAAATCACCTTACCACAGTAGTGAAGCCAAACTATTCTCAACAAGAAAAGAGTTTTCACAGTAATGTCATGTAATAATTGAGTTAAAGTTCATTATCACATAATCCAGTTGTAGGTCTAAGTATGTTCTTCTATGCATGACAGTTCTCTTCAAAGATTATACATGAACATTCAGAACATAATAGTCTCATTATACATCATTTTAAATAGAAGACTTCTATGACCTTCTTCACTGATACAGTCAGATTTTATCTTCTATTCCAGTTTCTTTCTTCTTGGAAATACAAACAGGAAGGGCTCAGTACAACAGGGCTGCACGCTTGGAGGTGGAAAAGATGAGAAATTCATTAGTTTGCAACTAATGCTAACTTATTAATACCTTCCATAGCTTGATGTGTTTGAGCAATACAAAATTCCTAGGAGGATATAAAGAACAGTCAATATATGTTCTAATACACAGGAGACCAATGAAGACAAAGTACCACCATAGTCATATTTGTTCTGTGTCTGCCTGCAGCTCTGAGCCATGTCCAGTTAGGAATCTGAATACCTTGGTCATAATCATAGAATCATTTAGATGTTGGGTGTATAGGGTCATAGGCTGGACTTGATGATCCTGGGGGTCTTTTCCAGTCTTCATGATTCTGTGATTCTGTGATCACAGAATCATAGAATGGCCAGGTTGGAAGGGACCTTAGAGACCATATAGTTCCAACCCCCTTGCCGTGGGCACGGATGCCACACACTAGATCAGGTCACCCAGGGCCACATCCAGCCTGGCCTTGAACACTGCCAGGCATGGGGCATCCANGGACCTTACACTTGGAGTTGAGGTTCATAGCCTCTGGATGCTGATGAACTGGAGTCAGATAAACTGCTCTGCCCAATGTTTTCATTGCTGCTGAAGGCCACGGTAGTGCAGTTTGTAAATATATAGATGCTTTATTCACTATACAAGTGAAAATAAACCAAAAACTGAACAGACTCAATAGAGAAACTTCCATCCCTGGAACGTATCAAAGCCAAAGAAGTTTGTAGACAAGGATAAGACAGTCCAGCAAAGCTTTCTTATTTCATTAAAATTGTTCTGAAATAATTTCCTTGTATCAGGGAGCTAAAATACCATTCCTTGTTAAGCCTGAAGACTTTTCTCCCCCAAAATTCATTGTAAATGTCCAATTAATTAATTTGGTTGAGGTTTGTTCTGTATTGTGGCATTCACACTGAGTATATCACAAGCAGATGCTATACCAGAGCAGCTCAAAATACAGTGAGGTAAGAATAGAAAGGAAGAGCAAAATGAGTTACCAAGATGATATGACAGGTGGAGTCTTACCTCCAGACAGATTTCCAGAATAATTACACTCAATTATTCACCCATCACCAAAAGTGCTTGCTGAAGAGCATCAGAGTCCTAAGGTAAAAGAAATGCTACTCAACAGTTTCCTTATATATTAGACTAGAACATGCGCTGTCACAAATGCACAGATATTCTCACACTAGTTTTTCTTCCTACAGCTGGTCTGAGTAGCAAGCTGCCTTCTAAAAATCATATCATTAGGCACCAAGGTTTTTGCTTTATGTTTTGCTGATGACAACTGAATTCTCTTTGTTTCTTCTCCATTTTGGTTTATAACAGAGGACAACTGGGGTTTTGTATAGCATCAAAGTCATGACTAAAAAAATCTCTTGTTCAATGTATTTCATTAGAGAAGTGGTTATAACACTCCTTTGGTCCCAATAAACTTTTAATTCACAATAGCTGTCAGCTTCAGTGAATGTTATATGTTATTGACAACCCCAAAAACTTCTTAAGATACAGTCTGGCTCCAGAAAATAACTATTAAAAACAAACCCCAAACCCCATCATCCTACAGGCTATGTTTTCATATTGCAAGGTTTCTTTCTTAATTACCCCTAGCACCACAAAGTAATATGGAAATCAGCATTTCATACATATGTGTTAGGACTAACAAAGGTGATGTGAACACAGAGTGGTTTATAAACAGTTCATGGCTAGGCTTCGTGAACGAAGATCCAGGGAGGGCTCCACCCACGCTCCTCATCAGCGCCTTTTACAAGCACGCTGATGACTGAAAAGGCCAATGCGGGACAGACAAGAGCGGTTGCAAAAGGCACAGCAGAAGGACTCCCCAGGAGGTATAACCTGCAAGACACGGTTCTTTCTACGCTGTCTTTTCTCCTCAAGAGTCATCCTGCGTGCCCTTTCAAAAACATCCGCGGCATTAAAAATAGTGTGTCTCCAGACCTCCCGATTGGAGGCTAGAGTGGACCAGTTATGGTGATCAATATGACCAAGGCTGAGATATTGTTTCAGGGAGTCCTTGTATCTCCTTTTTGGGGCTCCTCTCTTGCGACAGCCATTGGCAAGTTCACCATACAGTATGATTTTAGGGAGGCGGAAGTTCTTCATCTTGGAGAC
>VWZO01001185.1:29248-129935 GCA_013396975.1 Bucco capensis
CCATATTTCCAAATTTCAGGAGGAATTCCATCAACCCCAGCTGCCTTGCCAATTTTCACCTGCTGTATGGCCGTTAGAGTTTCTTCCAGGGTAGGGGCATTATCTAATTCAATCTTCACCAGCTGTTGTGAAATAGACTGAATTGCTGAATCCTGAACAACACAGCTGGTACTGAGCAGAGTCTGAAAGTGTTCTGACCGTCGATTCAAAATAGAGGTCTTATCTGTTAGAAGCATCTGACCATCTGCGCTAAATAAGGGGCTTTGAACCCGGTAAGTAGGCCCATATGCCAATTTCAAGGCCTCATAAAATCCTTTATAATCACCCGTATCTGCACATAATTGAGTTTTTACAGCTAAATTGATCCACCATTTGTTCTGGATATCACGGAGTTTCTGTTGGAGCTCACTGCATGAAAGATGGAATCTCTTCCATCATATTAAAAACAGCGTCCTGCAGTCCTCTGAAGAATCCCTTGGGTTCTCCATTAAGAAAAGCAAGGACTGGTTTCATGAAAACAATCAAGAGATCCAGGAATTGTTGAGGAGGAAGAGATCTGCTCACCAAGCACACCTTGCATTGCCATCCTGTCATGTAAGAAAAGCAGCTTTCCGTCTTTCATGCAGTGAGCTCCAACAGAAACTCCGTGATATGAACAGTTAATGAATGATGAAAAAACTATTTTTCACAGTCGTTTTCCATAGTGAAATTGTCATTTAACTACTACCAGAACTGTAACAAAACAAAAACATATACTAGAAAGAGTCCAGCTTTATCCCATAGTTATATAAATCTGGCACAATGGAAAATGGCAAAATAAATTACCTATAGAGCTGAAGAAGCGTAAACCTAAATACACAACAAGCAAAAGGAATAAGTCTAGAAACAGTGCTGTATGATGCCTTTTTGAACAAGAGATATACTCTAAAATGTTGAATCATTCAAAAATGCAGCTACAGAGCTTTTCCGTAATTTTTTGTTTATTAAGCATGCCTGTTTACAGAACTAGAGATTTTCTTTTAAGTCTGTCTCCTATTTACATCTATTTTTAGACTTAAATGCTGTTAATTGAAATTCCTAACACTGAAATCAGTGGAGGTCTTCTCTGAGCTTGCCTCTGAGACCATGTAATGTATGTCTTTAGGTTCATTTAATTTACTGTATTCTGATCGTAGGATAGGGGTAACCTCAGTTCCTCAACCATCATGTCTGGTGAAAAACAGGGTTGAGAGGAAAAAATGCTATATAATCACACTGGCATAACAGGAAAGAAGCCAGCTTGCAAACCTCCCCTCATTACTCCTTCTAATATCCCTGGCTGCATATAGGGTCATAAGGAAAAAGCAAACTAAAAGGTCTCACAGCAATATTAAACTGATCAAACTGCACAAGCAGTCTAACTATTCAACTTAGTTTGCATTCAGTGTACAGTCTTCTAATTATTTCCAATTACTGTGCTGTCTTCTGGAAACAGATAGTGCTTGTCTGCACTTGGAACCTATTAACATTGCTGCCTCGGTCACTGGAAGGATAGTGGCTACATTTCTGTGCATTTATCTGTGGATGCAAGACCCGATTGCTTTGAAAACGTGCTTGACTTGCCTGAAATCTTCAGTTTCGTGCTCCTCAATGAATGGACTGGCTCACTTTTCCAAACAATAATGAATCACCCTCTCTCATTTTCCAATAGCATCGTGGAGCTTTTCTCACAAGAAACTGGTGGATGCTTTAAGCTTGCTTATCAGGTCTTTAATGTCTAGCCAGATATTTTGCTTATGACAGTGGCATCTAAGTGCATTTTTCAGATGTTAGGTTTTTTACACATTCATCATTCTCCTAAAACAGTCATTCCTAACTTGCATGTTAAAATACATCTGTGAATAAGCAAAGTAACTTAAACCAACACAGTATCAAAAGAATTTTGATTCTGTCTTCAAACTATGGTCTGTAATCTCACTCAACATCACAAATAGATGTGTTATTATTTATATCATATTTATATCATGGTATAGCTTCTCTCCCTTTCTTAGTTGGATGTATTTGAATGGATTTCTGTGCTGCTTTGCTGTCTAGAGCAAGTTTGTTTATTCAGTTTAAAAGATAATCTGATAGACACCTTAAAGCGGGTATTAGAGAGACCCAGTTATAAAATGTTTCCCTCTCACTCTGTTCATTTTCTTTTGGATAAAATCAGTCATATTCCAGTCAAGGTATACTTGGGACTTCTGGGGAAACCATGTATGGATTTGATTGTTTTAAGCTTGTCTTTATAAGCAACATAAATTTGCTACCAGAAGAAACCTGCACAATTTTGACAATAGGTTTATTTTTTATCTACACTTATTTTCTCACAGTATATTATCTCCTTGAAAGAACTGTATTTCAACTGACAATACTGCCTCATAGGCAAATTCTAATATATTTGCATGAACAGGAGACCATTACTAACAGATAACCCTTCAGGAGGGGATGAAATTACTCTAAGAACTTCTGTTGGAAAAGTATCACCTACATGATGATAACTAGTAACTTAAATACATACTGGATTTCTGCACATAAATACATTTATCAAAACCCTTTCCTCTACTGTAAAAAGAGGAATGACCTACTTCTGACAGATTTCCAAAAGCATTTCCAACGGCTACTGTAACACAACACAGTTAATTTACATAGAAAAATAGAGGATAATTTCAGACATTTAAAACTGCTGACCAGAAGGACAGTAGTTCAAGAACACTTCTTTCATATTGTTAGTTGAGAATACTGCAGATTTCTGTATGATATCAGCCTAGAACTGCTTATGTACAAGTAATTGAAATCCTTTTTTCCCCAAGAAAGGGAATCACATAGAGAGATTGTCTTATAACTAGAGTCAGGCAACTAAATTTGACTTTTGATTAATACTACTCATTGTTAGTACAAAACAGAGTTGTACGATTTTGTTCCACTTTTTCTTATTAGTACATTTTAAGAAATAAAATGTTACCTTTTTTTTTAGTTTCTTTTGATGAGCACTTCAGATAGGTACCTCCCTAATGTTTAGCAAAATGTACTGCTTGCTACGAGATCTGGATGCATTAAACAACTGTGAACAGTCACCAATGCCTTGCTTTCCCATCTAAAACTGACGTCTATATATTAAACAACTCATCTTAGCATTAAGATTGATTTACAGTGATTTAAAACAGAAGTTAAAAGGTTTTTTAAATTAATTTCAATACATTTTAAATAATAATAATAAAAAAGAATGCCTCACCAATATTCCTGGTTTAACATGCCTCAGATGATTAAAAGTAGAGGGACTAAATCCACTACACAGAAGTCGTAAAAAATGCCACTTGTAAACCACAAGACCTTTGTCTTCTCCTGTGCTGTCAGACATGCCAGGTAGCTTTCACACACAAGTACAGCAAGGTTGAAAAATAGATTACAGTGACAGAGTAATACAAATCACCCTAGAGCAGCACAGTGGTCAGAGCAGTAATAAACATGCAATTGCTTTCACTGTAACTTTGATGGCCAAGAGAGCAGAGGTTAGGGAGGGAAAAGAGAAGAAGTCTCTATTATCTAGCTGGATACAGTGTCAGCTTGCTAAACAAGGAAATGTTAGTTCTTTGTCTTGCTTTGCCCAGTGTAGTGCTTCAATATATTATTACATCTTCACTACCCCCCACCCCAAACCTAACAAAAAACCACCCAAACAAAAAACCCCAACCCAAACCCCAAATTAAGCCAGACTGCCTGCTTAGACTACTAGCATCAAGGGAGATCATTCCCAATTCCCACACCTCCTAATGTAAATTCATTGTTCACTTAGTAACACAGCATGTGCCAACATGCCATAGGATTCATTATTTACTATCAGTATTATTCTTAACTGTCTCTGCACTTTTAACACTAGCAGGAGCCACTGCCTTATACAGAGGCAAGACCTAGCTACTCAGTAGATTTCTGTAAAAACAGCAGCTCTGACCTCATGTCCCTGCCCAGGAGGAGCAGCCATGACATATCAAAGCAAACTGAAACATGGAGGCTTAACATGAGTAGTCAACATGGATTCCGTAAGGGGAAGTTCTGCTGAACTAATCTGATTGCCTTTTATGATGACATAACTAGATGGATAGATGAGGGGAAGGCAGTAGATGTGGTTTTTCTCGACTTTAGCAAAGCTTTCGATACTGTCTCCCATGGTAGCCTCATTGCCAAACTTAAGAAGTGTGGATTGGGAGACTGTGCTGTGAGACGGGTTGGGAACTGGCTGAAGGACAGAGCCCAGAGAGTTGTAGTCAGTGGAGCAGAATCTAACTGGAGGTCTGTGACTAGTGGTGTCCCCTAGGGGTCAGTGCTGGGTCCAGTACTGTTCAATATATTCATCAATGATCTGGACAAACGGGTAGAGTGTACCCTTGGCAAGTTTGCGGATGATACCAAGCTTGGAGGAATGGCTGGCACCCCAGAAGGCTGTGCTGCCATCCAGCATGACCTGGACAGGCTAGAGAGATAGTCAGGGAGAAACTTAATGAAATTTAACAAGGGGAAGTATATAAAGTACTGCATCTGGGAAAGAACAACCCCANAACTATTTTACAGTAAGGGTGACGGAGCACTGGAACAGGCTGCCCAGGAGGGCTGTGGAGTCTCCTTCTCTGGAGACATTCAAGACTCGCCTGGATGCATTCCTGTGTGACCTTGTCTAGGAGATCCTGTTCTGGCAGGGGAGTTGGACTAGATGATCTTTCTAGGTCCGTTCCAACCCCTAACATTCTATGATTCTATGAAAAAATATCAGAATAATGAGATCATAATTTTTCCACAAGTCTTTTTTTGCAAAGTAGAGGCAAGATTTTTTTCAATCTTGTGAAGAAATCAAATTTAAGCAGCCCTTTTTAAATAGAAAACTTCCCTATGCATTTTTTCATAAGAAAGCCACAACTGGTGAGTAAACCATTCCTTTAAGATCTGCAGCTGTTAGTTTGATATATCCCAATTTGACCTCGATGATTTGAGTTTCAGCTTGTTTGCTGGGTATTGGACAAAAGTCTACTCTCATCATTAGAAGTTCAGGCATGCCTCTTTCTCAACAGAGACAGTATATCTCACAAAACAAGCTGATGTGTCCCACCTGAGATGTATTTCCAACCCTACTTGCTGTCCTTTCGAACCAGTTAGGAAATGGTATTCCCCTGCTGTAAACTTGGCTCTGCCTCCCACAGCAACACTTTCAGAGCCAGAGTAGAGAAGGCTACAATGGAATCAAGCTGAGACTGCAAAAGCAGGGCAGTGACTACATTGATCAGAGTAAGCCAGGATTCTGCAGAGCTCAGCAGTGAAATGAGTTTTGCTTCCCAAGCCTGAGGTGCATATTACTGACAGCTCCTGCTGGGAGAAGGAAAGGAAAACGAAGAGCTAATTGAAAAGAGGACCAAAAGTCCTAGAGTCAGGCTTGCTGCTCTGCTCCTTGCTGGAAGCATGAAGGGTGTAGGACAATGACTCTAGCTGAGGTAACATAGGCCTCTCTCCTCTTAGTGATAATAGCCATGTCTCAACTCAGCTTCTGTTCCTCAAAGGAGATGTACCAAGTCTGACTTTCTGGGGCCCTGGACTACACAAAGCTACCAGTTTCATAAGCTGTATTGCCATCCTCAGCAAACATCTGCCCCAGACATTTCCTCAACACCTAATGTGCCTAACTGCATGCCATGGGTCAGGGCATCAGGGAAGTGACAGAGTCTAGATTTCAGCAGTCACATGCTGGAATAACAAAAAAAAAAGACTGCACCCAAAAGAATTACACCCCGGAACTGACAGCTACAGCCTCCACAAAATTTTAAAGCTGGAACTGGAAGAGAGACTCTAATGTAAGCTAGTGCGAAACCTTCATCCCAGCTAGGGTATAATCATATCATTCTGCTTGACAATGTGACATAGAAGGGGCAATAAAATATCCATTTCACAGTGAGGCTGGTATGACATGGCTACTATGGATGGTTAGGCTACTTAATTTATGTTTCAGAACTCATCTGAACTCATTAAGCATTTCCTACTATATTCAGCCTTGCTACAGACAGCTGCTTATAAAGGTTAAGAAATAAATACTTTAGGCATGGGCAATTTATTTCTTCCTTGAACCTGACTATCTTTTGTGAAATTGCATGCTATGGAGCAATAACTACAATATCTAATTTATAGAAATCATGAAAACCAAAGACTTCAAACCGTTGCAGAATGGTTGAGTTGTAAATACATTACAGGAAGAATGAAAACAAACAAGAAAACAGAAAACACTTAATGCAATGAAGGTGCCTCAAACAGTGAAGATTAATGTTTTACATTGTTTATGTATTTCTCAAGAATGCTTTCAGGAAAGCCACTTACCACTTTCTGTGCTTCTTACAGTTGAAAACAGGCACAGTGAAAATCACTTGGGGTGTCCTGTGGCCCCTGNTGTTGAAAAATAATTAACCGTGAGGTGGGATTTTTAAAGAAGAGAACACAGCAAACATTTCCTGAGCTCTGAAAAAGTGAAAAGGTAAATGCACGAAGACTTGACTGAAGTCCCTCAACTGAGTGCATTGTTTGCTGTCCTTTAAAAACAGGCTGACAGTGTGCAGTTCATTAGTATTCTAACTGTCAGGTAGTGTGAAGTGGTTCTCTTAGGCTGTCTGACTAAAAATTAAACAAAATTATTTTTTTTCCATTACCAGATGCACTGAAGTCTTTTAAGTTTTTTTTTGTTTGTTTTTTTTTAAATTAAAATCCCTTCCCAACACTTACGACCACATGCCATCGTAGTGAAGCAGTAACTGACCATACATTGCAAGAGTAGATCATAAAAGGCTATTTAATTCTGAATTACAGTTCAGAGGTTTTATTCTTACAATGCTTTGCTGGTTTTCTGTTCAGTTCCATTTACTCCGACTTCTCAAAATTTTTCCAACAAAATTCTTTTCAAATATTACAATGATTTGGAAAGAAGAATTTACAAACATCACTGATCTGCAACCTCAATTACAATATTTAGCAGTTTAAAAAAGCAGACTTAATGCTCTGCTTCCTGTTGCGGTGTGGGTACCTCAGGCAAGCAGTGATAGGAATATAAATCATGATGAGTTTAACAGAACAGCTGTGGAAGTGATCCAGTGATCATGGATTCTTAAGAATCAGGTGCTTACAAAGCCTGATGGGTAAGTGCCCACACAATTTTAAAGACCTGAGATCCTTTAGTAGAGTTTAAATAATAATATATCAGGCTCAGAGTCAATATAGTATTGGAAGACAATTGAAAATGATTTTATTAAGTAACTATTAAGAGCAATTCACACAGGATATTTGGTGGCAGTTAATACTTGCAGTACTACAAAATGTCCTAAGTATGAATAGCTGTAACCAAAGTAAATGTCTTAGTGTTTGGACTTAAACTTAGCTCTATGAGCTCTCATGTCTACATGTAATGTATCTACTACGACCAAAATATTGAAGGTTTTAAACTAAAAGCATTATTTTCTGCAATGACAGTCTTGCTATCTTGAAAAACTTCAGCAGCTTTAAACTTTTGCAATGTCACCTACTATGCTTAAATATTGTATAATCAACAGCTGAGTAATCCAAAAAAGCAGAATCTAACTGTGCCCAAATTTAAACTTCACCCAGCTGTGACTTTGTAAATTCTTTTTCAGAAGGTGAACTAAAGTGAATGGTGCCGGATTTGTAGTAAAGGGCACCTCTCTAGCATTACCATTTTTCACCAGAAACACCTACAGCTTTCCATTCCACCTATAAAGGAAACTGCCTACACCACGGAGGAAGAACTAAGACATATTGGCCTGCCCTGATGTTAAATCATTATGGCTATGACAGGCATTCCTACACATGATGCATGTGCAGCTGCAAATAAGGTCACTGTGCTCTTCTCCTTGGCAGTTAACACTATGTGCTAAACACCTCAGCTTCCATTTTAAATTTACACTAGCTTCATTCCCTTAAAAATTAGATGAAAAATTTGCAAAGTAATTAGATCTTTATGTCTAATTAGCAAAGGCTTAATTCACTACCGATATAGTTCACCTTTCTGTGAGCTACTTTAGCAATGACTTTCACATATTTAGAGCTTTCCATATCATTGAGCTCCAAACTAATTTACAAACTTTAAATATTATTATGTACTGTGACAGTAAATAATAGAATCCCCAGATTCAGAGGTATGCTAGATCCAGGCTTCCCTTAAAACATCCACATTTTCAGATAAAAATCAGAGCTGCTGGGCTCTGTGTGCACAAACCAGGTCAACACTGTGTGCAGTCAGTCCTGCGTTTATAACAGCACATGGGCTTCATTCAGCAGCCTGGCACAGATAATGTCCAAATGCTTCCTAACCATTATAATTACTGTGAAAGCACAGAACACCTGGCAGTGTACACACACACATTTCTGTCATCAGTTACAGTAATCAGTATGGCACCGATAAAAGTCAATGGCAATGAGCTTATTTAAAACAGAGACCTGATCTTGAAGAACCTACCTCTGCCAGTTACATGAATTCATTTTAGCAAAGCAGTGCTGTACTTTCTGAAAGAATCTCATTAGTATTAGCATTAGCTTGGCTACATTTGGAAAATCAGGATTCAATTAACTTGCTTATTGCAGTAGTATGGCCTAGCAAAGATAGGATTCACTAGGAACTACTGTTGATGACAGCTTAGTGAGAATGTGCTGATAAAAAAAAAATATTTAAATAATCTCAGTATAAGACAGCATCTGTCATCATGGATGCTGGCCAGGTGCCTACAGTATTTTGTGAGTTAGGGCAGCCAGCGGCAAAAACAAACCTAACAGTCACCGGGAGGATTTGTGGGGCTTCCCCTGGTAGCTTCCCATCCAAGTGTGATGTATGCTTTGTGAGAGCTGATGCTACATGTGGCAGGGCTGCTGCTAAAAGAGTCACCATGGGATTATTTTAATGTTCACTGAAATGGAAGCAATTTATTACATACTGCAGTAGCATCACTTTCATTCAAATTATAAGAGGTTGCACAAGTAGCCTTTTAAATCTGCTTTGCCTTTCCCTCTGGTACCAGATTACCTTCAAGCTTCTTGAAAAGATGATGCTCTGCAAAGCAGGCTTTGGAGGTTATACTAACAACAGAGCATTCAATAAGTACCCTGTCGAACCCCCAGCGCATGCAGGGTTAGAAACATACATCCACATGTGTAAATCTGGTTTCCCCAATGGCTTAAGAAGGGGATGCTTCTGCGGAACAAGTTTTGCACTTACTTGAATATTATCATAAAACATTTACATGATTTAATTAGATTATGTAAATGTTTTACTCCAATTTGAAGCTTTGAAAATCATATTGTCATGCTCTAAATGATGCAAGTATCGAAAATGCTTTTCACAGAAGTAAAACCACAAGTGAGACAGTCCTGCCACATATTCTTCTGCTGTTTCTCTACCCAAAGACAACACAGAATGCATTACTGTAATCCTGACTTTTTCTATTAACATTTTCTGCACAGTGTAGTCATTTTGTGTCCTGATTTTATTCTAAGTCCCAAATACAAATTTGATTTAGGAAAAATTATGTGATTTATACCCACATCTTAACTAAGCAGCAGATTTCTCACAGTGTCTTCCCAAACCTTCTCTGACACAGCATGAAATTCACAGCAAGGAGATTCAGTAGGAGTTATTCATTGAAGCATCTTCCTAACTGCTGAGCACTGAAAAAGGGAAGTAGGTAACCACAGCAAATATTTTTCCCTTTAACTTCTACTTTACTCCTGGATAGTATAGTGCTGCCACAATACTAAGCACATGTCACTAAGAGATCCTGAACCCCATAGGACATTCTTTAAACTACATAAAATAGGCATTTATATGATCTACAGAATCAAGTTACAGTGGGTAGAGCTGGTACCAAATCATCTGGAGACAAAAGAAAGAACCAACTTTAGAGACAAAAGAACCATCATGACTTAAGTCCAGGAATTAACACTGCTCACTTGAAAGTCACCGAACTACAGTATCTAAATTTTAGCATGACTTCATTATTCAGAGTATCACTTACTTTCCAATACAAATGGAGTGTACCAGCTTCTCCTCCAATAGAGCTGCTCAATAAGTCTGAAATGCCCAAGCCTGATCTACCTCACCACAATTGCCAGAATAGGCTCTAAAGCTTGTATAACTTGACGTTAGGGTCACAAACCTTTTTATGCAGTCAGAATAACTCACCCTCAAATCCTGCGGGTTCCATTATATTCTGACACGGCTTCCCCCAAACTGAAGATCATGGAGAAAATTAAAAAATTATAAAATAAAATAAACTGAATTTATGAAAAATCCTGAAATGTTTGAGTTCCAAAGCAAGGGAACCTTGTGAAAAACAGCTCAGAGAGATATATATTTCCTCCCCTGCAAGTGTGGTGGTGGTGGCTAGGCTTCGCAAACGAAGATCCAGGGAGAATATACCAACAATCATATGACATGACCTGGCCTGCATATGAGCTATTCTCTGGTTACCCATGGCTGATGAGTTATGGAGCAGGTCCTTTTACCATGTGGTAAAGAACAACTCTACACTTGCAGGGCAGGCACAGTCTGAAAATCACTTGGGGTCTNTCATTCACAAAGCCTAGCCACAATGATGACAACGATATTCACCCTTATAGAAATCATCTCGGGTAATGCGTATCTCTAGCGGTAGCCTACATTTCCGTCTCACCATAGAATAAACCTGACCATTTTTAATCTTACACAGATTAGGACTCTTAGAAAAGCTGCATTCTCAACAACCGTTTCTCATCTATGGCATGCTGCCAAGCTATGACTTCTGAGAAAGATGAGTTGTGAGAAAAGGCTGTACCAAAGTCCATGGGGAAAAACAACATATGAGAAACATAAAATTGCAGACAGAGACAATGCTGTTGTGGTAGGAAACATTAGCAGCTCAAAGATTCAAAAGGGAAGAGACATCATAACGCAAAGGTACAAAATCCTAATGGGATAAATGGAGCTGGAAGATAGCAACTTCACAACTCCTTTCCAAGCAGCACGGCGGACTACTGACACCTTCCTGACCAGCAAAATTCACTACAGGTGTATCAGTGCACATGAGAAACATACTAGTGTCAGACCCAGCAGTTATATTTTTGCCTATATCCTGCTTGCAGAGTTTCTCTGAATATTTCAAAAGACACCTGAACTAACACTGACACAGAAACAAGCCACTGCGTTTTCTCCACATACCCTCCCATGCTTGCAGCTCTCACATTATTATAAATATCTTGTTTATGACAACAGGAAGATATTTGTCTTCAATGCACTTGCTCCACTTGCTCCCTAGCTCCGCTTGCTAGGCTTTCCCATACTCTACCAACTTCAGTCAATCATCACAACCTACTCACCTTCCTGTTTCACAGTGCCCTTTACACCCAGTACTCTTTCTAGGACAATCCACCCAAAATGTCATTCTTTTTCAGCTATGTGGGAAAGTTACTGCAGACAAATGATAAACTTGTAGGGACGAATTTATTTTTAGAAGTTCCGTATAAACTCTTCAGGGACACATGGGCACTCTCTTTGCTGTAAAGACAGAGCTGATGCTGATAGCCACTCAGGAAATATTTGCAAAACCCAGAAGTGAAATATTCATAAAACTTGTCATCTGAAAACAATTTCCTACAAAAAGCAAAGAACCACACCCTCCCAACAGAACAATAAAGCGGTTTTCAGACATTAGATAACAAAACTCTCATTAGCCTTCCCAGCAGACATGATCCCACAATGCATAAACCAGAAATGACTCAGCCTCTGTCTTAGGCAATACCAGAAGAGCTCAAGGTACTTACTCTCTAGTTCTGATGGGTCTTAAGTCAGCTCATCAGACTGTCATACAGGCCTGGCAGCAAAATTAAGTTGCTCTTACTCTAGGTTCCACATTGTCTTTCCTGTGACAGAAATCTTTGGGATGAAGCTCCCAATCCAAAATTGCACCCTCCTGTGGTTATCAGAGAAAACAGAGCACAGCTAACTGAAATTATTCTGATTCAATTATTTCATGAACACTTCAACTAACCACATTTATCAGCCTCCTAAACTCATAAATCATACCAATCTCTGTTGGGAAATTTGAAATTGATGTGGCCCCGCCTGAATCAGAGAAGGCAGTAGGCATCTGACATCCTTGAGGAGCAATCTTGTGTGAGCTGATTGGAATTTCTAGCAGTATTAATCTTAATAACCTCAGGTAGCTTCCTCACTACAGCAGCCTGTGTCTTTCTGTGCAAGCAGTGAGGGAGGGACCACTGCAACAATTCCTCCCTCATTCTCTCCAGCTGTTTTCCAATGAAAATGAACACGTCAGTCATGCTCAGCCTTCATCCATAGCTTTTCTCAGCCCTCAGCAACGATGAGGCCAAGATCTTTAGAATTTTAATTGTGATTTGAGCTTTGAGGTATACTACACAGGAACAAAAACCAGAATACCTCCCGATACAGCAGCATGAAGACTTAAAAATAAAAGCAGCTTTTCCTTCTGTCTTACAAGAAGTGCCTGCAAACTGCAACAGAAAATTGTACTGCATTTTTCAAAGTCATTCAAACAATACATTAAGGACATTAAAATAGTATTAACACTGAAAATAGATGATTAAAACACAGATCAGAAATATGCATCTATCTAGGAAACAGAACCCAAGTAACCGTCACTCACAGCTGACAGGATGGTCAGAACAGTTGTTGAAACTATCTGGTACGTGCTTTGCAAAGGATTAAACAGCTCCCATTGTGATGAAGTTTTCATTTGTGCTTTTCCTAACAGACTTTCCAATAATTTATCTACCAGATTTCTCCCGTTCTACCACACTGACTTACAGAAACAAAAGCAACAGCATCTATGGCTCCAACTACCTACCAGCTGCTACCAGCAGACATGTATGCACCCAAGACCAACTCCTTTGTAGTTGTAAATAAATGTGTTATGCAGCCACTCTCCTGACAATAAGGAAACATTCTTAATTATAAGAAGATGCTTTACTATTTGTGCTGGTATATCATTATCCTGAATAGCATTTTTTTTTTTTTAAGAAGTTTTATATAGGTAACTTCTGCTCAAAATCTTCATGTGTATACTGAGGCACAGCTGAAAGTATGCAAGTGAGTGTTCTCATGCACTGCATGCTGGAAAACACCATTCTTGTTCACAGTGTCTATGTCAAGTTTTAGGTATTATCGCCACCTCCTTCCAGGCAGCGTCAAAAGATGGCTCATTGCTTTCTTTAGGACAAAGTCTTTACCATGATGAAAAACTAAGAGAATATGGGGTTGTTTTTTTTCTCCTCCATGTGTGTTCAGAAAACAAGTTAAATTTACCATTATATACTATGTTCCACTAATCCTCCTTGGAAAACAAGGTGTATTCTGTGTTAACATAATGGATAATCCACACTTTGTTTCATGGATGCAATCGCAAAATTTCTTATATTCGCTAGTATTTTGTCTGGTGTTTATATATATATATATATATAAAAAGCTATGTAAAAACCCAAATAAAACATTCATAATTTGGCTAAAACTTCCTCACTCTGAAATACACTTCCTTATCCAACTACATGCACTGCTGTTCCACATAGCTCCAAATATCAATACATTTCTGCTATTTTCCAGTCTTTCTTGTCTTCTCAGTTCTCTGAAAATTTTTCGAAACTGGCAGTGGTTCAGAGAATTTGTCTGCCAAGTGTATTACCACCTCAGGATTTAGCTCATATAGACTTGCTGATTAGTATGTGGTATCTTTAGGTTCCAAGGTTTCCTATACTCTTCTAAACTCATTCTGTTTAAAAGCTTTTCCACAGTTCCTCTTCCCAAAATCTGAACTTATGGCAGCTTCAGAATAAATGGACAATTTCCTGATAAGATACATTAGAGGTCTTCCCTGCTCAACCCAGCTGCTTGGCAGCTGTTGCTACAGCTCCAGGGCAACAGCAACCCACATATTTGCCATGCATCTCCCCACTGGGAGTTTGGCTCCTGGATTTAGTAATACTCATTCATCTCTTTCTCTCCAAAGCTATCTTCTGTCATGGAGCACTAAATCCCATTTATGAAGTTGGAGCTGCTGTAGTATCAAAAACTGTAGCAACAAAACAGGGTGGATTTTCTCAAGAACAGCTCAAAGTTCTTTTGCTGTAAAGGTAAGTTGGTGTGGAGGGGAGGATATGCCTCAGATAATTTATTGGTCATATCTAGTACCTTGAGTTGTTCTCACTAGGACACTGTATGTATAGCTAGGCTTCGTGAACAAAGATCCAGGGAGGGCTCCATCCACGCTCCTCATCAGTGCCTTTTCCAAGTGCGCTGATAAAAAGAGGATAGCGGATAGCACCCTCGAGCCTGCACAATGGATTTTTTTTTTTAGGTGAGACACAGCATGCACAGAATTGGACCCAACCTTTAGTCCTAAGGTTCATCTGCCAGGGCCTAGCAAGCTTGGACGCTGGCAGCGAAGTCCTTAGGATGTAGGTTTTATTAGAGTGTAGGACACTCTAGCCCTATGGAAAAACACTGAGACACAAGCAGAAGGCAAGGCTGCAGAACCTAGCAGAAGATACAAAGGACATGATTGCACTGTGGAAGCAACCTTTGTTTCTTCCCCCAGCCAGTCTGCTGATGGAGGAGTTGGCTTTGTCTCTAAATCACCCAGCCATTAAGGCCTTCATGGCCCTTTCCTTGTATGGTGGGTGAGGCTGGCTTGTTTTTGTTTTGGGTCAGGTAAACATCACACCCGTGTTGCGTTACCTTTCCCACCTTTCAAGCTATATATGTTGTGAATATTCCATAATAAAGTTGTCTTTGCTGTTACACCCTGAGATGCAGAGTCCATGCTTATTAATCTGACCTCCAACAGGACACTCCCCTGAAGTCATAAACAGGAGGGTAAATAGTGTCTGTCATAAATGGATGCTTTTGCAGATCTAACTAGTGTGACTCAAGAAACAGCCTACTGAAAATTTTCCTTTTGCCTGTCATGGATACTGCTCAATCCCTTGGATTGAATACCCAATCTGATACCTTTGCACTGAAATGGACTGCTACTGCTCACACATGCAGCTGCAATCTCATCTCTGAAAAGAATAATGACCAGCTAAAAATCCTAACCCCTTAAAATCTACAAGTTCAAACCAATAACTTATGGATCAAAAAGAACATGACAGCAACTATCATGCAGGAACCATTTCTAATATTAGAACTAAAATGCTGGAATATAAAATGGCATTTTTTTAGCACTGCAATCAGCTAACACAAGGGAATTAACATGGAAGAATTTTAAGGAACTTAATATCATAGCCAGAAAAAGTAAACATTCTTCTTTTTTTTGTTGTTTGTTTGTGTTTCAGTCCTTACCCTTGTTTCTTTCTCTTTACTTCATTTACTGCAGATTTCTTCAGCCTTCCTATTTCTGTTTTCCAAACAGATCTTTTCCCTGATCTTCTCTTTTTCAATTTACTTCTGTCAGTCTTCCTTTTACTTTTTCTTCTTTTTTTTTTTTCAAATCTCTGTATGTCATTTTCTTATCACTTCACTGGCTCCTCGCTGACCAAAGTAGTGGTGGAATGAGCAGGAGCAATGTGCAAATTATTGTGGAGAGTATCCATGGCTTCACTTCCTGCAGCTCCCTTTATGGGATGGCCAGGCTTCTCTAAAATCTGATTTACACTTTTCACTCAGTCACTTCACTTGCTATTTCAGAAATCATAGGCTTTCTGCTGCCTCCGAATGGCATCAGGCACCATAACAAGTTTTAAGCATTTCTTCATACCCCCTAGAGAAAAGCCCTCGACATCCTTTGGGAAGCCAAACAGCAGCTCTATAGCACTACAAATTTGTATCCAAGCAAAACACATTTGCATCCAAATACTGATCGTAACATTTATCATTACCTACTTTTCACTGCTTCAGTTGTGTCAAAGGCATACCTACCACTTGGTGTCTTACCATGTCAGACTATAGTGGATGATACTGTTGAAAGCCATCTTAAACAAGCTGCGGAATTTCAGTTTAAAATACTGCAAGAGGCACCAGGCTGTAAGATTTGGGAATTCCAAATGAAGAGCCAAACACAAAACTAATGCTTTCTGTTGTCAGCTGGAAAATACAATGGCCAGATAACTTAAATTCTTTACAAAGCAGTTTTCAACTAATTTTACAGTTGAGCATAATCCAAATCATATGGGTTCTTATTTCCACTCACTTTCGTGAAAAGTAATAAGAATTGGTCTAAAGCAAATATCAAGTCTACCCCTGCCATCCAATACATGTTCTTCATTAATTCTAATGTTGACTAGTAGTTCATTAACTTCATGGCCTTCATTACAGGTCAGGCTAATTTTAGTTCTGACACCACAGGCAAAGCCTAGATTGGTACTGAGAGATTTTGTTTTTTGGAATTTGGTGGTGGTGTGTTTGGTTTTTTTAATCTGAAGGTAACATTATTTTTAGTTCAAATAAAATAGATGGTTATTTCAAGGTTCTCATTAAATGGCTGAAAGTTGTTTTGACTTCGGTCAGTTTTATTTAGATATGCTCAAAACCTTTTAAAAATATTGTAAATTCCTTTCTCCTTCAATAATTCACTTTCTGTAAAATAAAAATACATTTCAAACATTTTTGTAATTCCATAGCAGACACACATATTAAACTTGTGACAAAGAAAGTATTTTCAGCACCAGATCTGGAATAAAACAAGTTTTCAGATGGCAAAATTGATAATCTGTCATTTATAAGGAATACCACAATTCACTATTTCAAAATCAAGACCTATTAAAGCTTCTTACCTGGATACAGTCTGCAAATAAAGAAAAAAAATCATTTAAGAATTGTTTGTTTGGGAAACACACCAATTATGTGCTTACCGGTGCTGATATGCTGCATAAACAGCATTCCCTCTGAGACACAGAAACAATGCAGTGCTGTGAGATCAGTTGGACCATGACTTGAATTTCCAAAGAAGTGATGGACTCCTTGCTGTACAGAAATCCACTTGCCTCCACAGTCTTAATGTCAAGGAATGTTTTGCAACAAGATAGTTTCCAGAAATAATACTGGGATTCTGTAAGAAATTAATCTAAGACATGAGTGTTTTCTGTAATCCTCTAAAATAAAACTTACGACCAAAGAAAACAGTTGTGAGAGAGAGACATGCAGGAGCAATATGCTGTCTCAGCACTAGAGACAAAGCTTTAGAGAATAAGTTTTTATTTTTAACCTCTATTTTCTACCTTCTCTGGCAAATAGCCACACGTCCAGGGAGGTAAGTAAAGACTGGACAAGCACACAGGGATTCTCTACCAATAATCTTTGTAGCATCCAGCAATTTATGGTTCAAAAGGATTTTCTAATCCAGGGATTATATTTAGCAGCCTTTAATAAGGATTCATCTGTCAAGTACTGGTCCAGTTTCTTTGACGTCATGTAAACTTTAAAATTATTTTTGGTTGGTTTTTTGTTTGTTTGTTTGGTTTGGGGTTGGTTTTTTTTGTTTTTTTAGGGTGGGTTTGGGGATCTTTTTGCAGGGGGAAAGGATTGTTAAGGAGTGCCAGAGCTCACCTTAATGCCTGTGGAAATCACCTTATTTTGTATGCTTTGAGCCACCACATGCAGATTCTATTTAATAACCTCTAGTTCTGGTATCAGGAAAGACAGTGAACAATGACTCACTACTCATCCTCTCCCTCTGCCGCTTGTGATTTTATGGACTTTTTATCCTTAACCATATGCCTTTCAGTCTATTTAGTTATCCTCATACAGGTGTTACATGCTATTCATCATTTCTGTCACTCTCCTCTAAAATCTTTCCCAGTTTTATTACACAGGGTTTGAGATGAAAGAAATCTGAACTACATACAGTATTCAAGATGCACATACAACACAGAATAATAAACATATATTTAATAGATTAATAATATTTCCTTCTGTATTTGCATTCTAGTAATTCCCACCATTTTAAATTTTAACCTCTATTAAGTTGACAATTTTAAAGATCTATGAACCCCCCAAGATCTTACTTCCAAGTAACAGTCATATACTGGTGGGCCCCAGTAGTTATGTAAAATTACTGTTTTCTTCCGTATCTGTTACTTTATATTTTATGGCCTGAATTTCATCTATCATTTTATCATGCAGCCACTCTGTGAAGGCCCTTCCATAATTCTTCAGTCATCTTTACTACTCTGAAAAGAGTATCTGCAAACTTTGACAAATTTCTGTGCAGCTCTTCTTCCAAAAAAGGTCACAATCATACTGTGAAGGACAAGCCTAGGCACAGATTCTTGCATACTTAATTGGTAATTTCATTTTGCTGTGAAATGGGATTCCTGTTTCCTATTTTCTATCTTTTAATCGGGTATTTAATGATTTTTGAACCCTTCCTCTTATCCTACAGCAGTTTGCTTTCTCTAACAGACTGGGATGAAACCGCACCCAAAGCCTTCCCTTTCTGAAGGTCATTTTTATGTTGCTGCCAGTGCTCTATATGTAGCTCAGATCCTGCTTCAGGCAGCTGAAAATGAGTTAAAGTTGATCCTTCCTGCTTTCTTGATTCTACTCTAATACGTTTCATTCAAATCCAACCTGCTACTCCTTTCCTTCCCAGCCTTCAGCCCTTCTCTTCTTCCCTATTGAAATACACACTGAATAAAGCTAAATCAAAAGAAAATATTTCTTGTTATTGTTTACAGAGCTTTCCAGCTTGTATGAGCTTACAATACCAAAGGAAATACAGCCACATAACTTTTAGTCTGAAATTTGTCCTGCATTTATTAAGTGTTAAAAATCAAATTTCATTAGGCCTTTATTGCTATTGTGAAGAAAGTTCTGAAGAGTTCTGCTACATGCTAAATACACTGTAGGTTTTGTTGGTTTCTTTTTTGGTGGGGTTGGGAGGTATCTGAAGATTGAAAGCTCCACATAAGAAGCTGCAGCCTAACCAAGGATTTTGATATTCAGACAACTGAAGCACTACTGATTTGGAAATGTAATTTTTTTGTTTGTTTGTTTTTTACAGTATACAGGTGAATAGCTCATGCTTAATTACAGATTGAGACAATTTGAAACAGCAAAAGTTTAAAAATCTTAGTGCAAACAATCAGACCATCAGAACTTCCACTGAAGCATTAATTCTGGAGCAGACAGACAGCATCATAACACAAATACAAACAATAGTACAGATAATTTAATTGTATTATTTCACTCCTATGAATTCTTCCAAACTCTTTAAGAAAGCCAGAAATAGAATTCAACTCTCATCTTTTCTGGATGTTTTGGCCTACAGCAGTCAGTCATGCTCTCAAAGCATGTTGTCACAGAAGCAGCTGCATATATAGAACAAATTGCATTTGGCCATGTTTCGATCCAACAGTGGCTAAGGACAGCAGAGGTGAGCAGCAGGCTGTTCCTCAACACTAACACCAACAGTTGCCATAGCAACAGGAGGAATCACAGGAAGAGGCTAGTATTGATCTTTCCATCCCATGTTCACTGCCATTTCTTCAGAGTGGTCTGACACAATGCCACCACAATCAGCACCATTACATATAGCCAAGTTCTGAATGGGAAATAATAGCGATGAAAAGGCAACAGGGAATAATTACTGCTGAGGTTAGTCTGAGCAGACAAAGAAAAAGCAGTAGAGTTTTCATGCTAATGTAAGCTATGCAAGGGGAATGAGGGGTGTCAATAAATACAGGCATATTTCACCATGCCTTCCATTCCACATTTCAACTTTTCTGTGCATTCTCTTACAGGGTAGCATCTGCCCGTTCTCAGCATTTGTAACAAGAGAGTTACCAATGCCTAGATCTGGTAGTACAATGTGTAGGATATAGTAAAAGATATTTTGTGCTTAGTTGAAAGCCTGCTACATCATTGCAGCATGCTGCAGAACGGCACAGAGTCAAAAGGATAAGGAAGAGAGACTACTTACAAATACTAAAGAGATTTTTCAGGTTAACAATGGAGTAAGTCTGAAGTCCCTCAAAATATACTACAGAGCAACTAAGTTCTATAAACATGAGACAACACATTGCATGAGTAAATAAGATTTTGGTGAAAACTAATATTGTTTCCAATAACAACACATAGCTCAAAACTGCATTTAGTTTGCAAATTACAGGATGGTACTTTGTTGAAGCTACTGTAAGGCTAAATGAAAAAAATATATTTTGATGGTTTCAACTTCACAATCAACAGTTCTTCCTAGGATATGCAAAGTGGGAGAAAAAATGTTTAAAATATTGGACTGAATTAAGAAAGCCTTTTAAGACCATTCCCAACTGTATTAATAAACACCAAAGAACAATCAGAACAGTTGGCAGAGTAAGGCCATAGCTAAGAGGTGAAGGCTGCTTATATCAGAAATATAAAATAATATTCTTGTGAGTAGATAATTTCTGCTATGTGCACCCTACATTTTCCCAGTATTACATCAGCATAATAACATCTCTGCAATCCACTACATTTATATAAAGCTAAAGTAATAAAGCAAAAGTATGGGAACTATCCAATATGTCCAGAAACTTTATAATTCAAAAAATTATTAGCCTCCTAAAAAACCAATAACAACAACAAAAAACAACCCAAACTTCTAACTAGTGCAGCCTTCAGAAAACTCCATCATAGTTTTCCAAGGCAAACACAAAAGATAAATTGTCTGTATTAGTACAGATATTCTTAACAAAATACTAACATTTACACTTAATAAAAATAGATCCTGAGAAACAAAAACAACACAAAACCTAAACAATACCTACCAGTTGTGTACATCAAGATAACTTTACCATAATCTAAACAAATTATAGCAGTATATGATACTTAAGAGCTCTAGGAACCCTGTTAATAACAAGCCTCCCATCATAACTTAAAGAGGCAAACAGCCACGGGTCTGCTGATGACCATTCAACTGCATATACACTATCTTCATGTTCTTCATAGGTTGCTATTACACTGTCCTGAAGGGGCTCCTTGATCCTAAAATGGGGAGGGGGGAGGGAGGAAGGAAAGAAAAGAAAAATAATAAGGATCTATGAACACACTTGATTTAAAAGGCACTATTAAGTGGCACATCTAGATATGCAACCTCCCATTTAAAGTGTAAGAATGCAGCAGTAGGCTCTAAAGAAATATTTTATACCAGATGTCTGCAGATACCTGTTTCAGATAACACAGCATAGTCACATCAGTGTTAAACACTTCACATAGTACCTCTAATTCTCAACTTCAGTGCATTTCCAAGTCTCTCAGAATCTACACTAAGCATATCTCTCTCTCTCTCTCTCATTCAAGTTAAACTGCAGGGTATGATCTAAAGGCACTAAACCACAGACTTTTATCAACATCTTCTCTCTCACCATGCTTTATCCCATCCTTTCCCCCTCTGTATTAACTGAATTCTTAAAATTATACACAAAGTTACTAGAGATGTGCACATAGGTAAGACGTTGCAGTCCTTAACATCACAATCTCTCCTGTGCTGACATTTTGGACCCATTCTCTCCAGAGTAATGGGAGTTGGAGGCACTACTCTGAACACTCACTTTTATCTCCTATTCCTAAGTTACAACAACACTAGATTCTCATCTATTATTGTTTACCTCACCTCTCACTGCAACACCCAAGCTCCTGGTCACCTACTTCATAATAGACATCTTCAATTTTGCACTGCAAATATTTAAAAACAGATTCAGGCAATTCTCTGAAATCCAAACCACTCAAGAGTCATTGATTCTGCTCTGCCAGCTGAGAACAGCCCTTCCTCCCTCTACTCACAGAGCCAGTCCCTCCTCTCAGAGCAATACCACAGCAAATTATTCTGCAGCTACTGGGTAGGTGAGTTTTCAGAGGATGACCTTAGAGCTCCTTCACCCACAGAGAACCACCTCTGTCTGACAGGAATCAGTCAGCCTTTCAGAAGCAACCCTCTGCCTCCCAGAAAAAACCCTGTATTGCTGCTGCAATCCTCCCAACAGAAAGCAAAGCCAAAGAGCCTTGTGAATGACAATCATTTAAACGGATGCTGCTACTACAGAAACGAAGTTTTGTTATTGGCTGTCTTTGCCCTTTACTGCTGCTCTCTGAAAGTACACATCTACATGATCACAAAGCACATATGGTATCACCTTGGATATAATTTGTAGGATATTACTGCTCCACCTAGACAACCTCAGGCACAGTCTGAAAATCACTTGGGNCCCAACCTAACCAGCTGTGAAACTAACACTACAACTAAGGTTTAATTGAATTTAATGAATAAACCAAAAGCAGTCCAGTACTGCAGAACAGCTTCAGATATTTAGTTTCCAGGTCTTTGATCATTTAAAACCTATGTTAAGGTCAACTAACCCACCCCTCCCAAAAAAAAGTCACAGAACAACAAAACACAAACAGTCCCTTGGTTAACTGCAAACAGCAGGCTTGCTTTCTAGTTCTCCTGAATACATACATTGATACAAACCATCTAACAGCAGAAAGTTATTAAATACACATACAGACATTTCATCTCCTGCAATGTGTTTTTCTGATTTCCTGTTAACTGACATGCCTGGTTAAATGAAAGTTGGTCACGTCCCCAGACAGCAATGTGCTTCACACAGTGCTCACCCACTTACCCACAACTCCATTATTCTGAAGGTTTCAGCTGTCTCTCTGGATAAGCTGGAGAGTAATGCATGGTGCACATGGCTGTCAGGGGACACGACCGACTTTCAGTTAACCAGGAGTCTCAGTTAACCAAAGGTTGGATAAACAAGGACAAATAAGCTTCTAGATTATACTATTTTCTGCACGCTTGGAGTTGTTTCAGTGTTTCATTTAAATAACACAGTTCATCTAATTTAATTTACAGAAGTCACAGGGGAATTAATGTTCAGTAAAGAAGCCTGTAGATGAACTTCTGCTTGGCATTTCCATTTATAACTACATTTTTAACTGGTTTTTATTATTGTCTATACACTGAATTTCTTCTTCAGTACAAAAGTAATTTTGTGCCTTCCCAGAAAAAGCAAGCGTGCTATTACATGTGGTTCTTAAGGCCACATGAGTTTAGCTTTTGGTGGGTTTTTTTTGTTTGTTTTAAATAGCGTAGATCTATGATAATATTATGTATAGACCACTTGTGCCTAAGAATTGCATAGCCTTAAAATGGCTATTAAGTATCAAAGAAAATCCTTATGGAACTGATCACTAATAAGATAAACAGGATGGAAAAAATATAAATCTCAGAACTATATGTGTGAGGAACAATACAGAAAATCCAAAGGAAACTGTCCATGAGCATCCTTTACAGATGTGATGAATGAAAATAGATTAACCTTTAAATTATGTAACAGGTAATGAGCCCAGAAGGATTCTGCTAGTTGAATAAAGAGCAGAATTTATTTAATGTATATGAAAGACTATTGAAAACAAGTAAATAAATAAATATATAACCACCAAATCAGAAAGAGCAAGGCTGTTGATGGTGGGTTTGTGGGTTTTTTGGACACAACAGGAATCTCTTGGAGACAAAATACTTTACCCCATGCTAAGATACTTTCAAGGAAACACCTCAGATTTGTCTGCATTTTGGCTGTGTGTGCTCTTTTTTTTGTAATCTAAGAATAGGTTAATGATACTATTTTTGAATCTATATGAATCCAGGATACTTAGAATTGTTCAGTGTCTGAGTCTCACACAAACTATTTACTCTCAATGAAATTTTACACAGCTTTTGCACATTGTTATTTATTAAAGAATCAGCTCAGACTCTCCTAACTCCCCAGATATTAAATATAATTTAGTTAAATCAAGAAGTTAGACTTAACAGCTATGACACTAACATTTAGTTAACCAAGGGAACAAACAGCTTATATATATATATATACAAAGAGTCTGTGAAAAAAAATTATTTTGGTCACAGCACACATAAGTAGAACACATACAAAACAACTTGTATTTATCTTAAGATGGTTTTGTCTATTTAGATATTTTAATTATCCTTCTGTTTTTATCCGTTGCTACAATTTAATTTTTCCTTAACATACAGTAGGTAATTTGAGTCTAACGTGTCATAGCACTGATGATCGTATTTTTTTCTAATACACTATTCATGATGTAGCAATGATTAAAAAAAATACTGCTATCCTTTTATGTGCATTATTCTTATCTCAGAAACTTTTAATTTCATAGTTTACTAAGTCCTGATGACAATGCCCAGGTTATTTGCCTTCTTAGGTTAGATGCATAATACCAGACACAGAAACGGAGAGGAAAGTGGACTGGACACTGCAACAGTCAGCAGATCTTTGGCAAGTTTTTGAATAGGGAGGCAAGTTTAGGACCTTAAATTTTCTCTAAGTTAAGAGAAGTTCAGAAAACAGAAGAGTAACTATACAGAGGTAGACAGAGTAAATTTTCTTCTATGGTACGTTAATATTTATAATTCAGGTTGTTACTAAAACAGAGATTTCTGGTTTTATATAAAAGCTGCAAGTTAGGGATGTAAAAATATAGTTCCTAGGCTATAGTTTAGATTAGGTGCCTGGCCTATTGATCCTTTGATAGAGCAGTTTGACTCGACTATATTTGACAAGCATACTTCATAATCACTTGTAATGCCTGGCAAGCTTAGTAAGCTATTTTCTTCCTAGCCTTAAATCTCCCTGCCCCTTAAAAAGTTCCTTTAGTTTCTAATTTTCCTGTAATGTTTCAAAGACTTTTTTTGACCAGATTAAAATACCTTTTTCTCTCCTTGCATATGTTCTTGCATTGCATCAACTGACAAGGCACCAAATTCTTATGTCATCAAGAATTCATAGTAAGAAATGTGTAACCTCTACCTGCATTCTGCATAAATTTAAGGCTTGTGCCATACAGAGTTGAAACTGGACTACCTTCCCTTTGTTCACACAGCATGCCCCTTACCAGCTTCTCCTATGAAAGAAGGGCTTTCATTTTACTCGATAACTTTAAGGTTAATTGTGTTTCAGACTTGACAGAGAAGCCTGTTAAGCCCTGGATAATCATTTTCATGTAGAGAGCTGTTATTTTCAATTACTTCTCATGCTAACAACCACTTAAGTTTGTAGTGCCTGTGATTCTGTTTTGTCACCACAGTGTTCAGTAATACGTTTTTCAGAGTAACAAAAAATTAATTCTTTATCACAGTCAAAATTAAATCCTCTTTAATCTAAAAATTACTGTGAAACAAATGTAGTTCAATAGAGTAGCAACATGTACTGCAGCATCCAAAATGAATCCTGAGAAGCATGCACTGGATTCCAGAATAAGTCCCATGGATGTCCCGTCTCTTCAATGGCAGGAGAACACTTAGCAACTGCAAAGTTTTTTTTCTTGGTAAGCTTAGACAATACACTACTTCCTTTTACACTCTCTTATATATTTTTATATGTAGTAATTAGACATTCATACTACTGTTAGCACTATCTTTTTTTTTTCCTAAACCCAAACCCCAGCCTTCTAAACTGCTTCTATAGGAAAATGCATATTTTAATATAACAGGTTTCATAGTTATCCTAATACATAAATCAAGTAGATTACATCTGCTGATGAAGGTTAAAGAAAGAAATATACAGAAAACCCAAACATTTTCAAAGCAAAATAGTCTAGGTATTGGAAAGTGCTGCTGCACTGGATTTGGCCCAGCTTCTTACACATTCAACCAAGTAAAGCCCTGAATACCAGCATTCCCCAAACAGAAACTTCATTAAAACAGCTTAAAGATAGATTCTCTTGGTTGATTCAATAGCATAATCCTATGATTTCCAGATTTCTGAGAGACAAAAGCAAAAAATATCATCAAGACTAACACATTACTGGCAACTGTGTGAAAATACCCTGAAAGCCTACCTTATCATGAATGCTTGGCAAATACTTTTCAAAATATCAACGCTGACAATTCATTCTCCTGAAGTCACAGAAGTGTACAAAGGTGTTACAGTAAATCACACAGTTCGTATGTGTATTACTGTGAAACCACATGACTTGCTTATCCAAAAGGCTCCAAACCACATTTCTATCACAAAAAGTAGTAACCACCACCTCCTTTAGATGGAATTTAGAAGGAAATCTCTTCTTATAGGGAGGTCATGCTCTGTGGTCCATTCCATTTGCTGAAGATGTTCTTACCCTTAAAATCTCAAAAACTTCACTATTTCAATGAGATACTCTGTACTGGAAGGACCAGTCCTTTAAATCTCAGCTTCAGTTCATAATGTCAAGAAATGCTTGTGTTAGATCTTGTTCTGTTTGTATCAAAGGCCAGTGTAGCTAACTTCTATGGTGAAAAAGACGAAAACTTAAGATTACAGGAAAACCACTATGAATTTATTTACTAATGTGAATTTCTGATACTATCTTCAATAGTCAACAAAGATAAAGATAAGCCTAGAACATATTGTCAAAAGATGCAGCATAAGGGAGAATGCAGCATATTGACCCTAGTAATCAGTTCTGCCAGTGAAAATACAGCAGACAACTTAAGCCTTTAAACCCTAAAGAGAGCTATGGGAGCTGGTAGCTTATTCCACCAAATTAAGTTTAAGGATGGCTTCATTTTCTAGACTTATGTATAATCTCAAAATGCTACTAAATATATAAACCTTTAAATGGTATGGATACAGTAAAGGTCTTTTCTCTTAAAAAGCAAGCCTTCCATTATCAATTGAGCCTTGTCAATGATGTTCTAGCCATAGAAGTCATGAGTAATGAAAACACTGCTGTAGATGTGGCATGTACCTTGCTCCTTGGTGCTCCTAAGGTAGTAAATGGTCTTCTTATGTTGTGTATCAGCATATCAAACAGAGACCTACACAGCTTAAAATTCAAAACTATCAGGCAAATAAATATATTGAAATAACTAAAGAAAAGGAATACTGACTGGTGAGTAAAGACGGTCACCCTAACCTGCAAGAACCTAGTAGGTTTTCTAGTGTAATTTTGTAGTAATGTAGAATTAGAATGACTGTCAACTATAGACTCACTCACTAATATAAGGATTTTAGATAACCAAAGAATGAAGAAAGTATGTAAGAGACACCACATCCCTTTGGAAGAAGACAGTTCTCAATGCTCTGCAGATGTGTAAAAGGGAATTGACAAATACCTTCAGGAGCTTTGAAATTAAGGCAAATTCAGCATTGCAGGGAGGAAGTCTTGGCAATGCCAGAGTGCAAAGCCATTAAAAAAAGGAGAGCCCAAGGACAAGCCTGCCTTAATCAGTTTCATCCACAGATGTGGAATGATCGCAATTTTAAACGGTTTGTTCAAACTGAGGCATCAAAAAGCACTCCCGATGTTTTTATCCAGGCACAGAATACACCATGGCTCTCCTCTGCTCATACGCCTACATCTCCTCTCTGTGGACAGCTCTATCTTCTCTTCATACTACCTATTTTTGGTAAGAGTCTTTGGGCTTCCCAAACAGAAAGCACTGAGGCCTTTCCTTATTCAGTGCAGAAAAACAAATACAGCTGGCCTATTTCTCCTAGACACATTTCACAAAGGCAGCGCATGCACAGTTAGCATGTTTTGAAACAAACAAAACTACAGTTAGTGAGAAGAGATAAACTCAAGAACATGGCTGATAGGAAAAAAAATTCTAAAGGGAAGAATTAGAAGTCTCCAAAGATGATGCAGAAGGCAGTAAAGGTCCCTGAGCTGCAATTAGTGAGGGATTAAAAGTCGTCATCATCGTCGTGGCTAGGCTTCGTGAATGAAGCTGGAATTAAAAGTATACCCAAGGGGAATACCATCTCCTTTTCTTGTTTTTATAATCTTTCCTCTTGGTCACTATCAGAGACATGATACAGCCTAGGGAGAAATTTGATATGGTACAGGAAGGTTGCTCTTACATTTTTATGATTGGTAAGTGAAACAACAAGAGTAATATAATAGTTAAAAAGTAGGGAAGAGAGAGCAAACAAGTTGCTCTGATCTGAATCAGCAGTTAAGAGGAACTGAGGGTCACTTGATTGTGACAAGAGATAGATCCTTATGCAGTGATCCTAGTTATACTGCCTATGCAAGTGTATTCTTTTCTTCAAGATGGCAGCATACAGAGTCCCAAGATGTCAACATATACACGGTCAAACACTCAAAGGAGAAACCTAAAAGAATAATTCTTTAATAAAAATACAATACAGCAACTTCTGGTTTGTTGTCTATTCATCACTTGGAGAATCCTGCTCTTTTCTTAAAAAAAAGTCCTCTCCAAATAATTATTTTTCAATTATGAACCTTAAAATGTAGGCAGTTACTACAGAAAATCTGGCAAGAATAAATGCATGGGTAGACTCATGCATAGTTCTAATGTGGTTGAACAACGATGGGTTAAACTGGCATATTACTTGCTTTTGTCTTCAGCCAAGAAATACAACAAAAGTAGAACGTTTACTCCAAAATATATTAAAAATCAGTATGAATCTTAAATATGTCAGAAGTCCAAGCTGTGTAGAACAGTATTACAAGTCAATCATACAATAAAAACTTGTGTTTCACAGAGCAGATAATACCCATGGAATGGCATAATAGAGTCTTCAAAGAGGTCTCCAGGAGGGAAACAGGTACTAAAGTAAAAATATTTCGCACCTGTGGTTGACTAACAAGAAATATTCTCAACAGTTGTTATGCCCTGCTTCTTTAGTGTGCTCAGAACTAAACATTAAGCTGGCAACAGTTTAAGGCTGGTGAGCACCTTGCAAGCATGCTTCCAGTTCAACTCATAGCAGGACAGAGGGGGACAATGACACACAGATGGGGGAGGACATGGAACACCAAAACAAGATTCTCATAGTACCACACAACTGCTACAAAAGTTAGTGTGCTTTCCCAGGTTTTATAGATAACAGATTAGCAGCTGAAAACCATGTTAGAAAGTAAATGCTATACTGATGCTCCTGTAGCCCCTGGTAAGATGCAAGTGCTCTATATCATTATTACACAAGTCATTCACAACATGGTTTACATCCATCCCATATCCAGAGGAAAAGATGTGTTATATTCATTGTACTGCTCTGTGTATTCTTGGTTTCAAAATTTCCTATTCTAGAAACAACCACTTGTGTTTTAATAAGGCAGCTAGCACAGTTTACAATCAACAGGAATTCAGAACACCTTATAACTTACTACACCAACATCTGTCAGAACACTATTCACTGGTAATGTTATTTATTTTAATACACTCCATCCTATTAAAAAAAAAAAAAAAAAGGGCAGTGTCTTTCTCATGTCCATTAATGCTATTTACTTTCTATCCAAAACAGAACAAATTGCTATCATCAGCCAAGGAACCAAGACGTACACATTTAAAAGGATGTAGTTAGTTGATGTGAGCAATTTTTCTAGGTACTTAATTTGATACACTAGAGATGATGTGGGATGTCCCATTCCTGGCAGCGTTCAAGGCCAGGTTGGATGTGGCCCTGAGTAACCTAGGCTGATGGGTGGCATTCCTGCAAAATCTGATGATCTTCAAGGTCCCTTCCTACCTAGGCCGTTCTATGACTCAATGATTCTCTATATGCACATATATATACACATTCATAAAGATGTACAGAGAGGAAAACAAGCATCATATATTGGACAATGAGAAAGTTGAGAGCAGACAGAATTATCTGGCATTTCAGCTAACCCTTCACTAAAGAACCCCATTCCTCAAAAACACACAGGCAAAATGTGCGATTCCTCACTCACACAAGTGGATGGTGTTTACAATTGCTTGCAATAACATGCATTATTCTCTACCAGGAGTGTTAAAAATACCGATTTGCTTAAAGTAGATCTTATGAGTTATTGCTTTCTAGAGCAGTGAGCAACATTAAGAAATAAATTTAGAGAAAATAATGCATTTATACTTCTTCTGCCTGGGCAGAAGCTCACCATTAGACTGGTAACGTTTCCTAAAGGTTAAAACACACGCACAAAAAATGCAAAAAGCAGATTTTCAACTCCCACTTAACCCAGATTAGTGTATGTGCTTGACTCCATCCAGAGGTCCCTTAAAGTGAATCTTTTCACTGATCCAGTAGACTTTAGGACTGGTTCTCAGCATCACCATCCCCTTCCTACCAGTGAATATACAGCATTCCACCCAGGACTCTTGATTAAAGAAGAATTATGTGGGAATTAGATTTACTTACCTGAAAGGCCTGTACACAAAAATCCTAGTCAGCAAAAAAACAACACATTAACCACTACAATGAAAAGACAAACTATAAGCATCTGTATAAAACTCAGGAAACTTCATACTTCTCTTCTTGATGTTGGTCCTCTTGGTCACTTAGTTCATCATCATCTACCATGTGTCCAAATGGTTCAGAAGAAATTGAAACCATATTAGACAGGATAACTCTGCTATCACTGCTTCCTGTAAGGATCAACTGATCATGAGAATGATTGTATCTGACATTCCAGACCCTAAAAAATGAAATGAGAAAGAAGAAGAGGATATTCTTGGCAGGTAGCACATCAGTTTTACTTTTTTTTTTTTTTAAAATAAAAAGCACTAAAAATTGATCTTTGACTTAAAAGTTTTAAGTATGCATAGAAACCACATGCCTTATTCCAAAGATTGTTTTTTGCCATTTTCATTTGGCTTTTAAGCTTTCACATCATCTGTTTTCTAAGGGGTATCTTTAAAATCCAAGAAATGAGTTTTGAAAAAAAATCCAAAAGAATGAAACACACCATTCAGTGGTATCATTCATTGAGGGAACATGTCAATTAATTGTTTAGTAAGTCGCAGAAACATTTAAGTTCTAAATATAAAAAAAAAATCCCCAAAGCAAAATATGGAACAGAAATAACCTGCTAAGCAAAAATCTCACAACATTCTTACAGTGAAGTTTAAAACAGACCTTAAAACAAAAGTAGGATTATATTTCTTTTCCATTTTTTACTTTAACATGTTAATATCAAATGTTGTTCTTATTAATATCTTGTTAATATCAATATGGTTCTTCTTTTATTCTTTTTAATTTTCCAGAAAAAAAAAGAAGTATGAATGCTGCTACTGTTAATTCACATCTTCAGTTCCCTCAAAGTAGCTTCAGTGTCCAGATCCGTTTTGCAAGAATTAGTTCAACCCAAATGTTACAAAATACCAACCACTCATCTTTTCTTAAACACTGAAGCCTGCAAATATGATTATTACAGTGAGGGTGACAGAGCACTGGAACAGGCTGCCCAGGAGGGCTGTGGAGTCTCCTTCTCTGGAGACATTCAAGAGCTGCCTGGACACATTCCTGCGTGAGCTCGTCTAGGTGATCCTGCTCTGGCAGGGGGATTGGACTAGATGATCTTTCTAGGTCCATTCCAACCCCTAAAATTCTGTGATTCTGTGATATCAGACAAGATTCTCTCCTTGCTCCAGCCATAGGCCAGTGTGGTAGATACAGGCTCTAAATATTATTTCAGAGAATAAAATCAGTCACTTGTGTATTCTGGCTTAAGGGCTCTGAAGAGCAAGAAAAAAGTGAGGCTGAATTACTGAGCTTTTCAACCAGGATAGATGACAGCTGCTTTTCTGCACACTAGGTGTAGCAGATGAGGATCAATTTGCGAAAGCACACCTGTGTCCCAGCTGGCCCCTAAAAGCTGAGTTCTTGTGCTGTGCTTCTCAAAGGTGCACCCTTATCTCCCAACAATGTTAACAACAGTTTTTTGCCAATTAGACTAACATTGTCTAAGATCTCAATTTATAATCATGGAAGAACATTCACATGTTGAAACCTTTCCTCTGTGTAGAAAAAAAGATTATTCACAATAGCCCAAACATAGTTAGCTTGCATTGTTCCTAAACAGTAAAATAATTAGCTGAATAAATTACATAGGTCATCCACCCGCAAAACAGCATACAGATAATTTGTTCTACCAGTGGGAATGCTCCTCTAGTGTCTTCACTGGTTCAGTGACATTTCTTGTGTCCCAGAATTTCACCTTGCAGTCATCTCCACAGCTAGCCAGGTAGTACTGTTTATTGGGATTAAAGTCTAGGTCTCGTACCAGCTGTCCATGTGCATTTTCTATGCAATATATCTGTCTGTAAAACACATTAAAAAAATTAAATGGTCTATGAAGAGCTAACTGAACTCCACTGACAGTAATCTGTTTCCCTGGAAACTTGCATAATCCTTTAGGCACTTGCAGACCTAGAGTTCCCATTGCTAATGCATAGTTTAGGGAAATCCCAGCTGTTAACAACAGTGACTTGTATAGCTTTATTAGCTTGCTTTGAAGCTTTGCTCTTTTCTTGTTTGCATTAGGATCATCTGGAGCTATAAGGAAACAGTAGTTTCAGATGATTCTAGCACAGCTTTCTAGCAACTGTTATGAAATGTCTGCTACTAAACCACAACATTTTCAGCTAAGAGCTTCTCCAGTCCTAAGCAGTTATACTAATTCTGTATTTATGACATCTAGTTGTCCCTACATGAAAAGCTGAGATGCAATGAATGCAACAGATATGAACAACAGCTTTTTGTTATTGTTCTATTTTGAAGTTACCTTCTTGAGCTCTGGCATTTATCATTAATTTACCTCTAGCCCTTAAACTATCCAGCCATAAGCATGCTCATCTATCTGGATCAATTCAGAAAACATTTGTAGTACAACAAATGTTGTACTGCGTTGTAGTACAACACAGTATCTTTATTCAAGACATCATATTCCATCAGTTTGTCTCCCTACTTTGCCTTTTAAACTTGAGGTTTAGGTTTCTTGTTTCCACTATTGCATTACCAGTTTTCTCAAAGCCGAAGTTCCCTACCAAATTTCTGCTTAGATTTGATAGAGTCCTACAAGCTTCACTAGAACTTGTCAAGACTCCATAACCTCTTTTCTTTTTTTAAATGAAAAATTATTCTCTTCAGAAAACACAGACTGACCAAAACTTTGTATTTCTTGTGCTTGTGCTGTACATATTGTTTCCTCTCAAGACCAGATAGAGAAGTCTCTTGCTGTTAATAGGTAAGACAAAGCAAGTAACTACTAATAAAAAGCAAGGCAGCTCCATAAGGAGAGGTTCAAAGTCCACTAAGCCTATAATCAGCCCTATCCTGACAGCTATGGTAGTCACTCGGGATAGAGGATATTACTTAGATATCCAATGTCAATACTCTTCTCAGAGTTTGAGAGATTATCACTCAAGTATGCCTTTTTAACAGGTATTCTTGGAGTTGAATTCAACATTTCCTCTTAATTTCATGAAACATGGGTGATTTTTTAAATCTCAAGCATGCTTGCAGCAATAAACCACTTCTTTACTCTTTTATTGCACCTTTTACACCGTTCTTGCATTGCTCATGGAGGTGTGTAAAGGCTTAAAAAGAAATGCCACTGTATATTCAGTAGGGCTTACTATGATAGCCTTTATCATAACTATTTTTCTGACCACTTGATCCCTTTCCTTCCCAAATATGAATATTCTTCTCTTTCACTATCATCCTACCTACAGCAAGAATACATTGAATTTCCCACGTACATCGTAAGATTAAGGTCAGACCATATGAACATTTTCTCCAGCTCCTCTCATATTTTTCTTATCATAGAATCATAGAATGGCCAGGTTGGAAGGGACCTTAAAGATCATTTAGTTCCAACCTCCCCACACTGAGCAGGGATTCCAATCACTAGACCAGGTCACCCAGGGCCNTCCATATTTTTTAGAATTTATCCTTGAAGTCTGAATTTTCCTGTTGCAATTCTCTCTCTAAATCCATTCAGCTCAATGCCTGTCTCGTCTGCTTCACAAGCTCTTCTCTGATTAAAAATGCTTCCTGGTCTAGTCTAGAAGTCTTCCCATCAACATCTTTTTTCCCTCCTCATCTTTGCTATATCAAAAAATCATTTAGTCCTATCTTTTAGCTATCATAGCCACACTTTGCAGAAATAGCTATTTCTAGCTCTCCAGGAAAGTGGCGGAGTCACCAATCCTAGAGGTGTTCAAAAACCATATAGATGTGCCATGGTTTAGCGGACACGGTGGTGTAGGGTCAATGGTTGGACTTAGTGATCTTAGAGGTCTTTTCCAACCTTAATGGTTCTATGATGCTATGATTCTTTAGCATGTCTCCTCTCATTCCCTACTAGTATAGTTTGGTCCTTGATTCCCCCTCCTCATTTTTTTGTCTTTCATGCTGCCAGTTTGTAGTGCCCTAACTTTAAACTCCTACTTCTAGCCTACCTAGTTATTATCAAATATTCACATCTTTCTACACATATTACAGTGTAATTGCAGATGAGTTAATCTTGCATATGTTTTTCAAGTACATTACAAACAGCTCTTTGGCATAGCCTTGTAGTCATACATTGATTCAAGTATTATCTAACTCGAGTTTCACTTAAAGTAATTAGAACTATGGGGTTCGCTTTTGCTAACCAAGCTATGCTTTCACTGAAGATCTTGTTAATACCTGGACTCTATCTTTCACAAAAGTTACCCAGAGTATTTATTTAATGCAAGATAGAGATGCTTTTTCTAACAAGACAGACCATCAAGCACACTTCATAATATTTAACATTTTCTGTTTAGAAACACAGGTTTTAAACTTAAGGCCTACACGTTATATGTTAAAATGAGGATGATTACAAAAACATCACAAAAAGGCAACTTTTTAAAAAAAAACAAACCCTGTCCTTTGACCTTTAACCTTTACTTCCTCTCTTGTACACTTCATTTAAAAGAGCCCTCACAAATGAAAGTATCTACATATTTTTGAAGTTAGATTTTTATATACCCTTTTACACAGAACAAGACTTTCAAGGCTGATGACAAGTGTACAGGAAGTGAATTTTAATTATTATGTATTTTTAGCTTTTGTTTCTTAAATAAACCTTTTTGGCAAAACCACATAAGGCTGGCAAACAGGCGTTTATTGCTACACCCCTCAGCTAGCAGAAACTATAGGACTAAATTTAAAGTCATCCCCCTTTAAGGCAACAAAAGTTATTACAAGACATCAGTCTTCTTGGTTTAGTGATAAATTACCATGTGCTAAGGGGCTAAAGCGTATCTTAAAAAAGCTTGCACAGGCTTTAGTAGTCATGACAACAGATGTGCACAACATCATTCCCTTGCTTATCAAAACCACAACTGAGCAGTGGGGAAAACACCTTATAAGGTATATTCAAATCTTGGTTTTAATTTTAACAGATTCAGTAGTTTCATATAACTAGTATGCAGGAATCTTTAATATAATAGAGCATGCTATTTGCTAAAACTCAGAAAACTGAAGCATGAACTTATCCTGTGAACCACCTTCAGAGAGTAAAGTTAACTTTAAACAGTATGCTGTGAAGACAGTTTGTAGCGTACTCAGGACTATTAAATCATTTTCAAGCAGAGTCACAGAACAGCTTCATTCAAGTAATGCCTATATATTGAAAAAAATAATCTTGACACTAATACATTGCACAGTGAAACTCCATATACAAGTCAGAAATGAAACTGAAGGGGGGAAAAAAACCCAAAACAGAGCTTAGCTAAATTGTCAATGTATCAGCTATGCAAGCCCAACCATTCCTTCTATAAGTGACAGCTTCACCACATTTCCCATCTTAAATATAAAATACAAAAACACAAAAACAATATGAAAATTAAGTTAGGAGAAATGAGAAAAAAATTTCTATTTTTAAAGGAGATTAATTTTTTTTTTTTTTTTTGAAAACAAGACTAAAATTTCTCATTACCTCATACTTCGTGTATCCCATCCTCTAACAGTGATATCATTGGCTGTTGCAATCTGTGTACAATTGTGGTGGGGACTCCATCTTCCAGAAGTAAATTTTAATTGTCCTTTCCCTTCCAAGGCTGCAGAACTGGAGAGCTAAAATAATGGAACAAAGCTGGAAATGTTTCTAAATCTAACGCTAAAATAAAATCAGTTCTACCGAAGACAGAAAATGCACAAGAGCCTGTTGCTTCAAGTGTAACAGACTACCAAAATCCTGGGGTAGAAACCAGAAAAAATTAAAAGCTAAATCTGATTTTGCATGTCATAAAGTATCTTTTACATAGGCTTATGCAGTTTAATGTATTCAGAAATATGAGTACTGTACCGCTTTATAAACTAAACAGTTTCAGATTACTTGTTGAAATAGTAAAAGACAACATGGGAACTTTGCAAAACTGTAGCTGCCTCAGAAAAATAAATATGCACACTTAGTTTCATGAATAGCCTTATAAGACTTTTTTCTGTTAAAAATATCAAATTTTATCTGTAGGAACAGAATTAAAAATGTCAAAGACTCTTCAATAAACTTGTATCAGCATATGGCCCTGATGCCCATGGCATCACATACCTGCCTATTAAAATAACAGAATTCAACAAAACTAAAATTTTGTAGATCACAATCTACAATCTGTCAGAATTAAAGTTTAGCTCCAAAGCCAGGTTTGTATGCCATGGGGCAGACAGCTTGCATCTCCACAATTAATAAAAAGATGGTACAAAGTAATCAACTCTCTTTGAAGTTGTAAAGCAAGTTACCCTTCGATTCAACATGAACATAGAGAAAAATGAAGCTGCGGACACTACAAATTACTTCTAATCACTTACTGAGACTGTTTAATATCTAAAGAGGTGGGAGGAAAACCAAAATACTTGCATTTTAATCAACTGTAAAATATATATAAATCTCAAGCAGCTAGGCAGACAGCAGACTTATTTGGTCATCTTTCACACAATGTTCATCTTTCAAACTGTTTCACTAAAAAAGTATTTCACAAAAGCACATTACTGAAGTGGATCTCATTTGACCACTTTTTTTTCCTTTATCTAAATCCCAACACATTATGAATAGTCTATTAAATAGAAAAATTTATCAGCAGAAATACTGCACCTGGGTGGATGAAAAAGACTAAAACATACATAACTGCTTAACTAAACTTTAACTGACATCAACAGAAAAATACACTGTCAACACAAGACTGTTTGAATCTACTTGCATATGGTATCAATGTCCAATTCTGTATTTTGCTAAATTTTTACTATTAGAGTTCCACCAAGAAAATCATATTTATTTAGCATTCAGATTAAAAATCTAGAAATTACAACTCTTCTATTACTGAAGACTTTACTAAACCATAGTCTTCCAAAAATTTTTCAGTTTTTAAAGAATGTAGAATTCCCAGCCTGCAAGATCATACACTGTTCATGTGAATGATATAACACAGTAGCCAAACTCTAGCACCATTCCTCCTCACGTGCTAATACTGTCTGAAAGTCTTTCTACAACTTGTTGGTTATTAATACAAAGAAAAATACTGCACAGGAGACTGGATGCAGGATGAAAAAATAAACTGCACTCTTTATTTGTTGGCACATAATAGATTCTACAGACAAGAGAATATGTGGAGCTTGAGCAGGTCATTAAAAAAATTAAAGTAAGTTTCTTTAGTAAGTGGTGTTGGTCACACAAAGCTCAAACTGCAGGAGAGAAGGAAAGTAAATGTTAACACTGATCAAAAGATAGCACCAACAGAAAAAGTATCTCGTATCAGGTATTTCAAGAATCTTTTCTTGAGACCAAAAGCATCACATATCCAATCCATAACTCAGGGTAGAACAGGAGATAACGCTTTCTCCAGCATTTCAGCCGTATTTTATTTTCTTAAGTCTTCATTTCAACTTTTGTCATGTAAACTATTAAAAAAAGATCAACTTCTTTTCAGCTAAAAGTTTAGGGGTGAAGTCAGTACACACATCCTGTGCTATTTCTTAACAATGCATATGAAAAAATCACATACATGTTAGATTGGTCAAGTCACCCTTGCCTTCCCAAGCAATGGTTAAAGTATTTGCAGGAATTAAATTACATCTTTCCTTGTATGAAGGTCCAACTATGTATACAGCCAAGTTCCCAATCAACTCATGGTAGACTTCTGTTAATAAAACGAAATCCCAGAAGTTACTGAATAAGTTTTTGTTCAATGCTCTTTTGCATGTCTTTTATGCACCTGAAAGGAATTTGCATGGATTTGAAGGACAGTTCGGAAGAAAGGGAGGAAAATTTTCATACATAAGAAGGAATCTTTATATAAAAGAAGGAAGTCTGCAAACCTCCTTTTGAAAAATCCAAGAAAAAGGAAACAAAGCTAGAATCAGAAACGCAAGTTCAAAGAACCCTTTGCTTTCATTTTAATTCATACCTATATATATACAGGTAGGTAAGCAAGCTTTGTTTTTTTTTTTTATCTTGAACTTGATGCCTAGCTTCCTAGAAAATAGACACTCAGCAAGATATTAATGGAGAAAGATAAGAGTTACCTTTAATTGGAAGCTTCCATACCATCAGAATTCTGTACATGGACGCGCGCGCCGATCTAAGGGGTTACCAGTTTTTATACCCTTCTAGCAATTAACATATAGGATATCTATAGCCAACCCTGGGCACAGATTTCTCTTATACCCCACCCCTTGTGGTCTTCCGATCTGCCCCTTGGAGAGAGGGTCCAAAGGGTCCTTGGCCCTCTTCCTGCGTTTGGTCTTCAAGCTGTTGGTAGGCGCCTCTTACAGCATCATGCCTGTGGTGAGGCCTGAGAAAGTCTGAGATAGTGCTCCAAGAATGCACCTCAGGGGCTTCTATTTTGCAAACAGTCCAAGAAGTTTACATAGTCCTAAAAGTTCTAAAAATCTACAAAACATACTAAATCTTCAGGCATCAAACCCTTCACTAGAGTCTTTAAAGGCAGAAAAGTTGACTACAGAAGGAAAACATGACAAATGCTTATTTTAGATATTAATCTTACATGAGGGTTTGGATTTGTGCTGCCCAGAAGATAAAGACATGCAGCTCTGAGGGCCTCACTGTATACTGAAGAAAAATATTTTCACAGTAAAATTTTATAAACACAAAATGTGACTTACAGTAAGAGAAAAGGAAGGGAATAAGATCTGATATCTACTTTTAGACCACAGATTTAGCTATTTTTCTGGCATTGTACAAGGATTACACACTGACTTCATAAAAATGTCTGGACAAAATGAAATCTTGAACAGTGTGAAACGGTTATCAGAATATGGATTGATTTAACACTGTTCTTCAGTGCTTAATTGCCTCATGATGGTAATGTAAAAACAAAAATAAAAGGACAGTATGATATGATACTACAACTTCATGAGAGCAATGATTTGAAATAAAAGGCTCTGAAAAATTTTACTCATTTTTTAACTGTATATACTATCCTCAGTGAAGGAAGGCGTTCTACAAAGTATCTGAATATGAAAGAGTCTATCCTAGCTTTAAAGGACTGATTTCTGTGTATTCAAATGAAAACATTAATTACTCCAACTTATTTTTATCAAAACCTTAGTAAAGCCTAAGATGCCTGTTCTTCTGCATCAGATTCTGATCACATAGCGGATTTTGAAAGAGGAAAGGATAGGCAATATCCTTTAATAATAAAATTGAAAGCCAACATATATTAACCTCTAGGAGGCACAGAAATTATCTGGAAAAAACACAAACAGCATGGAGACAGTGAACCAGTTGTTTATGCTCTCTTCCAAAAGAAGAGCTACAGGCCACTGAACAAAGCCTATAGTAGTCAGATTCAACAGTATACGAAATAAAGTGGTTCTCCACCCAGTGGTCAACAGACATTTGAATGCATAAAGCTTACTTATATCCAAGAACAGAGCAAGAAAGTACTTGGAAGAAAGATCTACTGAGGGTTATGCCAAGTAGACAAACCCAACCAGGCTTAGAAAAATCCTTGGACTGAAAAGAGTAGAAGACTGAATCACAGAATGGTTTGGCTTGGAAGGGACGTCTGGGGGTCATCTAGTCCAACCCCCCTACAGTGGGCAGGGACATCCCCAACTAAACCCTATGGCAACCCAGTATTCCCAGGTGGTCTCCCATCCAAGTACTAACCAGGCCCAACTCTGCTTGACTTCCGAGATCAGACGAGATCAGGCCTTCTCAGGGTGGTTTGGCTGTCTGAATGCTAAGGGCAAACATCTAATACATTTGCTCCACTGAATTTTTCCCTTGAGTGTACTATAGACACTGTTTCAAGCAGAATACTGGAGCTGGATGGACTTGGGTATGGGCCAGCATAACAATTCTTAGAACTGAGCAGCACAAAGCAGAAAAATGGCAGAATTTATAAACTTTTCTTCTGAAGGTGGCTGAGGGGGCTGTACTTCTCTCACAACACATGAAAAACAATGCGAGAAGACCAGTTCTAAAGTTCTGTAAACTTCTGGATGAAATGGTAACTGGAAACATGTAGTTCTGTTTCCTCATTATACTAATGTATGAACTAATTCTAAGCTAGAATGATTAAAAATTAACATTATTTAATTAAAATTATTAGCTAACATAATTAAAGGACATAATTACGTCAAGAATATGTCAAGAATTAGAGGAGTTGTTTCCTTCAAACAGACTTTGACACAAATCATTAAAAAACATCTTCCAAGAACAAAGTACTTACAAAACAGAGAATTTTCTAATACTCTTAATTTGATTAATTTAGAAATTCCTGTAACATCTTTCTGGGTTACAAAAAAATATCAAATTAAAATAAATGCTACATTTCTTGGTTCATATAAACATATACACACATATAAACTTTTACCAGCAACACTCAAGGAACGTTCTAATAAGAAAATAATGGCCAACATAAAAATGGTTAAAATATGAAGTTTTCTGTTAATTAAAATCAATCCACTTGGTAGACCATGTAACATTAACGTACCAATTAGTATCTTAGTTTCAGAATTTCCTCATTTGAAAGAATGGGTTTATCAGTCATTACACAGGGAGAACAAAAGATGCACATTTTTATGTGAAGGCTTAACAGCAGCAGCAATTAATAAATATTTCTCAATACATTGATATCTTGCATTTTCTTGAAGGAAAGAACTTTGGTTTTGTCCCCTGAACCACCGTACAATCATTTGCATTTTCAAATAGTCTCACATGGTGGCTCAGAATAGCTAAGTAGCAGTACCTATACATATCTTTTAAGTGCTGAATTTCTATGTCACAGAAAGAAAATATTTTTGTTCCTTAAACGGAAGTTTTCTGCTTTATACTACAAAAATGAAACTAAACATCAAATTCATCCTCTGAAATATGTTGTTACTCCTATATATTGATGATGCAGTCAATGTTTCTGTCACCAACAGAATCATATCACTACTATACTATCGTTAAAGAGACTATTAAATAAAATTGATCTCAACACCAACTCTTAAAGAACTAGTCTGCTATTGTCTTTCTAATCCAGTAATTTGTCTTTCATTTTCCTTCAGACAATTTTTTCCATCCTTTAACTAATGCATGTTTATGCTAGTTGCAGATATTCTGAGGCACTCTACAAAGTTCTCCACTAAAGTCCACAATGTACTTCCTGCCTCTTAAGTAACAGTGGCCACCTTGCCAAGAAAGGATCTCATTCCTAACATCCTCCTGTATTTGGATGCATTACTTTTATCCAGACAGACTGTGAAATCTTCGACATAGTATCTTGCATCTTGCCTAGAATGTCACTGTCAGATATTTTCTGCTATTATGTATTTAGATAAACCATACATTAAATCTACTGAAGAATCCAGAATGGACAAGTAATTTAAAACGATAAATTAATCATTTGGACAAAAATGATCAAAAACTACACTTCCACTCCTCCTTTTTGTGAAAACATAAAGCAAACAGAAAAATATCTAAATTTTAACATCTCCGTTTTATTCTGTAGCCCTCATCTGCCATTCCAAACACACTGCACTTACCCAAGGATAAGTTCTAGTGATTTAGTGACATCTGACCTAAAGTCTGTATACAGGAACACTGCCATCTTTTTAGCAAAATATATCCAGACCTTGTGGATTGTCTGGGCTTCTCTTAGGTTCAGCTAATGATTATAAATGGCAAAGAATGGCTAACTTAATTGAAAAAGGTAATGATGCAGTGAGCATATGATTAGTTTCATCCTAGAAGGTAATGTCCTCAAAACAATAATAAAGGGAGTGATCAAAAGGACAGAGGAAGCATGTCTTAATGCAAATACTGGCAAATATTCCTGTATTAAGTACTGTAATGAAGAAACAAGATAGCAAAAATCATTGAAAGAAAAAAAAAAAGGCACCACAAAGCAAAACAAAACAAAAAGCTAACAGAACTGTAGAGTAAGTTATGGTTACACTTTGGCCACAACAACCCCATGCAACGCTACAGGCTGGGAGATGAGTGGCTGGAGAGTGGCTCAGCAGAGAGGGACCTAGGAGTATTGGTTGATAGCCGGCTGAACATGAGCCAGCAGTGTGCTCAGGCAGCACGGAAGGCCAATGGCATCTTGGCCTGTATCAAGAATAGTGTGACCAGCAGGACTAGGGATGTGATCCTCCCCCTGTACTCTGCACTGGTGAGGCCTCACCTTGAGTACTGTGTCCAGTTCTGGGCCCCTCACTTCAAGAAGGATGTTGAGGTGCTGGAGAGGGTCCAGAGGAGAGCAACGAGACTGGTGAAGGGGCTGGAGGGGAAGCCATATGAGGAAAGGCTGAGGGAACTGGGACTGTTTAGCCTGAAGAAGAGGAGACTCAGGGGGGACCTTATCGCCCTCTACAACTACCTGAAGGGAAGTTGTAGTCAGGTAGGGGTTGGGCTCTTCTCCATGGCAGCTAGTGACAGGACAAGAGGCCATGGCTTGAAGCTGCAGCAGGGGAGGGTTAGACTGGATATTAGGAAGCATTTCCTCACGCAGAGGGTGATTGGGCTCTGGAATGGGCTGCCCAGGGAGGTGGTGGAGTCACCATCCCTGGAGGTGTTTAAAAAAAGATTGGATGTAGCACTGAGTGGCATGGTTTAGATGTTGGGTGTATAGGGTCATAGGCTGGACTTGATGATCCTGGGGGTCTTTTCCAGTCTTTGTGATTCTGTGATTCTGTGTTAGTAAATGCTTCCCATGACAGGTTAACCAGATAATTCAGAGAATGAACACATCAGTAATTCTATTACAAGGAAGCTCTGAAAATATCTTGAATCCTAACATTCATCAGGCTAATTCTAATTAAACAATATTCTGCAAACTAAGGTTAGAAACAAACACTTCAAAATGCTCCTATCTGAAGATACCAGTCAAACGTTGATGTTGTTGTATCTACTATCATAGTCCTAGCTTCATTAGATCATGGGGTTTTGAGGAATTTCACATTTGTTTTCCTTGTTTCTTATCAAAGATAAGCATATAACAAACGTCAGGTTAACAGGTTGAAGAGGTTAAGTTCCCTAAGTTCCTTTATCACGTACTTTGCCTTCTGGAATCATCACCTTGCGATCAATATTTTAAAATATGCTTATACTGCATCAAAGTAACAGAATAAAAAAATATTCTGGGTAAGGAACACTAATTGAAATATTGAGGGGATCAGCAAGCTGAGTATTACTTTGAAGGCAGAAATACTGCTTTCCAAAATCATAATGAAATTATGTAACTTGATGAAGTCTTGTCTTCTAAAAAATTATGCAGATCTTAATTCTAGCAGTGGAAGGAAAAGAAAATTGAAATCAAAGTTACATTGACAAATATTTGTGTGACGTTTTGAGGGAAGGAATAGTGAAAGGAAGACAATATGAAATTTTAGTAAATAAATCCCAAGTAAAATAAAATGAGGAAAAAAAAAGAATTTGGCACTTGTTACAAGATTCCCACAAGTATTTAGAGAGAGACTGGTAACACACTAGATAACATCCCAAAAGAAATCATATTTCAGAAAAATCAGGAAGTAATTTGAGACATTTAGAAGAAAGGTGGTTCCGACAGTGAAAAAACTAATTAACATTCAAAATAACTTTAGCCCAGAGAAAGGAGGAGAATGCTAAAGAGTCTAACAGTCCCACAACTTCAAAGAGATATGAAGAACTATAGCATGGAAGCAGCACCACCTCTAAAAGTAGTTTTTTGAAAGGTTTAAAGAAGGCATCCAAAAATGTCTGTGTGTTATGCAAGCCTCAGAAAAGAAATACTGACTAATGCAAGAGTAACACAAACCCAGAGGACTCAATGCCACTGACAAGCTCCTAGAAGCTAGCCTTCAGATTTCACAAAAACAAATGCAATACTTTGAAGAAGCTTTGGAAGGTAACATAACACTGTTTGAAGGTGAAAAAAGAGTGAAGGAAACCTAAAGGGCTTAATTATGAACAAAAAGGATTAAACATTACATTGGTACTATGCAAAATCTAGCAAAAAAACCTCACGAGACTTCATCTAGTTGTACACAGTCAGACGGTACAACAGGGAAGTTTATGGATACAACATTTTGACTTTAAGCAACTACCAGCTGAAANCGGTACTATGCAAAATCTAGCAAAAAAAAACCTCACAAGACTTCATCTAGTTGTACACAGTCAGACAGTACAACAGGGAAGTTTATGGATACAACATTTTGACTTTAAGCAACTACCAGCTGAAAAATCTGATTCTGCAGCATCCAAGAAAAGAAATTAAGTCAAGAAACGTCAGATAGACACTGACCTAAATGACTCTCTACAGAAACAATGTTTTCTATATAGAATCTATGTCACTATACACAAATAGGCAGACTTTTGTTTATCTATGAGGTGATATAACCAGACAGAAAAACGTGAATAACACCTTTTTAAATACATTCCTGAATAAGAAGGTTTTAATGAGTTAAATAATCTGAACAGACAGTACAGTATTAAGTTAAATTAATATTGAGAACTCAAAGCACAACAGTTGTAAATAGAAGGCTGTAAGGTATTAACCAACACGAGTCAATGTACTGAATATCTGAATTCAATAATTTTTGGTGTTACCCATCACCAATTTTTCCTTCGCACTCATTCAAATTAGCATTGTTTCATTTTAGATTATTCTCTGTAAAAGCAGTAGGAAAGGGGAACTCTAGAAAAAGGAAAATATTAACCTTTAGCAACAGATACAAAATACTACCCTTAAACACTTCTATTCAGGACAACTGATAGTATTTGTTTCCCCCCCCACATCAAAGGCAAGAAGATATTTCTGAAGATGTAGTTAAAAGACTAGCGAATTCTAGGCTAGTGAGTTTTTGTTCATACTATATTCAAATATATCATGATTTCTTAAAAAAAAATTCTTACCACAGCTTTGGCTGAACTTTCCTGCAAATCCCACAATAATATGTTATTATCAGCCAGTGAAATAATCTTTTTACCATCTCCCATTGGTTCCCACATAACACTGTAAAATAGAAGAAAAAGAAAAAAGCAACCTAATGTTAAAACAAATCAACATTTGCAATAGAAAGCCATTTCAACTCTGTGGATTTAATCCATTCCAAAACACAGGAAACCATAAGGAATATGGCTTCCTTCAGCTGAAATCCATCCACTGATTTTAAGCGCAAAATCTGCCATTAACTAGCAAGTCAGTAATTTTTACACACACTAGATAAATATTATTGTAGTATCAGTTACTTAAAAGCTATATGATACCTAACTTAGGCTTGCTTATGGAATCTTTTAGTCAGTACTAATGTACATATAATTTCTTTTTGAGTGCCCTTTGATGCTCCATCCGAATCATTCAGAAAAATGAATGCAATCCATCTTCCCTAGATGTTAGCCTAGGCACAGTCTGAAAATCACTTGAGGTCTTCTGTGGCCCCTGGTGCGATACCTGTGCCGACAGCATTAAACTCATTGCCCATGGTAAAGCGTGGTGAGTGAAACCCATGTTCCTATAATCCTTGTATGGGTAGGATGTGCTCATTAGCCTTCTGGCAGTCATCCTAGGAGAAGGACAACTCTGATTCCAAACCCGGGCAGATGCAGCTTGTTTAGCCCTGTGAGGCCTTCCATCTAAGAGAAGGACACTCTAATAAAACCTCCATCCTAAGGACTTTGCTGCCAGTGTCCAAGCTTGCTAGGCCCTGGCAGATGAACCTTAGGACTAAAGGGTGGGTCCAGCTCTGCGCATGCTGTGTCTCACCTAAAAAAAATCCCTTGCGCAGGCTCGAGGGTGCTATCTGCTATCCTCTTTTTATCAGCACGCTTGTAAAAGGTGCTGATGAGGAGCGTGGATGGAGCCCTCCCTGGATCTTTGTTCGCGAAGCCTAGCCATACATACAGATGTTAGCCTAACTGTAAGAGAGCTTCTCAAAAGGCTTACTCCAGTTGTTGCCCATTCTGCATACTGAATCATACAGTGATCATGCAAAACTGTGACGATGTTTCTGTAACAGTCATTTTGCATACATACTCGGAAAGAGACCATCAATTACACTCACTTTCAAGTGCTTTAGCTTAAAACCTCCAAGTTCTTCATATGTAGTCTGCACCCTTTTTGAAGACACCAAAAATTACAACCCTCAGAGCTTTGGCACAAGCCTCTTCCAGTTCAGCAGCTGTCATCATAACTTGATGTATACTTTTTACCTGTGATTCACTATTTTCATGCTATACACAAAGAAATGCAAGAAATCAATCCTCATCTCTAGTTCTGCCTATGAGAAGCAGTATATTCAAGTCAGATAGTATTTGCAGCACAGCTAAACATATGCACTATATATTTTTATATATATATATGCACTATCAAATTTGCTGGAAATAATAGTGAGGTTAAAAGAATAATACTTGTCCTTTTAGAAGAACAGATTTCAATACCCGAAACTTTTAAAAGAAAGTTGTGCAACCTCCTAATCATCTCATAGTGACAAAACATAGCTGAAGACAGACATCACAACTTAATAGCTACGTTGAGAAACTTCTTCCCATCTCTAGACAAAAATTTAAATTATTCGAAGGCATTTGATATGTTGTTCTTATCCTCAGCACATATATGAAGAAGTACCTCTTGAGGTTTGTCAGAAGACCATCACTAGACACAAGTTTTCTAATCTGTTTAGCTTTTTGCATGAATCAATTCAGTATCTCGATTGAAAAGATGAAAGAAGATTGTATGAGTAGATGCAGCCTTGGGCACGTGAGCCTAACTTTAGGCAGCCACTACCTTCCTAACCCAGTGCTTCACACTACACACATTCCAATTTTACCACAAATTTTGCATTACTCCTACCTTCTTAAGAGAGTATGACCTGTATAGTCTTAGATCTAGGTTGGGAACTCCACCTAAACTTACTGTATAAAATACAAGGAAAAGAAGAAGTTGCAAGTAACAGAAAGAGGTGATAGAGTGTCATTTTTTCACACCATAAGTGAAACACCACCTCAGTTCTTCTCAGCTTTTATTGCTTTTCACTCTGCACTTTTAGTAAAATAAACATTAGATATCAAGGCAGATGACCACAGCTGCTTGCTGCTATAGAGATGTCAGACTATGCAGAGAATATAAAATTATGCAAAACAAACAAACAAAAAGAAACAAACAAACCATCACCAAGTAGATTGAAAAGCTGGAACTAGAACCTTGTTGGCTGACTCCTCATCCACTGAAATTCTTCCTAAGACAAAAGAGCAGATGAAAGAAAAAAATAGCTTCTGCATCCTATCTTTTGCTGGAACCATGACCTGCATCCTTATTGTGTTGTCAATTCATGGAAATTAACTACTTATAAAAGTTCATTTCTAATGAGCTCTCTTGTAATAGCACAAAATCACTTCATTTAGCACGTTAAGCTACCATCATGTTTTTAAATGTGTTTTAACAAGGACACAGAACTAGAATGATTCTATTAATTTGCTTTAAAGTGGACTAGTTCGTCTGTAGTATTGCTAATCTTATTTTCAGAAGTGTTTCTTGTTAAAGGTGTATGGTATAACTTGTAAAAACTGATAAGCAACCAAAAATGAGTGTTGATAATAAAAATGCTGAAGGAGTTTCAATTCCACATCTAACCATCATTTTGCCCATCCTAATGAGAAGTAACCAACAGGTACTGGCATGGGTATTTCACAGTTATGCATAATTCTGCTGCACAGACATATCAATTAGATCCTTCAAAGAAATTAAAATACTTCATGAACACATATAACAGGATTAAAACAAACAAACAACAAAAAAAACCCTATAGCCTGCATGTGATCACAGCTAACCTTCCACAATCCAGTTTTCAAAGTGAAAGACATCAAGATCATCAGACAATTGAATGGGTAACTAAGAAATCTTCAAGTTGATTCTGATCACATTTATTTTAGGTCTGTAATTTTTCTTACATATTGCTGAAAGTATAACCAGCATTTAGTGTTGATATATGTAGATATATTCTTAATTATAGACAACGAACTATAGCTTGACCAATTAACTCTTTAAGAGTTCTTATAGCCAGATATCAACATTCTTTATGCCTGTTGATGTATTTGCACCTCCTGCACTGCTGACTGAATTTTCACTTGTAAAAGCTGGATTGGAAGCACTTACTTTGATGTTTCCAAAGGCAGGGAGAAATTTCACTTAGAGTGTCACTGAGCTTCAAGGTAAAAAATTTTTATAGCTGAAAATACTGTGCTAATTAGAGCCAATTATAAGCCAGCTGACATACCTTCCAATGAAAAGGTCTCTCCATATTCACTCTGTCCTTGTGAGATGCCCATTTTGCTTCTATGTAATTTGTCTTTCATGCAAGTTTATTGTTTTATGGATGTGGTTGTAGTGATCATTCAGAACTTATAATGTAAGCAAACTTAAACCACTCTTTGTAACATGCTCAGCTGTATTTTGTAGTCATGACAATGTTAAACATGAAATACCACGGAGAAGCGGGTGGAAAAATCCTGGTGAATGAAAAAACCTGGCTTTTGAAGCAAGATACAATTTTTTTAGAAAAACTGAAGTTTTCATTTAGAACAACCTTCAGACAGAGCAGAGGTGGTGAAAATCTTTAAAAAGGAAAACAGACAAACCAGGAAATACCATTCCTGAGTGTTTCAACAGTTGCTGATGCTTTGATTTTTCAGAAATGCCTAAGATAATTGTCAAATTCACAGCTGTGACTCAGAAACTGAGTGTCAACTTCACGGCTGCTCTTTAGAGAATCTATAAACAGCAGACAAGCACTTATATTTGTTGCTTTTTACCCTATTTTGTTATCATCTGACTTCCAATGCTTCAAATTATCTTCTAGCTACTAGTTTTTGGTAAAAAAAAAAAAATCCTACAGAGAACATTTTCCTAATAAAGAAAAAAGAGAATCTAAAATTTTTACTCAAATGTACACACGAAAGGATTCTATAATAATCTGTGGTTTATGCTGAAAAGATAGTTAACACCATCATTTATTAATGTATTGAGCTATGTATTGAGCTTTTACAAATGAACAACTGAAAGTTCTCCACTATAGACCAAAGAAAAAAAGCAACATGCAAACGCTTCCATAGATGTGAACTGCAGTCAGCCACAATGCCTTGAACAAAGCAACCATTAATTACTGCTTAACCATAATTATAGGAGCGACAACCATTTATTTCTGTAAGTGGAAAACTTTTGCTAGACAGAAAATTCTCATGGACTGCAAAATAGAAAATATAATCAAACATTTGTTAACTCAGCAGAACATCCTGCAGCCTCCGTGTAGCCATCAGAAATATTCATGTGTTATGGACTCAGATATCTTGCCCTCTCTTCAGTACAATGATTCAAATTTAAGGAAGACTCTGCTCATCAGGTGATTAAGATATTATTCTAAGAGGAAGGAGATGAGACCGAGGACAACCTGGGACCCAAAATTCTTACTATTTACACAAGTACTCTCTAGAGCAGCCACATTTCTAAATTAAAACACTTCTGGCTATTTTGTAGCATATTGAAGTCCATGCTGCAGGAAGCATATATAAGTTATACTTTGTCTCACAAAAATTAGATGTATTTTGGTGTCCAACTCCTCAAACACAGTAAAACGACAACCATAGCTTCCTAAAAAAACCTCTGAAAGTTAAGAAGTTATTTTAGTCTTTTGGAGAAAGAAAAAATCATAAAGCAGAATAAAATAAATATCTTGTAAGTAGCAAAAGAATAAAGGGTCATCCTCAATATTTTTATTTACTTCACTGTATCTCCTTGTCTACTGCAGTTGCGATGACATATTTAGTGTGCGAAAAAGAAGTGTGATTCTTGTTCTGTGGGCACAATTAGTTTCAGCATTGATAGGGTATTTTTGTACATGTAAACATAATAAAGACAGCCTGAATCCTAGGAGTTCACAATCTAACGGAAAGCCTGGAAGTGCATTTGTTAAGAGAAAGCAAGATACAGGACTTACTGATAGGAGCTCCTAAATATCAATTTTGTAGAAACACCTATTAAATTCCTGTTGAGCTATTCATGATTTAAAGTGATGCACAACAGGTGAACACCTCCAAGGTTAATTAACAATCTCAGGCTTCTGTCTGGATGATCATGTGTTTATATATTAATAATTCTTAAAAGAACAAAACAAAATCATGCAAATTGATTAAACAGACTCTACATATGAACTAAACTGAGAAAAGCTGTCATTGGTAATATTTTAAGTCATGAAACATAGATAGGAACTGGTATCTCTAGCCCATAGTTTAACTAACTTACCTACAGTCTGTATATACTTACAACACAGTAAGAGTAATCACTGGTGGATGCAAGCACAAAGAAGCTATGCCACCAAATATGTGAAACTCCATAGCAAGACCTACTGTCTGGAAAGGAATCTGTGACTATCTGTTTTCAGACTTATGACATCTGTCAACCACGCTCTACCGTGTTTATTTTTGAAGTAGAACACGTGGAAAGAGTTCTTACAAATGTAACGTACAGTTCCTCAGACTGCAGTAATCTAAGAAATCCCAAATTTCACAGAATCAGAATATTCTGAGTTGGAAGGGACCCACAAGGATTATTGAGTCCAACTCCATCTTCCCATTGACTTGCAGGTAAAGTCAATTCTCTCTTCTATGTTCAGAGAGTCTATATGAAAATACCACAGAGTAAGAAATCCATAGGTAGCACTAACTGGAATCTATGCTACAGAGTAGTTTTGTATCATAGTCTTACCAAGGTCTTGGGGGTTCTCCCTGTTCATTTGGTATTGCAGTCAAGTCTTCATAGTTGATTAAGAGTATTATGTGGCTAATTACACCTGTCTGTTGTCACATGTATTTATTCCACACAGAGAAGGAATATTAATTCATCATTCCAGAAAAAGTTCTGCTTTCAAACATACAAAAGGTATACTAGATTTTTTAGGAAACTGCTTTCTCCTCTAATGCTCTAATGCTCTTACTAGCACATCCATGCTGCGTATTAGTAGATATCCTGGATTTTTGCTCAACTTCATGCTTGCTGGGGAAGACTGCTCTTGAGCTTGGAGGAGGTGGTCCTTGAACCCCTCTTTCTTGGATCCCTCTTCTCTCTAGGACCCTATCACATGGGACTTATCAAGCTGATCCCTGAAGAGGCCAATGTCTGCTCTCCTGAACTCAAGTGTTGTGAGCTTGGTTTTTGCCTTGCTCCATCCTCTGAGGATCCTGAGATCCACCATCTCATGGTCATTGCAGCCAAGGCTGCCTTTGACCTTCCCATCCACAACCAGTTCTTCCTTCTTTGTAAGTATGAGGTCCAGCAAAGTAACTCTTCCTACTGGCTCCTCCATCACTCAAGTCAGAAAGTTATTAATGCTCTCCAGAACTCCCTGGATTGCTTCTGCCCCGCTGTTTCCAGTGGACACAGGGTGGTTAAAGTCCCCCACAAGGACCATGCCTCACAATATAAAGTTACTTCTAGCTGTCTGTAGAAGGCCTTATCTAACTGTTCTTCCTGATGAGATAGCTTATAGCAGACACCCATTACTGTGTCACCTGTAGCGGTCTACTCTTTCATCCTTACTCACAAGCTCTTATTTGGCTCATCATCACCAGACAGAGCTCTGTGAACTCTAGCAGCTCTCTCAGAGAGGACAACACTGCTCATTATCCCAGCCTATCCTTTCAAAAAAGCCTCAGTACTCTTCTGAGTTTTGTCTGCAGCTATTTGTCTATCCAAACTAAGTAACTGACAAATTAATTATCACATACAGACCACAAAATTCCTACTCTAAGTGCTGTTAAATACAGTTACAACAATATCAAAGGACAGGAAGAGACCATAACTCCTTGTTTGCCCTGTTCTGGTGACTGCCATTAGGCTGAAAGTTATAGTTCTCATTTGGTTTGACCAGAGAACTTGCTGTTAAAGACTACTGTGTCTTCCAATTAAGATACAATATGCACAAAACGCACTGTCACAGGATACTTTCATAGTATCTCTACTAAATAAAAGAGAGCTTACCGACAGGTCTCCAAGTATTTTGTTTGTTTCTAGTGGTGTTTTTTGTTGTGTGGTTTTGTTTTTTAATTAAAAAAAAAATGGGTTAATTAAAATGGTCATTCAGTGTTTCTGACAATCCATGAAACATCAGAGCCCGGTTTAAAGAACACTAACTTTAATCCATTGTATTTCCTCAAATTTATGAATACTTGTTTAACTTCATTAAGTTTCATTAATGCCTTCCCATATTGCTCAAGTTAGCCTTGATGAGATCTTTTCCAACCTTAATGATTCTATGATTCTGTAAGTGCTAAATACATGTCAACAAAACTTCTGCAGAGCTGTCCTGTATGTAAAGTTTCCGTCACATTACTATGATGAATATTTATAGTAGCATTTTAATTATCCTACTGTTACTTATGTCTGAAATATCTGAGGACTCACTAGCTCTCTCTAAATATTATTTAAGTTCTTTTTTTCCTTTTGTGAGTGTTTTAGAACAAGTGATGATACATGTGCCAAGACAATAGAATGCATTATAGCTGCGGGGGTTTTGGAAACGTATCTAAAATAGCAAAATGTCTAAGACATATACAGTTAATTTACTGTAGGAATGCAATGTTTTGGTAGCATAGTTTATGGTACCTGTTGAACTTAATACCCCACGCAAGAACAAACCCACTTTACTAAGCACAAAGTTGTGTATCTGTTTGGAGGACTGGCAAATAGTATTACAAACCTTTTTTTTTTCTTTTTCCAAAAAAACAAACAAACAAACCAACCAGTTTTAGGAACAACTAACAGAGGAGCTGAGCCTATTAATGAACAGGGAAAGAATCAATTGACAACATTTTTTGTACAAGAAACCTGGCCAAAGAGTCAAGAACTGTTTGAAAACGTATGTGCAGCTTAAAGATCTACATAGAATCGTAGAATGTTAGGGGTTGGAAGGGACCTAGAAAGATCATCTAGTCAAACCCCCCTGCCAGAGCAGGATCACCTAGATGACGTCACACAGGAATGCGTCCAGGTGGGTCTTGAATGTCTCCAGAGTAGGAGACTCCACAGTCCTCCTTGGTAGCCTGTTCCAGTGTTCCACCACCCTTACTGTAAAATAGTTTCTCCTAAGGTTAATACTAAACCTCCCAATTTGCTCCCATTCCTTCTTGTCCTAACATTGGATGACATGGAGAAGAGCCTGGCTCTCTCCTCTTGACACTCGCCTCTAACATATTTGTAAACATTAATGAGGTCTCCTCTCAGTCTCCTCNAGTACTGGACCCAGCACTGACCCCTGGGGGACACCACTAGTCACAGGCCTCCAGTTAGATTCTGCTCCACAGACCACAACTCTCTGGGCTCTGTCATTCAGCCAGTTCCCAATCCATCTCACAGCACAGTCTCCCAATCCACACTTCTTAAGTTTGGCAATGAGGATACCATGGGAGACAGTATTGAAAGCTTTGCTAAAGTTGAGAAAAACCACATCCACTGCCTTCCCCTCATCTATCCATCTAGTTATGCCATCATAAAAGGCTATCAGATTAGTCAAGCATGACTTCCCCTTACGGAATCCATGTTGACTACTCGTGATAAGCCTCCGTTTCTTCTTTCTTAATGTCAACAGGAAAAAAACTTCAAAGTAGTAACATCCTTCACATAAGCAGACACTGATGATACATTACTGTCACCCAGAGTCAACTGCTGTATGCAATGATTAGCACATGTAGAAGAATAGGACCTTCTAGCATGTGTACATGTTTCTTCAATGAAATTGAAGGGGGGGGGGCAGGAACTCTGTGTGTTAAGCTTTACATAACCTCTGTCATTCTACAACATAATGCTCATGAGCAGCTGCTGCCATGGACACTATTTTCATTCTATTGCTTGAACAGGGCTTAAAACAACACAAAGTGAATACTATAGATATGCAAGAAGTTGTGAAAGAAACATATAAGCAGCTTTTCTATCAAAGATCAGTAAAGGTGGTCAACATAGGAAAAACTTTTTAGTAGTATGAACGTTTGACAAGAAGGCACACAGGGAGCTGTCAGGTAAAAGTCCTGCCTAGCCTCTGGAGGCTGCATGATGCCAGTGGTAAAGATTAAAGCTGAAAAAAGGTTATTTGTGAAATAGCTAGAGTGGGCAAAAGCAATCTCTGCAAACTTATTTTAGACAAAACACATATCTACATGTGGGGGGACAATTTTGAGTACTTATACAGTATTTTTCAAATGATGGCAACAGGGATACAGCATATCCTTGGTAATTTATTGCTGTTTGTAACAAATGGGACATCTGCATGGTTGGACAAGGGAAGAAAAAAACAAGTAACAATAACAATAATCCTCTGAGCAACCTGATCTAGTTGGGGATGTCCCTGCCTACTGCAGGGAGGTTGGACTAGATGATCTCCAGAGGTCCCTTCCAACCCAAATGATTCTATGATTCTTCAATAATTTAAAATATGTGCCTAAAAAGAAAATTATGATTGCCTAGGATTTGCATTTGTAGTTGAGGAAAATCACCATTCCTGTTCAAGAGACCAGCAAAATCAAGAATGACAAAGGTTTACATGGACCTGGCACAGATGTACCCTCTATTACTCCTAATCCAGTGACTGTGGATACTGGAGGAGTTTGAGGTGAAGAGACTGCAAAAAGTGGCTGGACTCTAGCTAGTACAGTCTCACTCTTCATCACCACTGCCTGAGACTGCACACTTGGCTGGAAGGGCTGTATGAGGCCACAGACCACCCCTTAAGTTCTCACACACATTTTACCAAGTAGATGCAATTAATTGGGCATGTTTAGTTTGGAGAAGAAGAGGCTGAGGGGGTCCTCATTGCCCTCTATAACTACCTGAAAGGAGGTTGTAGAGAGGTGAGGGTTGGCCTCTTCTCTTTAGTAACTAATGACAGAACCAGAGGGGATCGTCTGAAGTTGAGACAGGGTGGGGTTAGATTGGATATTAGGAAGAAATTCTTTACAGAAAGAGTGGTGAGGCACTGGAACAGCCTTCCCAGGAAGGTGGTTGAGTCACCATCCCTGGAGGTGTTTAAGAAACATGTAGATGTGGTGCTCCAGGACATGCTCTAGTGAGGGCAGGGGTTGTATGGTTTGTTTTGTTTGGGTTTTTTTGTTTGTTTGTTTTGGGGGTTTTTTTTTGTTTTTTGTGGGGTTTTTTGGTTGGTTTTTGTTGGTGGTTTTTTTTGGTTGGACTCTGTGATCTGAGAGATCATTTCCAGCCATGAATGTTCTGTTCTGTGATTCTGTGAATTACAAATGTACAAGGATCATGTTTTATATCCAACAGGTATCCAAAAGACATTTCAAAGCTCCGAGTTTTTAAACTACTGTGTAAGGAAGCATCAACAATATTGCTTCATCTATACCCATCCCAGAATACCGTGCAAGGAAAGAATTCTGCTCTGAGGAACAAATATTCTGAGTAATAAATGCTTAATGGGGTTTTGGATAGCAACCTGAGTCTGAGACCAAGAAAACAGGGAGACCTGTTCAAAGCTAGTTCTTTGTGAACATTTAAAATACTCTTGAATAACTGTTTTTTCCAGTTCTGCAACATTTATTTTTTTTTTGTATTAACATTTTCAACTAACCTTTCAAATAATTCAATAAAACCAGCTGGTAACTACTTAACCTGCAAAATCCACTGAGGAAGACTACAACTCTCATTTTTTTAATGCTAAGAATAGCTCAAGTGGCATTATAAATAGGAAAAAAACCCTTTAAAAAAATACCTTCATTTTCTTTCAGTGGGGAAAAATATCAACTAATTTGGCAGTATTTGTGCAATAAAGGTTTTGGATGAGGGCAGGTGGGGAGAAACACAATAGAACAGTACACAGGTTGTTACATAGATAATGGGTATTAAATGTTACCAGATATTTGTGAACATTGCTGAATAAAGTCAGATGACACAAGACAGAAAATTGCACATGAACATGCTACAAACTACATATATATATTATATTACAAGCTATATTATATTTCCTCTGGTGACAAAGCTACCAGAGCCTAAACAGTCAAACCTCTCTCTGTGGTATCAGTTCTGTAACCATTTCAACTGGCCCTTTCAAATCCCTTCACTTTGAGTGGGATTACTGATGAAAACCTACCCGCACTCCAGCACCCCTTACTGCCACTCCCAGGGCTCTGTAGTCCCTCTGGATATTCCTAAGACTGCTCCTGGATGTATCAGTTGTGCCCACATGAAGCAGCAGCAGGTAATAATTAGTGGACTTTAAGAGGCTTGGCAGTCTCTCAGTAATAATCCTTTTACGAGCCCCCAGTAAGCAGCACATTTCTCTAAAGAGTGTGTTGGGTCGGCAGACGATGCCTCCACACCTCTCAGCAGAGAGTCATCCAGTACTATCACTTGTTACCTTTTCTTAGTTGTGCTGGTTGTCACACGGGGAGCAGATCAGGCTGCGTTGCTCAGTTCCACTGTCTCTCCTGATGTGACCAGTCTTTTCAGTTTGCAGAGTGGTGAAGTGGTTCTGCAAGTGGACCTCAGGCTTCAGGGGAAGTCTCTTCCTCCTGCAGATCCTTGCCATTGCAAACTTGCATTCTTCTGCATTGTTGGCCCATTCCCTTCTGTGTGTGCTGGAGGGGAATCTTTTTAGCTGTTTGGCCATGGGCTGTGGGTCCACTGCAGACTGTGCTTGGAACCAGCTACCTAACTCCTTTCTCAGCTTCTCTGATGTTATACAGCCTTCTCACTACTTCCTGCAACTCAGCCACCTGCAGCAGGAGATTGTCCATTTGGCCATACCTTTTGCAGGCAGGTCTGCTGCCTGCCCCTGCCCCAGGAGAAAGTTCTAGGCACTTCCTGCAGTCTGAGGGCTGCCCTGCAGTCTCTCCATTCAGCAGCTTCATCTAGATGCAGGCATCAGCCACTGCCAGCATAGATGGTGCAGATCCCCCTGCCAGAGCTGCAGCCTTTGCTGTCAGACAAGTGCCCACCATTCTGCCTTGAGGGTTAGGCAGCGTGAGTGCCCTTGACCTGTGCAGATGGTCACAGAACAGTGTCCAGTTGCTAGGTTATGTGTACTTCAAGTCTCTCCACTTGGCCAGTGTTATGTCTCTCCTTCAAAAAGGTGCACCTTCCCTGAGCACCCTCAAGCACAACGCTGATTTGTTGTGGATGCCTCATCCCTGGTAGTGTTCAAGGCCAGGTTGGATGGGGTTCTGAGCACCCTAATTTAGAGGAAGGTGCCCCCGCCCCTGGCAGGAGGGTTGGAACTAAATGATCTTTAAGGCCACTTCCAGCCCAAACCATTCTATGATTCTAAGATACTAATCATCAACCATTTCAACACTAAAAAGAGAATTGTTTAATAGACACAGAGAGTTATAAAAAGAAGTATTCATATGAAATTGAGTAGCAAAGAATTGAAAGAAACTACCAAGAAGAAACATTCAGGAAGATGAGATTTCAGAAGAAAGTAGCTTAGACAACACACTTTTGAATACACTGCTATGTCCAATCTTGTTCAAGAGTTACCTAATAAATATTACCCTCTATTTACTACTTTCAGTTGAAATTTAGTCTACAAGGCTCAAACTAGAAATCAGTGGCTAGAAACAGATGTTTAAGACTTACAGTACAATGTATGACATAATTAAAAGCAACTGAATTCACTATTACTTCTAAAGTCTTTTTTACTAGCTAGCTAATGACAGAAATTTTTATGCAGCCACATTTTTAAAAGGAATTGAGACTGACTTTAAGTATTGCTCCCTTCTGATATGATTTAAAATTACTCCTACTCAAATATATTTAAGTCTAATGAGATTATGATGGATACTTTACACAACAGGTGTCTGAATACAGAAACCAAAGGGGCCCTTTCCAGTCTCCTGTAAGATAATTACAGCAGTATCTGACACTAATGTTGCACTATCTTTGTTCAGTTTCAGTTCAGAATTGTCGTATTTCATTTACTGAAGTCTGCTGTGTTATTCCACTTTCTTTTCTTGAAATTCTCCGAGAATTGTCAAAGGGACTGTACAACCTGCATGATCCCCTCCTACTCTATTTTTTCTGACAGACAGACGTTGCTGGGATTACAGCAGGCCATATTTATACTTTCTTTTTCCTGCCACTGGAAGATGCTCAGGTGGTCCCAAAATTAACGTTGTAGTTGGCAAAACATGGACTGAATGTATTAACATTTATTTACCCTGCATCTGTTTAGGAACAGTGGAAACATTTCGCGAACGAAGATGCTGGGAGGGCTCCATCCATGCTCTTCACAAGCGCTTTTTACAAGTGCACTGATGGCTGAAAAGGCCAATGCGGGACAGACAAGAGTGGTTGCAAAAGGCACAGCAGAAGGACTCCCCAGGAGGTATAACCTGCAAGACACGATTCTTTCTATGCTGTCTTTTCTCCTCAAGAGTCATCCTGCGTGCCTTCTCAAAAACATCTGTGCCATTAAAAATAATGTGTCTCCAGACCTATATATATATATACACACACACACATACACATAAAGCAAAGAACTTGCAAATACACAATGGACAAATTTAACTTTCTTTTAAATATCAGAAAGGAAAGGGAAACAAATCTCTGTAACACCCTCTGCAGTACTGCAGCTCTCCTTGTCTTTTCTCAGGCAACAGAAAAAAGAGTAAACAGGCATCACATAATATAATGAATTCTTACCCTTAAACAAATTACTTGCACTTACATCAAAATCAGTTGAGTGAAGACTGAAAAACAGACTGAAGTGTAACATCAAATTTATATTCCATAAAAAAGGCTGAAATGCTAAATATTATACCTTTGTGCAATAAAGGTTTTGGATGAGGGCAGGTAGGGAGAAACACAATAAAACAGTACACAGGCTGTTACTCCATATGTGTTTGCAGGACTGTAATAAATGTTTTTAATCTATGAAACATCTGGGACTAAAAATCCAATCTGTACCTTTTTTATCCCCCCAAGATGGAATAGTTTTCAAGTGCATAGCATAGCTTCTACAATATAAAACTACGCAAACTAACAGCGCAGGTCTATCCTTTAGGCTTTTTGTAGGAGTATAAAATATGCAGAATCCTACCAGGCCATATTGCCATGGGCTGTGTTGTCAAGGTGACAGAGCAGCTCCAGGGTTTGCGCGTTGCTTGATGAATCATCAGGGGATTCATGACTGCCTGATTCCAATTCCTTCGGCATCCTCCAAACAGCAGCACATGTCATGACTTTACTGTCTGAAGCTAAGCAACAGAGAATAATGTCAACAGATCATTGTATGGGAAATGTATTTTGTATACAGTGCACCAACATTTACACAAATCTATAAGCAATGCACATCTGCTGTTTAAAATATTTTAAAATATTATGCCATGATGAATTCAAACACAGAATACGGATACAAAGACCTCAAGTTAGCAGTCAAGTTGCTGCAAAACTCATAATTAGCACATATTTAATGTGCTTCTCCCTGTTTAAAGGCACTGCTCATGAAAACATAACTCTTTGGGAGACAAGTTTTCCAAGCTTCATTTCTCACACTGATGTTAGTAAAAACAACCCACAAGTTACACTGATCAATTCCTTAACAATAAGTATTCAAACATTGTTTTAGCATTTTCCTTTTAAGGACTCTCTTCAGTTGAATCTATAGCATGACATTGTATCCTTTACTACCAATAATTGTTCAATGCAAAATTAAGTTTTCCACATAAGTACAGACCTCTAATTCTAGCAAATAAAAACAGCTTCCAAAAGATAAACTTACATGCATATATAGCAAAATATTACAATGTGTGATGAACAACCCAACTGTAGAATTATGAGAAAATATCATATGTTCTATGCACATATGGCATTGCCCATCACCCAATATCGCAACTTGTAGCAGTGCAAAATGGAAGGAGACCAGAGCAACAATGCATATGTTCATGTCGTTCCAGACACTGGTCCAAGGTTCACAGAAGATAAATAGGTCAGTATCATCCACTGCAGCAAGAACAAAGTAATCAGCCACAGCTGTGCTAAGCAAAACCAGCGGAAGCAACTACCTACTGGAGGATGTGTTAAATGAGAAGTCCAGAGGATAAGCAGCAATGAAGAACATGTTTTCTGTTCTGACATCACTTTGCATGCCTCTTTCTCACAGTTCTCTCTCCAATGACATTCTAGCTGATTTTAGTGCAGAGTGTCTGATTATAGAGCTATAAGCAGACATGACCAACTTACATGAGTGGAAAGGAAAACAGAACAATCATAACCAGAGTGTTTTCAAAAAGAAGAATGGTATCTCTGAAAAAGGCCTTCTTCAACTAAAATGGAATTAAGAGTGGGGGAAAAAGGTATGTTATAAAAGTCACCAATCCGGATATTCTATATGCAAAAAAAGGCACCCAACCAACAGAGAATAGGACAAAAAGCAATTGATATGTAGTAAAAAAGCCCAAAATGCAAGACTACAGATGTGTTTTAAAAGTAGCCACAAGACATACAAACCATAGGTAGTTAGGTTTAATCAGTAAGAGAAGGAGGCCATTTCTGTGAGAAGGAATCACAGTTAGGAGGACTTTAAATTCAAGCACAGAATTCAGAACACACAAGCACTGGGTATTTTACAGATTGTACTAAATACAAAATATATTACTGTAAAACAATTACGTGCATCATAATTTGGCATATACAAGTTGAACACAGTATCAGAAGACCATATATGGATAAACCCATATTTATTAACACTTAACTGAACTAATACTAATTGTAGTGCATACTAACCAAATAGCTATTTCCAGATCATGTGAGGCAAACCCTTTACTCTAAATCCATATGCCACTGAATAAAGAGGAGGAAGCAGGAGCAGATGGCTACCTTTTTTAGCAAAGGGCAAATTAATGCGCAGCATGCATTGTATACCATACAAATAATAAATAACCTAAACAGCAACATAATTTAAGAAAGTCATACTGATACTGAATGCGTGACAGAACATTAAAGAACACCACAGAGAAGGTTCTGGTAGATTATAATTACTGAAAGGTCTATACCATGCATATAAAGTGTTAGCTTTTCCACTGTCATCAAGATCTATGCGGAGAACTACAAAAGCAAATGATGGAAAACAAACAACATGCTTCTCAAGCCATCTTCCCTCTCAGTACAGCACCACAATGCTTACGAGAGCCTTGAAACATCATTTTAAGAAGTTAAAACTCAAATATTTTGAAATTCTGACGGTGTGTGCTCCATGAACAACATTCTAAAAAGGGTTCCGTTTCTTGCACTTCAGGTAATTATTTTTTAATATTAATCTTTTAACATTAAAAAACTGCTTTAAGTCTTGTATATTAGCACGTATCTTTAACATACAATTGTAAAATTAAGGATACCTATCAAATTTACTCAGGGATTCTAACAGCACAGTAGTCACTAATTCTTTTTCAAATAGTGGAATTGTTATTTTCTTCTGGCCATCTTTACAGAAAAAGAAATTTTAAATTCTCTTTTTTTAATATTTCTATTAAAACCTATTTTAATAGATATCTTAAAGGCTCAGTGAGGTGGCTGTCACTTCTTTTCACTATAAATAGAAAAAATTCTGCTTCCTTCTACTGACTACATTAATTACATTTTGGTATTAACTAAATGTTTCTTCTCATGCTACTGTTGTACATATAACAAATAAGCTTTTTACCTCCACTTTCTCTTGTAACAACACTGATAGTCCTGTAAACAACTGGTAACAGTAAAAGGCTGGTGCAGAATTTCGCATGCAGAATTATGTGCCATTCCATGCCCATTTCACTTCATTAGGACTAGTGGTAAAGGATAAAATTCATTGTCCATCAGAAAGGAAAAGTACTAAAAGTCATAATGCAAAAACCACCTAACGACTCAGCATATACATTGTCCTCTCGGTTTGAAGATGGTCATGGAAAACGACAGCTGTTGAATGACCATCAGTCATGAACAACTGTATGTGCATCACAAATCTTCAAATTCTATGTTTAAACTTTAGATTAATTCTGGATTTAGATACATGACTGAAATCTGCATAGCAGAGACTTGATACAGAACACTATTAATTTCTCTTTGCACTTTTCACGTTCTTATCTACAGTTCTGACACTTCATTAATTCCTAGATACATGAAACCAAAATGGAACTGCCACAGCCTCCCACAGAAGTAATATCAGATATGGCTGGCCTTAAGGAAGGCTTTATTTTCCTTTATATGAAGACACCATTTCCTCCCTGGCAACAGAGTGCACAAATGCTAGTGCTAAGTGGAAGTGTCACTCCATTGTAATAGCTGAAGTGAAGCTTTTTCATGGGTCACAATTCCTCTTAATCAACCACTATCAACAAACCTACAGGAATCCATAGACACAAGATAACTTTCATTTCTCCTCATTCAAGAGAAATGCCTTGTCTAATTCATTGTGCATCTTCAGTAGGCCTTTAACTAGGTATAGCTAAGGATTGAGCTAGGTGCACTGCTCCAACTGCAAAAACCCTCTGTTAGGCACTGTTTCTCCAAGCTCATCAATACTGTTCTCCTGGGCAGAGAATACCTGCCGTGAGAGCAACTGCACACATCACTGAAATGATCCCTGCTTACAGATAAGCAAACCAGAACTCAAGGAATAACCAACTAAGCCCACTTTTTGACAGCACTAAGTTAGGAGGCTGCTACACCTGATGTTGGCAGCAGTGAGGGTGCAGCAACCAATCAACAAACTTTGGTGAATTCAGCCACAGCCTAAGAGAGATAATTATGGCTACAGAGCACGAGGCTGTCTTTAGATGACTACTTCACAAGTCAAACAAGTGAGAAAACTCTTTGCATGCAAAGTGTGCTATTTGAAAAGGGTCACAACTTGGTCAAATCGATACCAATTTTCACTGCAGCACTCAAAAGGACTTCTCAATGAGGGTTATTTCCATGACCATTTTCAGCTTTCCACTACCAGCTGTTTCAAAACAGAAAAAAGTAAAAGTCGTAGACAAGTGAAGTATCCTGTTTATCTTCGTCCAAACACTGTTCCCCTTGGAGAACTGTTTCAACTTAAAGTAATAGGTTTTGAGAAAGAAATTAGCCTGGGAAAAAAAATCTGCCTGAAAGGTAAGCAAAACTGGAAGTTATGAGAGTTTAAAAAGAAATATGTACACAACATTAACTACATGTACAAGTTATTCCTTTACCAAGATATGTCATACACAACAGATCAGTTCACTGGTTTGTGCTGGAACACAGTAGTCAACAGACATTCTTTAACAGCTATATAATCTATTACAACTACACTAGATGCAAAAAGAAAAATGTGGCTATAAGAACACAGACTGATGATTCTAGACTTGCTCAGTACACAAAGTTATTCCTGCCCGTGTGGAAAATTACAACTTTTTATTAATTCATATATTTTTAAGCTAGAATGGACTGTCTATGCACTTCACACCTTTGATTTTGCTTCAGCAATTACTACGATTAGACTTAAATAACGAAAAAATTGAGCTTTGTTATGCCTCCAGACACAAAGAGAAGAATCTAGGACTTTAGGTCCTTCAGAATTATTATGAAGATTCCTCCAGAAAATGCCAGACTGCAAAACTACAAAGAATTCAACTGAACATTAGATGTCATAAAATTCTGCTCACACAGAATTCTTGAAAGATACAGTTTATTCTCTTTAATAAATAACAGCTTTAAAAAGAACATAACATGCAACTCCAGTTAACACACTAACAAACAAATTGATATCTGGATGACTGATGCCATGAATCAGAATAGATGCACAAGACAAACACAGTCTAGTTTGTCACTGTAAAGAGTAAGTATCCTCACTTAAACATCGATTTGTTTTTGTATTATTTAGAACAAAAAGCCATACTTGTTATGTTGGAGCTGTGAGTGACTTCCCAGTTGAAAACAAGCAAGTAGTCTAATTGTTTTCTCACACTGAATTCTTTTACTGAAATTCTCCCTCCTCCAAATATGGTTGTCATAAGGAAGCTAGAAAAAAAAAATTCTACGTAAAATCATGATGGTTTGAGTTTTAACCAAAAAAACCCAAAACCAACCAAACAAAAAAAAAGCCTGCAACACCTGAAACTTCTCTGGAGACATCAATAGAAAAATGAAAAATATATAGCATATAAAAACCAAATCCTCACCAGAAGTGTAAATGATAATCAAGACTCTACAATTCCAGAAAAGAGGAGGTCTGAGTATATGCAGAAACCCACTAGCTCTGTTTGGCTTACTCTTTCCACCTGCCACCAGTTCATCCACTGGAATAATTTGTCCAGAAGCAAAGTTAATATATTTTATTTTAATGTGTTTTACTGGCAATAAATAGAAGCATTATCAAAAATAAAGGAGAAACTTAATGTTAAGAGAAGTGAATAAAAAATACCAATCTTCATTAGTTGACAACAAAGTTTAAAATAAGATTTTAAGTTAACACTTCGCTTAAGAGGGGGGTTAAGTAGATATTGCCATAACATAAAGGCTGAAGTGTAAAAACAGAGTTAAATGGACATATAAGAAATACTACCATGGGGCTCTCCCCCGCCCTCCCTCCATGTAACAAGACTTATGTGGATTCCGATTCCAATAACAAAGGTCCACATCACCCAACATTACATCAATCATCTACTTTTCATTCTTCTGGCACCTTTTTCTGAATAAAGGCTACCATGCCACTGCACTATGCATTAACATATGTAACAACTGCAGTCTTGACCTGTCAGAAGCTTAAGGCAGCCACCCAAAGCAGATCAGATCCAGCTCTGCTCAGTCCTTCCAATTATATCATTTCACAAAGCATTTTAATCTTTGAGTTCAATCATTCTTTATGATCTTTCTGAACTAAACATATGACAAATCATCCTTGATTGTTTTCCCTTCTCCCAAAATTCAAGATGGTTACTGCTTACTGCTAGTCTCCTCTGCTTTTAATTTATTCAAACCCTATTTTATGTGTATGTTAGTAATTCAGTATTTCGAAATTAATTTTCTGTAATCAATAACTATACACATCAGCTGGTAGTATCTACAGGAACCATGTTTTCATTTTACTTTCCGCCATCATTCTGCTTCATTCCCCTGTGTTTAACCTTGAAACCCAAATGACAATGCTTCCTACATCACTTGCCTGCAGACATTCACACTGAAGCTGGAGGAGCTGAAGTATCAGTGCCTGACAGAGTTTGCTCTTTGATCAGCTCAGGTGGTGCAAAGCCAGCTGGCTGCAGTTATTCTGTTGCCTAGGGAACAACAACTGAAGTGTATACTTCCTAAATCTGCGCAGGAGGCCCTTCTGCAGCATTGACACAGCAGCTCTTGCTGTGCAAGGCTGAAGTAGTGAAGCTGCTATAGCTACAGCCCAGCTGGTGCCCATTAATGCTCTCAGTATGACAGCAACAAGCAGCTAGAGTTCAGAAGCCTCCTCCTTTCAATTGACAAACAGTTATCACTCTTCCTTATTAATGTAAACATCCTTCTCCTAGTTTAATAAAATCGTGAACAAACTCCAAATCATTAAAGTATGTATGCATCTTTTTTTTAAAAAAGAGTAATACAGTCAGTTCATAAAAAGATAAACTGTATTCTATTTATTCAGCAACATGTCCTTCATTGGCTTGGAGGGGGGAGGAAACACACAATTTTTTTTCCAGAGTTAAGAACTTCACCTTTTGTACTACAAGCTTGTGTAGTTTTTCATTTTGTATTTTTCTGAAATACACAGGGTGAGATTTATGTAGTCAGTTTAATTTTTCTTTTCATCATTTAGATGCACTTTTTAGCTACCAAGAGAGGTGGTTTTTTTTAAATATAAACATGGAAACATGGCAGAAACATAGCAGCAGATCACTCTGTATCCTCATAAAAGTATGTTTTCAAGTTGAGCTGAAAGTAGTAGTAGTAGAAAAACAGTAACATGCAACAGTCCAGCAATATTCATAGACAGGGCATCTTCCATACTTTATTTACCATCTCATTACTCCAGCCTGTTGAAAGCACTGCATAAAAAGCAGCTTTCTTGTTAGTATACAGATCACAGGTGAACATAAACTCGCGTTTACCACACACCAATACAATGCAGATACAGCTTAGGTCTCTAGACAACAGGCTCCCATGTTTGCTTTATATACAGAGATGTCTAAGAAGGTTTTAAAACCCTCACATGCTGAGCAGTAACACAGAATTACCCAAGAGTGTACAGAAGTGTGGGGTATGACATGGAGAGGCAAGTAAGCTCATTACATATGGAAATGGAACACAGAACCTGCAGAAAGCAGCCAGTCAGCAGGATGAAAAACTGAAGAAGGCATAAATTGCCCTTTTTTTAGAGTCTAATGTTTCTTATGCTATCCAGAGACAATCAGAGACAATGTTCCACCTTTTTCAGGGGATGTGCTCTGTAGATTATACATCTACTTGAAGCAGCTCAAAATTCACCAACTGTATTTCCGGAATTCTGGCATACGTGGAAAGCCCAAGCGAAGAACTGCAACCATTGCCATATTGATGAGTTGAGCTTTGCTCTTCAAGGGAGAATTTTTCTGCAACACTGTAAAAGCTGCTCAGCAACACAAATAGGTATGCTTTCTTTCTGGTATCTTACATGACCAGATTTCACAACAATTTACAGCTTGCTTGATACCTCAGATCTCTCTCTCTCTAGGTACTTTAACAAAGGAGAAAAGAACGGAGAAACTTGTACAAACTACATGCTTTTGTTTGCGATAATCCCACAGCACAGGGTAACTGAACAGTAGGAGCCACACAAAAAGCAAGGTATCAGCTGGCCATATAAACTGCATTGTGAGATTTAACTCTGTGCTGCGTAAAGCTGCAGAATACACCAATAAAAGTTATGAACCATATTTACATGTTGGCTTCCGTCATCACTAAGGCCAATGAAGCTGAACACCATTATCAACACTGATACTTTTACATACAAAAAAAGGGCAAAGGCATGTCACAGAGGCATTCACTTTCATCACAAAAGCAGCCATGGCAGGTGTCAGTTAAGTAGCGCTAGATGACAGCAATAGAATAAGGTTCCCACTTGAAGTTTTATGAGGTATTAAAATACTATCCTCCTTAACAAGTTAATGGGAACTGCAAATGATTTATCGCCTCCATCGAATTAAACACCTTACTAGAGAGTTGCATATACAATGATCTAAGCAACCTTTTGCATAGTAACTTGATAATTCATGGAAATCAACTTCAAACAGAACAAATGTCACTATATCCAACATGAACACAAAGAGTAATGAACCTACCTTTTCAAATCAAGCTAGAGGTTAGAACTTGGTCCAGCACAATTGAGGGGCTGCCTCAGGTTCACTACACCTTATACCAACCTTTCACAGTCTCCACTGCATCCTTTCCCTCAACAGAAATCCAGATATGTGGCCACTGCCAACACATACAAACTTTCTTCCTGCAATAACTTGCAATTCAAAGCTTAGATCTCAGAGTCATAATCTGCTTATATCTTTACATTATCTGGCCAGCCTGGATAGCTAACATTCAGATGTGCTCACACATCACATACAAGTAATTCATGCAAGAAAATAATTATAAACAACTAGTAGCTAAATACAGTATCATTTGCTTTCTCTGTTCCTGAAGTCAGCAATAAATGCTACAATAAGAAAGCTAGTCTTACTAATAAAAGAAAAATAAGTTACTCAAGTGTTTGGATTTTTTTTCTAGTTGCATTCCACTTACCTTATGTCTCAAGATATCAGCAGCTAGCACATCCAGACAGTCCAGAGAAAGAAAAAGAATAAATATTGCCCTATGCTAGTCAGCAGTGAGGGCATTCAAACAATACATGTTGTTGTTAGTCAGCTGCTAACAACTATGTAGTTATCATTTGTTTACAGTTCAGAAGTATTCATTGATGAGAAACCTCATCACAGGGTTTTTTTTATTGAACTCAAGTGGAGGAAGACATATAGCCCTTCCCTACAAAGCTTATAATCTAAGAAGAAAAAACATGAAAATAAAACCAAATGAAAACAAACTCAAAAAAGTATTGGTGGATTGTTGGTTTTTTTTAAACATTAAGCCATCCCACAATCAAATCTCCATTTCAGATATGAGATACAATTTCTTTGCTAGTACTGACCAAATATGCCTTACAGTTATTCCAAAGGAAGAATGTTATTGGGGTGTATAACTTCACTGGGATCAGAGAGGCATGTCTCTTTAGGAGGGACAGATCAGGAAGGTGAGAAGAGAAAATTGCCCTTTATGAACAATAGAAACTAGAGTGCGAGAAGCTCTGTGGAAGGATGAGGGCCATCTGAGAGCTTATGCTTTAGGATTAGATGGTATACCAATGTGACAATATTGCAGTTGCATGTCTGTTACAGGAAGGATGAAGCAAAGGGTAACACAACCTCTGGACAACAAGAAGGAGTCCTGAAGAGAAAAGGGATCCAGGAGTGCTGGTTGATTTTCAAGGTTTACCTCCTCCAAGTTTAAGAATGGTCCATCCAGATAAGTAGGAAGTGAAATAGAAGTGCCAGGAGGCTTGCATACTTGAACAAGGAGTTCTGACTGAATTCAAACATGAAAACAAAGTGTACAAGAGGTGGAAGAAGAGACAGGTGACTTGAGGGGAATATAGAAGCAGTAGCTCACCACACGAGACTGAGGAGCTCATCTGGAGTTGAATGTGGTAAAAGACAAAAGTCAACAAGAAAGGCTTCCACATATATCAGCAGCAAAGGGAAGACTTGACAAAATGTGGGTCCTCTGACAAATCGAGCAGGGGACCTGAAGACAGAAAACTGTAAAGTCCAAAGTACTAACTGTTTTCTTCATCCTGGTTTTCACTGGAATCCCAGGCCCCCAGGACCAGTGGGAAAATCTAGAGCAATAAAGACTCACCCTCTATAGAGGAGCATCAAGTTAGTGAATATTCAAACAAATGGTACCTGTGTGGATACATCCACAAGAGCTGAGGAAGCTGTCCAATGTAATTATGAGGCCACTTTCAATTATCTTTGAAAGGTCATAGCGATGTGGAGAGGTTCCTGAGGACTTTCTTAAAGTAAATGTCATTCCAATCCTAAAGATGGGCAAAAAGGAGGTTCTGCACACTAATGAGCCTCCCTAGGAAGGCAACAGATTAAGTGAACTTGAAAAACATTTCCAAACACAAGGTGACTGGGTGTATTCAGTACAGTTTTATGAAGGGGACATCATGCCTGACAAATACACATGCATTCTGCAATGAAAATTAAGTTTAAAATACATGTTTGGAAAACACGGGGAGAGCAGTTGATGTTGTTTATCTTTAACAAACTTCTGGCACAGTCTCCCATAACATCCTCACAGATGATGAAGTACAGGTGGACAATTTGGTGGGTTGAAAATTGGCTGAACTGCCATTCTCAAACAGTTGTGATCAGTGGCATGAAATCCATCCAGAGGCCAGTCAATAATGGCGTATTCCAGGAGGTGACACTGGGGGCCACTACTTTTTTGCATCTTAATTAATGACATCAGAGAATCTCAGGACTGCAACAGGTCAGAGAAATAGACTAACAGGAACCTCATGAAGTTCAAAGTGAACAAAGTGAAATGCAAGATCTTGCACCTGAGGAAGAGTAAACCCATGCTCCACTAGGGGCTGACCAGCTGGAGAACAACTGCAGAAAAGGCCCTGGGGATCCTGGTGGCAACAGTTTGAGCATGAGTCAGCCATGCACTTGTGGCAAAGAAAGCTAAGAGCCTCATAGGCTTCATCAGACAGATCATCATCAACAGGTGATGATCACATCACCAGGGATGTGATCCTTGCCCTCTATTCAGTCCTGGGTAGACCACATCTGGAGTATTGCATCCAGTTCTGGACTCCCCTATACAAAATAAACATAGAAATACTGGAGCAAGTGCAAGTAAGAGTCACAGAGACAATTAACGGATTGGAGACTCAAAAAAAAGGAAGGCACGGGAAAATCTTATTAATGTGAATAAATAATGATGTCAGGAACTAAAGAAGACCAAGTCAAACTCTCTCAGTAGTACCCTTAGTGATATGGTAAGAGGCAATAGGCACAAACTGAAATAAAGGAAAATTCCACTTAAGCATAAGGGGGGAAAAAAACAAACAAATACAAAGCTCTGAAAAATCATTGCTGATTCTGCATCAGGTAGGAGATTAAACTCTAGTCTGACACCCCTAAAACCCTCTGACATTCCTTACAACTTGAATTATCCCACAGTTGTTAAACAGTGGAGAAGTGTTGTTAGGCTACTAGATGGCACATGGACTCACAATGGACATCATAAAACTCGTCATGGCTAGGCTTCGCGAACGAAGATCCAGGGAGGGCTCCACCCACGCTCCCCATCAGCGCCTTTTCCAAGCGTGCTGATAAAAAGAGGATAGCAGATAGCACCCTCCAGCCTGTGCAATGAATTTTTTTTTATAGGTGAGACACAGCATGCACAGAGCTGGACCCACCCTTTAGTCCTAAGGTTCATCTGCCAGGGCCTAGCAAGCTTGGACACTGGCAGCCAAGTCCTTAGGATGGACGTTTAACCTCGTAGATGGAAAGCCTTACAAGGCTAAACGAGCTCCATCTGCCCAGGTTTGGAATCAGAGTTGTCCTTCTCCTAGGATGACTGCCAGAAGGCTAATGAGCTCATCCTACCCATACAAGGATTATAGGAACATGGGTATCACTCCCCACACTTTACCATGGGCAATGAGTTTAATGCTCCCTCTGCTGTGGGCACAGTTACCACACCAGGGGCCACAGGAGACCCAAGTGATTTTCAGACTGTGCCTGACATCATAAAACTACGCTGAGCTGAAAAACAGTCTTCACAATGGCAGAAAAAACACATAAACATTAAACCCAAATTCTCATACTCCCTGTAGCTATCAATAGAAACATCTGTAATGGTTTAAGTTTCATGTCTAATGGTAAGAAATGTCGATTCCTGTTTGATGACACATGAAGTCAATGTAATTAGTATCCTTTTAAAAACACTCACACAAGTTAAAAGAAAGATTTTGAGAGTATTAAGGTTTCAACCACCACCTAAAAGTTAAGAAAAATCTTTGAACTGTAATAGCCTTCAAAATATTTTGATACATTTTCATATAAGCACTGTAGAGAAAATGTTGTTGGTTAGGGGCTGAGGTGACCCCTAAGCCAGTGATAGGCACTCTCTATTACCCCACCTTCCCCAAAACCTACAAAGGAAATAATAAAAAAGAGCCAAGAAGACTCATGCACTAGAAAATAAAACTAAAACTACTTTAATAAAACAGTAGGAATAAAATATTAACAAATATATACAGAACCAAAATCCAACCCTAAACTCCACAGACAGCAAACCTACATCACTGCTGATACAGAGGAGGCACAGCAGCAGACAGTAGCCTGGGGAGGTGGAGTTGGATTCTGAAACCTTCGGTCAGGATCGAGGAGATGACAGACAGTCCTCCTCAAATGCTGGCCACTGAAGAAGAAAAGGAGAGGGAAGAAGGAACTCACCCCTCCTTTATACTGAAAATTATGTGTAAGGTATGGAATACCTAGTTGGTCACTTTAGATACCTGAACTATCCACTCCTCCCTGAGGTGTAGCCTTTTACCTCTCATTCCAGTGCAGAAGATCTAAGAGTGACCTTTGTTTGCATTCCATTCCCGGTGCCACAACAAAACATTAGTTCTTTATCACTCTTAGAATTAGGCTCTTGTCTGGGGAAACGTTGTTAGCTCAAAAAGCACAGCTAACTAAAGAAGCTTTAGCTGAAAAGTAAAATCACTGAACAGAACTGTTCTGTTTTTACTCAAGCCAGGACAGAAGAGTATACAGTACAGATTTAGTGTTATCAGATGACTAGATCAAACTAAGTTTGCTAATTTATCAAAAAATTATCAGCTAAATATTTAAAATATGGCTAGGACTTATGTTCACCTAAGACTATCAAGCAAGTAACTTTCCTTCAGGCTCTCCAGCTTTCAAGAACACAGGGATACTGGGAAGCTCAAGCAGGCTATCCTCTCATGGTAGAAAGGCCACAGAAAATGTCACATAAAAAAGGTGAAATCACAAAATATCTTAATATTTACTGGAAGGAATCTGCCCAGTACGTTTGGTTTCACTTGCACAATTCAGGAATAACTCTGAAGTCTAATACAAACCAGAGAAAAGCAAGCTTCTAAGTTTCACTTATTTAACAAGCTAGTTGGATAAGAACGCTTAAATAAATACTAAAATACTATATATGTATCTGTAAAATGTTATTTACTGCAACAATAGTATTGACTGAAGATGGAGAAAAAAATTTTCTTTCAATTTATTGTACTAGTTCAGTTTAATAATTGAAATTTTTGAGTTAAAAAGCTATTTGAAAATGAAGAATTAAAAATATTTTTCTTGTTCTAAACTCAAAAGAAAAAAGGGGAGGGAGGGAGGAGAATGAAACTTCTAATGCTGAAGGATAGAGAAATCTGATAATTCAACAGATTCTCTCCAAGTGGCAGAAGCATTCAGAAGCATTTTATCCACTTCCTGTATTTCAGAAGCACTCTTTTCAACATCATGACCATCCTGTAGAACTTAATTTTAGTCATTTTTTGTCCTCCCTCTCGTTCTGACATTAGTTCTATTTTGCTTCATATCACAAACATTACAATTTTCCTGAAATGCTTGTCAAATAAAGATGAACTCTTAAAGCAATGGATAACAAGCATCTGCGCTTCAAGTTAGTTACATTATATATACTTCCCCAGTTCTTACATTTTTCCCTACATGCACTTTTCCTTACATGCTGGCTCAGACACTACTGAGCTTGACTCCTACAGCAGTCTTACATATAAATAAGATTATAGCACAAGACTAAGGTAACACAGCTATGCTACCTGTCATTTGGACTGAACTCAATACACATCTATGCATATGAACAGCAATTAACATGGAACAATTTCTCAAGCCATTCAGCAGTTCTGCAGTGACTTTCCACCATATGGATCAAATCAATTGTTTCACTTAAAACCTTATTGGAGAGTACTTGTCAAGGAACACTATAAATTACATATAACAGCTAGAATTTGTAGAAAAACAACAGGTACAAGCTATAGAGGGCATTAAGAGATCACCAAGCACATTTATGTCTTCCCTCAAACTATGGGAACAAGCTTTCTTCTGTGCATCCTGCCACTACTGCTGTGATGAGGACTAGGGAATATTTAGAGAGATGCATTCAACTTCCCTCCCCATTTTAATGACTGTAGTATATCACATGGCTGTACCAATGATTTCTCAACATTGAGTGTCTTCACTACAGCAAAGTGAAATCACTGAAGTCAGTGTCATCTGCTGCCTTCAACAGTAAGCATTTGAAAGCATCACCAGAAGCATTATTTTCAACACCCTTATTGATGAATTTTCTCAGCAGAAAGTTTTTTTAATACACGGTTTGCTGTGTGATAAGTGCTATGCACCAGACAGCCATAACTCATAGCAGATTTAATATTTTAAATTAATGGATTTTTAAATGCAGACTTTATTTTCCTTTTTATCAAAATTAAGCAGCAATTCTGTGTTTATATGTCTTAATGTTCTGGATCTACAAACCCCTGTGTTTTGCACATGTGGCTGCCTGCATGTGTGAAGTTGCAGATAACAAGCCTTCTCCATTTGCACTTTCTTTTGCCCTCTGGTGGCTTTGTATGTCCCTACACGTAATGGAAGTGCAGAACCTATTTTTGTAGGAGTTGAAAAACACTAGGAAAATAAATCAATTTCCATACACATTTCAATGGATTTGAATAAGAAATTGAATTCTTAAGAGAAGCAGGAGCAAACACAAACACAGAAGACAACAGCAACATAGAAAATTATTTTTCAAGTATTTAGTTTTAAAATGGTCTAAGAAAAGTTTAACTAAGAGTGCTGCTGTTGTTAGTCACTCACTTTACAGATAAAATCTATTTTTGTTGCAGTGGTATCAACCAGACTTAAAAAACAACACACCAAAAAAAACCACCAAAACACACATCCCTCAATATTGTTATGCTTGACAGAGATTTTCCTTTTAAATTTCATTTTTCCTTTTCCTAGTGAGAGGAAATTATCTAGCTTTATCCCATGCATTTAAAACAAGGACTTATCTGGAAGGCTAAAGTTAAAACAGAAGAGATGCTCCACTACGAGATCCGCAAATAGCGTTTAAATTAGTGTCACAGAGCCAACTCCTATTTTTACAGGAAATGACACTTTTAGGTAATTCTATGCCATGCCATGTCAAAGGCAAGAACAACTGAAGGACTCCAGAAAATGTGGTGAAAAAAAAAAGGGGGGGGGAGGGGAGGAGAAGACAACAGAGGAGCTCCTCTGTATAAAAATGTTAGTTAACACACGTAGAAAAAAATAATTCAAGCCATCCTTACATGATGCAGCACTCAGAACTAGTAGTTAGGACTCAGGAAAAAGCTCTGTGTGTCAACACTAACAGTTCTCTGAACCTAATGTGTAGCAGCAGCTATAAAAGCCAGTAAAAACATTTGACATCCTTACACAGGACACTGAGAAGAAAACAGAAAGGATTATTTCACAGCCCCATAAAAACTTGATATGCCTGTATTGCAAAAAGAGAGTACAACTGTAGGGTTTGCATCTAAAGAAGGGCATAGCAGAGTTGGAGAAGGGTAGTATAAACAAAGATGGTAGAATAACTGTCTTATTAGACGTTCAACAGGTTAGGACTACTTCATTTGGAAAGAAAACACCTTGTGAAGAATATGACCTAAGTTTACAGAAACAGAAAAGCAGTGACAATCATAGAATCATAGAATGGCCCAGGTTGGAAGGGACCTTAGAGATCACAGAATCACAGAACAATCCGAGTTGGAAGGGACCCACAAGGATCATCAATTCCAACTCCCATTTAGGCACAGGACATCCCCAAGGTCACACGAGGTGACTAAGGGCAATGTCCAAGTGCCTCAAACTCCATAAGCTTTGGAGCCATGACCACCTCCCTGGGGAGGCTGTTCCAATGCTCCATCACTCTCTGGGTAAAAATCTTCTTTCTAAACATCCAGCCTGAACCTCCCTCAAGACAGCTTCAAGCCATTCCCCCATGTCCTGTCACTGCTCACCAAAGACAAGAGTTCAGCCCCCACTCCTCCATCTCTGGTAAGGAGGTTATAAACCACAATGAGATCCCCCCTCAGTCTTCTCTTCTCTAGACTGAACAGGCCAAGTGATTTCAGCCTTTCCTCATATGACTTCCCCTCCAAGCCCTTAACCATTTTTGTGGCCCTCCTCTGAATGCTCTCCAACAATTTCATGTCCCTCTTGTACTGTCGTGCCCAAAACTGCACACAATACTCCAGCTGAGGCCACACCACCGCTGAGTAAACAGGAACTATCACCTCTCTCGATCAGCTAGTGATGGAGTGCTTGATGTACCCCAGGATCTGGTTGGCCCTTTTAGCTGCCAAGGCACACTGCTGACTCATCTTCATCTTACTATCTATTAATACTCCCAGATCCCTCTCAGCAGTGCTGCATTCCAGTCTAACATTCTCCAGTAGATAGGTGGTTTTGGGGTTGCCCCTCCTCAAGTGCAAAACCCAGCGCTTGCTCTTGTTAAATTTCATTTGATTTGTGATAGCTCAGTTCTCCAGTCTATCCAAATCTCTCTGCAGAGCCTCACATCCACCAATGGACTCAACAGCACCCCCCAATTTAGTGTCATCCACAAACTAACTTACTAGTCCTTCAAGTCCTAGATCCAAGTCATTTATAAAGATATTGAACAGTACTGGCCCCAAGATGGATCCCTGTGGTACCCCACTCGTCCCCTGCCTCCAGCCCAAATTACCTCCATTTACCACAACCCTTTGGGCTCTATCTCTCAGCCAGTTGCATACCCACCTAATGATTTTTTAATCTAGCTTAATGCTCAACATTTTGTCTAAAAGGATGCTATAGGAGACAGTATCAAAAGCTTTACTAAAGTTCAAGAAGATGACATCAGCTGGTCTCCCTTGATCAACTAGATAGGTGATCTTATCATAGAAAGAAATCAAGTTTGTTAAGCATGATTTCCTTTTCATGAACCCATGCTGACTAAGACTAATAATTGCATTGACAGCCAGGTACTCATCTCTGGCTCCCAGAATGATCCTCTCCATAATTTTGGCCAGTACTGAAGTGAGACTAACAGGCCTGTAGTTACCAGGGTCATTCCTGTTACCCTTTTTGAAGATTGGAACTACATTAGCACGCTTCCAGTTGCTTGGGACCTTTCCAGATTCCCAAGAGCATTGAAAAATCATTGAGAGAGGGCCTGCTAAGATATCAGCCATCTCTTAAAGAACCCCTGGGTGGATTCCATCATGCCCAATAGACTTATATGGGTCTAATTAGAGAAGTAAATCACGCACCAGTACCGAGTCAGCTATAGCATTGACAGATTCCATGTTACCAGTCTCTGACTCATGACTCTTGGTATTACATGTCCCATCCACCTTGTCAAAGACAGAAGCAAAGAAAGTATTGAATACCTCTGCTTTGACAATGTCACTATTTGTAAGGCGACCATCCTTATTTAGTAACAGGCCAATATCATTCCTGAATCAAAGGTCTTACAAAAGTCCAAGTAGACATCAGTCGGTCTTCCCTCATGAAGCGCTGCAATCACTCCACCATAGAAGGCTACCAGATTGGTCAGGCATGATTTGCCCTTAGTGAATCCATGCTGACTTCTTAGAATCACCTCTTTATCTTGCATGTGCCTTAACATTACTTCCATGACTATCTGCTCTATCATCTTCCCAGGCACAGAGGTGAGGCTCACCGGCCTATAGTTACCAAGGTCTTCCTTTCTAACCTTTTTAAAAGTGCAACAATTGTTACTACATTCCCAAGTCAAATGTTTGATAAGTACACTGCCACCAGACAGTTAAGTTAGTACAGCAACAAATGTAGTTACAGGTGAAGCACACAAGTTAAACTACTTCAATATTCATTTTTGCCTTCACCTGATGGTGCATTTCTGGCAGCAGTTAAGAGTAATCTGATATCAATAGTATTTAAATATTTTAGGTCTGATTTTCCTGATAATACTTTTCTTTACATGTAAGGTATTTCCTTTAAGAACTACTATGCAAGACATCCAAAGAACAAGATAAATATTCTTCATAATGTTTTTGGGAAGATTTTTATGGAAGTTTTTAAGATCTGTGACTGTCAGCTTAAAAAAAAAAAAAAAGTCAAAAGTCAAAACAAAACAAAAAACCCACAAAGGTTCCATCAGAATACACATTCACATCTTCCTTTTTCACCTTGCATTTGCATGTCTAGTTGTACATAACATGTCTTTCATCCTCTGTTCCTACAGGAATTTTTAAGAAGAAAACTCTACGAGAAATAACCAATGAGTGTTCTTCTCCAAACAGCACAGGATAAAGCATTCTGTGAAAAATTGCCTTCCTTCAAAATAGCTGTCATTTTTTAATTGTACTTGATGAGACTGAATTCATACATTTCAAGGATGACAGAAGTACCAGACAGTACATGACACCAGCATCTTTGCTCAGGAATGTCTATGGTCTCAGTGTTGTCAAGAACAAGAGATGTCAGCTGTATAACTGGGGGAAAAAAAAACCACAAACAAACAAAAAACCCTCACACACCCCACAACACCCCACAAAAACCAACACACCCTACAATTTATCTCAGAGTTCTGCTGAAGATCATTCAGTGAGGAAAAGTACAGGTGAAAGAAAAAACAAATAACTCTTAAAACAATTCTTCAGTATATTCTATATAATTTCTTCACATTATTTAGGAATTTGAATTATTCCCTTTTAATTAGTCAAAGTATGAACATTTGTTAAACCTCAGATTGCTCAGAATCCACCTATAAACTCAGAAATTACAATCCTGGAGAAGAGCTCTGGTCCATGATCTAATTCTTTATTCAATGTTTGAAAGCAGCGAGAAAAAAAGAGAATTACACCCTTCAGGAGCAAGAGGTAGGATTAGACAATTATCATCATCAGAAATATATTTTGCTTCAATGAACGTATGCACCTAATATCCAGTAATTAAACAATCATTTCAAATTAAGAAGCGTGAAGCTCCCTCCTTAATTCATCAACATTCTTTAAGACATACCTGCACAATACCTAGCAATCTTAATCACAACACAACCACCTCATAGCACTAGACACTGTACAAATGCTACACAAAAAGGATAACTCTTCCAAAATAACCTCTTCTCTAGAAGGACCAAAAGTATCTCCAAACTTACTCCTCTCAATTTTGTGGAATAAGTTGTACAACCGAACCATCAAATAATTGAGATCAGCAGAACAGTCATTCTTGACCATATCTTCATATATATCTTCATATACTAATTTATTTCATATATATCTTAAGTCAAGCTCAATTTTTTATTATTTTTTTTTATGTTTTTTACAGAGTAAGCTTTAAGAAGGAGACTACACTCCAACTACTCATGATGTTCTTGGACTACTTCTGGGCATAACTGCCTGAAAGTGCTAGATGGCCCACATCAAATCTGCTCAGGAAGCATCCTAACAGTTTAACAGCAGACACTACTGCAAGTCAGTCCCTAGGTCAATGCCATTGCCATGTTCAAGGTCATAGGTTATACATATATAACCTTAAAATACTACTCCAAGACTGTTTGTTTTATTCTACAGGGTTTAATTTCCAGTCAAAATTATAGCAATACCGATGCAAAAAACCAAGAGCAGCTAGCTGTCTAATACCAAAACCTAATTATTCAGTGCTAAGGTTTTTTATACAGTCAGCAGGTTTTACCCCTCATGAGCTAGCAGGTAAGGATTGTTTTCTTCTTAAATCATTTTCAGTCTTGATATAGCTCACACATACCCACATTTTCCAGATCTGTTTCCACCCTGTTTGACATTATTGAAGTAAATAACTCCAAATACTAGACTTCAATGATGTTATTTTTAGCAGCCCATTACATCACACTCTGATTTTGAAGTTTTCAATTACATTAAGGTACTCGTGTGGCTGTAAAAATGCCCTTGCAACCCAATTCATAATTGCATAAGCAATGAGCACAAACACTTTGTTTAGTTTGTCAGCACAGTTTGAAACAGTAAAAAAGAAAAGTTAAAGTCTTCAGATCACCATTCATTTATAGCAGCATCAAAACTAGAAGTTAGACTCAACAATTCAAAAATCAACAAATTATTCCACCAATCATTTCAGTAAATGGCATGGAATCAAAGAACATAAGGTCTCAGGAAAGTAGGGGGAGTTGCAAAAGATAAATGAGAAAGAAAATGCAAAACAGAAATCACTAATCTAAAACTGGAAGAGACACAATAATAGATTTTCCTACTGACAAGGCACTAAATGGTAAGCAAACACCTACAAAATGCTAACACCTAAGGGCCATATCTTACCACTTCAACATTTCTACAGTCTTCCACAGAACAGACTGTCCAAAGGCAACATAGATACCACCTCGTACCTTCTCGATTTCTCAAAAGTTTTTGCAGCGACACACGCTTGTCTTTTAAGTGACATAGCCATTATTTGTTTTTGAGATCTTCCTTTGGGATCTCCTTACTTCTCCAATTTTACATGATTTCCTTCATTTCTTCATTTTTTCAGTAAGCATGTTCCCTGATCAGATCTGTGACATTTCACAGTACATTGACATTACCTATGACTATGCTTTTGTGGGAAAGTCATTCACTTTTGCCTCCTCAAGTATATCCTTTACCTGCATGCAGTAGGTGTTCCAAAGTAGCTGCTTACAATCCCTTTCTAAAAACTCACCTTTACAGTAATGGAAATAGCTACCTAGATCCAATCAGACGGTTCAGTAGGCAAACTATTTTCCACTAGTGCAGAATTTTTACTCTGGATCATTTCTGTATTTCCTCCCCTGTATCTGCCCATCACTACATGTAAACCCACCAATTTGTCTTACCCCTTGAATTCTCAATTTTACTATCTCCTAGAATCATTGATTCAGTATGACTAGAAAAGACCTCTCAGATGGAGTCCCCTAAGTATCTGTAGAACATGTACTAGAACACAGTAAACACCCAAGTATCAAGCCATTATACAGTACTAAATTTTAAACAAATCGCCAGTTTCTTGTTGACATTTCTAAATAGATTCAATATCTCAGAGCAATGCATAAATCTGAGGTTTTATTCTAGCTTTTAGGATATAATGAAAGCTATATTCAGGTTCTAGAAAGAATAAAAACTCCTAGATTAAGAGTTGTCTTAAATAAGAATTTTAGAATAATAGTTTTCCCCAAATATCATCATGAGCATTCATCTTTTTTACCAAATATTCTGGAGGGATGCATAAGCAGATTAACTTGCAGTTCTATATGAAGAAAAGCATATTTTACACATACAACCTGTACCTATCACTGCACATCCAGCTAACAGGTAAATTTTTCAAACCACCCATGCCAGGTTATAAAATGGACTGACAAAGAAGGCATCATTCAGAAATTAACATCTTTCCAAATTTTCCCCAACTTCATCTTAACTCAGGGATCCCACTTTTTTCAGCCAACTCGAGAGCTGAGGCTTTCATCTTTACATAAAAAAAAAGGTATTACACAAACTCTAGTCTGTTGGCATTTCTCCCTGCCTCAGAACACTATTAAAAGACCATTCAAATGGTTTTCTTATTCCCCCTCCTGTAGCCTAAAATTTCAGCAATATCAAGACTGTGTATGAATCATATTCCAACAGAGTCTAGAGCTTGTCCACTCTAGCATGATCTGCAGGGGTTTGGCATTTCACCTCATCACAGTGAAAAAATTATCCTACCATAGGCTAGGATGCTCTCTTGAATAGTGAAGCAAGGCGTCTTTCAAACTTTAAGTAGTATAACACAGGTGAAATTATTTTCCTTTTAATAGGTGAACAGAGCTCTTGGATGGATAACAACTTCTTGCACATTTTAAGAGTAATTTATCTTCATTTTTAAACTTATTATTATATTCAGTGTACTATTATTCTCATTGGTTTATATCATTATTTGGAGGGTACGTTCTTGACCCCCACTCCACCTCATCATTATTCTTTTCTGATATTTAAAAGTGCATTTCTACTTAGATGCTATAATCATCTTTGGTACTTTGTCACTCTTCTTAGTCCCTTTTAAAAAAAGTGTCATTTTAATTTAAAGATCATAAAAAAAGAACAGTCAACTGACTACAGCTAGACAGAACAGCAAATAAGAAGGAAGGTTCCTAGAATTGTTCTGACAGGGTTTTTTGTACTAAATGCAACATCCTCCTTTAATTCTGGGCCACTCTGAAGTAAATTATTTCTGCTTTGTTGTACCTAACTTTAATATTAAAATATTAATAAATATCTGGAGCATGTAAATTTTCAGAGATTAACCAAATAAAATGCAACTGTAGCACTTGAGCTTATTGCCACTTACAACTCAAAACTGTACACTGTACCTTTCCCTCAACAATTCATCCTTTTAGCTTTTTTTAAAAAACACTTATCTGTATCATACTGAACTTTATCAATCTAATTTAACTTCTAAAACTTAAAAGACTACCCAACTCTATACCTGCTTTGAAGCTGATTAAAAAAAACAACCAAGGTTCACGAATGCTATGCTGGTTATCTCCCCCTCCACTACCATAAAGTTTGTTTAAAAACTCTAGAAAATCATATTTATTTATTAATCTTACAAAGCATAACCTCCTACGAAAGTAGTTTTAATGTTTTATCAAAACACATTTAATGTTTTGTCATGCTTTGGCTGCATCTGGACTACAGTTTGAATATGAGACAAGCAACTTTTAATGGCAAAGGTGGCAAGTGACAAAATGTAGGAAAACACCACCACCTCTCATCAGTTAATAGATCTATCAACTACACAGCTTGTCTAGTAGTAAAGCGAATTACATAGGAATGGTCTTAACACATTTCTAGCATACAGTATTGCCATATACATTAGAAATGTGTAGTACAGGCAAGCACTATGTCTCCAGTCTAGTAAATTTCTGATCTTTGCTGAAAGTTAGGCAAGATTACAGGTAACTAGTGAGCCTATCACTTGATAGTAAAATAATCTTCCGACAACATCAGTAGTAATAGTATAAAATTCACTAAGTGATACATCCAGCATTGGTGGGAGGAGGAACCACTATAACCGACACAGGAACTGAGTGGGGCTTTTCCTTACCAGTTATGCAATTTTTCTATATCAATGTTTTTATTGTGTGCATGGGGAGAGGTAGAGAGATTGTTGCACAATTTTGTCTTTATATGGCCTAGAAACGAAATGTCTGGTTAATATCCAAAGATGTATTTGTTCCAATGGTATTGGAACCAGTATTACCCTAGTTAATAGCAACACCCAGAACTAAAACATACAATGTTTCATTAATGATGCAATGGCAAAATTAGAAATCAAAGTAGTAAATGGTGATGCTAATGAAAAAAGTTTTCCTGGGGTTTTACTTGAAAGGAAGGTTTTCTTTCCTTTTAAAACCTGCCTATATAATAGAATAAAATAAATAAGAAAGAATTCTTGTAAAAGAATACAGAGCAGCACTTAAATTAACTTTATTCATTGTTTAGAGAACACAGTTACCATATTCCACATTCAGCAAGGATTTAAACTTCTCTGGGACTTCTTAAGAATGACAAAGTTACCGAAATCACCTTAATTTTCCTGCTTAGGAAAATTTCTTTTCTTAAAAGCATTAAGAATTTAGAGGGAGTAGAGAATCAACACGCCAGCAAACGGTAAATATTCTGACAGGCTTTATGTAAAGGGCAGTAACTCTTAGTTGACCTGTCTGTCAAAAGGAAGAGTGGAGAGTTTTCCTCCAATTGTTTAAATATGCTGTATTTGGCACTTTTGACAGGTCTTGCCTAGAGTTTCTCAAAAATAAAAGCTCATCTTAAAATGTTAACTGAACTGTGGTCACTTGCAAATTTATCCATTTATGGGAAAAATCCCTCCAAATTTGTCAGAAGTTAGCACTGAAAAAAAAAAATCTAGTGGACAACAAGGAAATTAATTTCACTGACACTGAAGCCTAGCTATTATGACTCATGACTCAGGCTTGATTATGGCTTTCTCATTTTCTCCATGGATCACTAGCAAGATGAGGAAGTTAATGTCCAGTAGGTCAACCAGAGAGTAAAAAGCAATCAAAACTCAAGTCAATACAATTTCATTTCTCTTTCTTAGTCAAACATCCATTATCATTTTCAATCTAGAAAACAGAAAAAGTTCTTAATACTCTGAAAGACATAAGATTTGTGAAAGAAATTCAAATGTTAGCACTTTTATTTCAATCCAAAAGACCTAGAAGAACCAAGAAATCCTGGAACTTTCTAAAATAGCCACATGGTTGAGCAGCAGGAATTCCCATCTCTTACACGCACCCACAGATGCATGAAGCCTGAAACTCACTACCTTTTTCTTATATTCTTGGACAGTATTTACAAGAAAGAATGGAGTACTATTTACTAGAAGAAATATTTATTCCAATTGACAGATTTCTTGCTTGTCAGAGAGAAAAAAGTACTCCTTTCTCCAAGTGATGCAAGTGGCTTATTCAAGCCTCATGACAGAAAATCTTCACACCTGCCTCACCTAGGAAATGCACTGAGAACCTTAATCTCAACACCTGTGCATTTAGTGGTAGGTTACACAAGAAGCATTCCTACTTTTTTGTGATATTTAGGTAAGAATTTATAGGCTCCTGTGGGTATATCTGCATTTAAAACATGACAAATAACATTATATAAAAACTTCACCTGCAATTTTAAATAGAGCTTGATGCCGGCATTATACTGTTTCGAAAGACATTTACTTCCACTTTCAAAAGCAAACATATAGAACAATAAAAAGAATGCTGTCTAAAATAACAGGAATACATTTATTTGCCATGCTTTGCATTAACCAGGCATGCAATACTTCTATTTCGCTGCTTTCCTTGACATGCAGAAAGTAGACTTCTAAACAAGCTGACCTAAGGATATGAAATAAATGGAGTACAGGGAAAGGTGCAGCAGAATCTTTGAAAACTGCCTGTGTTGATGATCCCACATAGCTGAAGGGTCAATCTTTACACACCAAAAAACCCCCAAAACAGTTAAACAAGTTTCACATGGTTAGAAACTACTTACTTTTATTGTAGCAGGTTGCTAGTACACCTTTATCTGCAGGACTGGTACTAATGTGCCAAATTTCACCTACTTGATGAAGCAGAACATTTTTGTTTATAATGTTATTTTCATCATCAAAATCTATGATGTGAATCTGCAAATACAATAAAGAGAACATTAGTGTTTTAAATGTTTTCCTGCAGGTCTTAATTATACATCATGACTGCATAGAACAAATTAATGAGAATTTTATAACCAATATCTACTTTAATTAATTATTATGCTAATAATTTAGTGTATCATTGATTTTATGCAGGATACACTTTTCTAGAAAAACACAAGCAATTTCCCTGTTTTGAGGAAACACTATGTTTAGTCTAGTGAATTTTGCAACTTACTGCCTGAAGGTGATTTTTAACAACTAATAGTAAATAAGCCACTCGTACTGCAATTCACAGCTCTTACAGCAATAAATAGAAATAACATTACAATTCTCAGTCTAAATGTCTGCACCAATCCTGTATCCAAATTATTGAATTCAGGCATTCTACAAAGAAATGAGAGAGGGAAAGGATTGAAACAAACAAGGATTTGAAACAAACAATGCAATCTCAGTTTAAGAGTTCACTTCAGCAATCAAATATCTGAACTAGTATATAAACTTGTAATACTTTTTATACTACATGGAAGAACGAAGCATTGAAGTGAATGATGAAGAGAAACATTCAGCTAGTCTTGTTTTTTGTGATTCTGATTTTTTTTGTTGTTGTTGTGGGTTGTTTTTTGTTTTGGTGTTTTGGATTTTTTAGATTTTTTTTTTTAATAGGTCTACATTACTCATTTTTCCTCCCTGTTTTCCGGTTAGTTGTTTTTCTACAGTTGCCTCAGAAATCACAGATATTGAGAAAGATTCCAGTCTGCCACAACATACATAAGTAACTTTACTCATGTGACTAATTCCACTAAGCACAACAGTGAACAAATAAATTCTGAAAGACAATTTTCAAAGAACTGTACCCTCATTAAGAATTCATTAGCAAAGTTGGGTGAAAAGTGAGGAAAAAACAACTATAAGACATCCTAGTGTAATAACTGAATTAAATCTATTGAACTAACTACTGAATCACTGCAAAAATCTTAGCTACATAGTATTACAGAAAATTTTCTTAAAATACAGAAGCTGCTAAATAGGTCTCAAGTCTAACTTGGTAAAAAAAAGTGTGTAATACTAAAGAGCTGAATTTACATCTTGTCTTTTTCTTCCTTATCCAAACACTGCCATCAGTATCTCCTCCTTCAAATACAATGCTGTTCCCTCATCATTTGCACTGTTCTTCCATTCTGTCATCCAAGGTTAGATAAGTACGTCTGCAGCTAACTTGTCAAGTTGTCTTTTCAGCCTTCGTTTGTTGTCCTGAACCTAGAAATCTACCCAAGAACCAAGACACTATCCATCTACCCCTACAACTGCGTATCCATCTGTTGAACTTAATGAGTAACCCCTCTGCCTTTCAAAACTCTCCAGTCTAGCATCAGTTAATTATCAATTCATTTTGGCTTTCTGTACATCCCCTCTCTGATCTATTCCCTGTTACCCAATTCAAGTGCTTCTGCCTTATACAGAAAGCTCTTGCTCATTTCATTATTAAAGACCAGTTTAACCTCCCCCCCTTTTTTTTGTTATTTTTAAATAAAAATTGAAATATATTATCTATTCAGCCTTCTATACTGCTCCTATCAAATTGCTCCTACTGTTCCTAATAAAACTCAAATCTCAAACTGCAGACAAGTCAAACAGCTAATTTACAAACACACAACTGTGATGAATTTTATTCATCATAAGGAATAGTGACTTCGCTAAATACTAGGGATGAAAGAACTTAAATAGAAAATATACTAGTACTAAATACTGTACCAGTGTGATGGCATGAAGATAAATATTTACAGAAAGATATATTCACCTATAACAACTGTCTGACAGAACTGTACAAACATCAGTTCTTCACAGTGTTATCCTTCAGTTCTTGAATCATGATCTTTCTAACTTTTCCTGATGGAGTGTAGAATTAAGCTTTACTATAGATTAGTTAATGCTCTATATGGACACTGTAAACGAAGATACAGAAAAGGGCAAATGTAACTAAGCTAAGTCCACACAGAGAACTTTCTCAAAGTAACTGTGGTGTTGAAGAGTTCTGAGAGAAATAAGAAAAGATTAAGCAACATATACTTTCTTTTTATGTTTCCAAAGCATACAGTAAATACATGAAACTAAGAACAGCATAAAAAGTGAGTTTAGCAACAATGATAAAGTACCTAGGACAAAAGTTCCAAAACTACACTGCATCAAAGAGAACACAATGCATCACAGAGATACTACTTAATTTCCAGCAAGTTATGAGAACTAATTGTCAAGTACTAGACACTGCTAATATCTCAAACATTGAGAGTCTAAAAACACAATAAACATTTTTCTTTGCTTTGAAATATCAGTGTTAGTAGGAAAATATTTTCACCAAATCTCCTGTGAATGGCCAAATTGCTTCATAAAGCAATAAACCTCAATGAGACACAAGTTACCATGTCAGCTGTACAACTAGTGCTCTTCATTTGCACTACACCAGTCCATGACCAGAATGTAAGAAATATTCTGCATATGATGGCACTGCATAAGAAACTTATTACTGTGCAGTACTTGGTCAAGCACTACAGGATGTGAGACAGCTTGTGAGTTAGGTTAGGCAACTAAAAAAGTTTAAGTAAATCTAGAGAACCTAGCACTGAATTAAGCAATAATGGCTTTAGGCCTAGGGCACTTCTTGGCAATTAGCAAGTAGCTGAGAGGAGCTGATGGCCTGAGGCACAGTTAAAGGCCAATAACCCCCAAATATTTGTTAATATCCCAAAAAACGCCCTGCATTTCTATTATTAACACTATTCATTGGAAAAAGAAAAGCATATTCAATAAAGTTGAAATATGTGTAAATATTTCTAAAATACTGAATCAGGCATTTAATAGAAAAACAGTATGAAATACGTGAATATCTGTCATAGTTTAAAAATTAAAAGTTAATTTTGCCCAATCAATTTACCTAAATCAGAACATTTAAGTTATTGAAGATCTGCTGGATATTCAAGAAGTAAAAAAAAAAACAACAAACAAAAAAAACCAACAAAATGAAATCACAGTAGAAAAATCATTAAGACCAAATGTTCGAAGAACATCTGAGACAGCACAAAAATATTTGTGTGTATGTATTTTTAACTGTTTACCTGTTACTTCTTTTGTTACTGGTCTCACAAGTATTACCTGAAACAAGGAATTTGAATACTCTATCACTCTTATGCTTTTAAACACTTTTTTCCTGGAGCCTCACTAATATAGCATTATCATTGAGCAACAAACTCAAAAAAATCAGTGGAAATTGACAAGCTCACATCTCCTAGAGCTATGGTTCTGAGTTAATTTTTTGCAGTCCATTAGAGACCACTTTCAGAAGAACTGGTGACTGTATCTATTCTAGGGGTTTCTGTGGGGGGGGGATTAGCTTTGGCTAACAACCAGACTCCTACCCAGCCATCACTCTCACCAGAGAGGACTGGGGAGAAAATCAGAAGAATAGGAATGAGAAAGGTCATGGGCCAAGCTAAAGACAGAGAGACTGTTGACCAATTACTGTTGCAGGCAGAGTAGACTTGACTTGTGTAAATTAATTAATTGCTAATTAAAATAAAAATGTAATTATTTGTTTGCATATTTTATTTTTTGCACCCCTTTCCCAGGCTTAACTCCACTCCACACTTCTTTAACCTTCTCCAAGCAACGCAGGGAGGATTTGGGGCAGAAGCATGATTATGTGTGGTCAGTAAATAGCATTTTCTCTCTGACACACTTTTCATCTCACTCTTTTCCTCTTCTCCAGTGTAGGGCCTTCATGGGCCACAATTCCTTCAGGAATATCCAGGTGCTCTCCAGTACAGGTGCTCCAGCAGATATTGGCTCCATGTTGGAGCACCTTCTGTTCCTCCTGATCATGGTCTTATTTCTGTTGTTTCCTCTGCTGTTTCTCAGTCTTTCTTCCCTCCTGCTTACTCTATCCAGCATTTTCTCCCCTTTCTTAAATGTTTTCATAGAGATGGCACTAGGCTGACCAGCTCTGCTGCGTCCTGCAGTGGGCTCACTCAAACTAGCCATGCCTGGAACAGGCAACCCCTGGCCTCTTCTCAGAGATGCTACCACTGCAGGTCTGTGTCTCCATCCCCCACTGTCCCTCCGTCCCACTATCAAAGCCTTGCCACCTACACTCAGTACAGCTTTCCAATTCTCCTGCCCTCAAAATCTTCTCTCTGTATGAAGGCATTTACTGAAATTTACTCACAAAAATTAAAATTTCTGTACAATTAGAAGTATTGCACTCAAGTTCAGAGGAAGCAGTCCAATAGAATAAGCCATGAAAATAACTCAAATGTTAGTTTAAATTGTTGTTAAATTTGTGATCAGAAAGGACATAGCTGACTGCCAATAATTAATGCTGAAAAATACAGTTTATGAAGCTTCATATACACAGAATTGTGTATGTACCACAACTGCATCTACTATTATTAGATGTAATCAAAACTTTTGTTTTAAGTCTGCATCTGACAAAGACAGCTCCAGAGAATCTATAGATTTAAATTAAAAAACACATTGGCTTTTACTAAACCAATCTGATTTAGTCATACAATTTAAAAGAGTAGCTTAATTTGAGAAAATACACACAGCTTTCATTCATCTGCATTTCTTACCATTATCTACATTCTCCTCACAAAAGTCTTAAACTTGACTACCACTTAATGTTCAACAGGGAAGAGAAAGAACAAGGAATGATATTGGAACAATGCTAAAAAATGAGGAAAAAAATACAACTGATATTTGACAGAAAAATTACCTGATTATCATATCTGAGAGACTGTGTTCCAACTAAAAATCTTATTGCATCTGTTTCTGCTGTCTGAGGTGTTAAGGCTCGTGCCTAGGGAAGACAAAACCAGTAGAAAAGTCCTATTAACACAATCCATTAATTTCAGTAAAAATCTTGACGCTTATCTATTAATTATCATTTTAAATATTACATTCTTACAATCTGCAGTCTTTTCTGCCCTTTATATCTATTTCGGTTAAAACATTTTTTGTTCAGTTTCTCACATTTGTGAGGTACATTTCATTCCTCTCATTTGTGAGGAATCTACAGGTGCTAAAAGCATTATCTGGCCTTCAAAACAACAGTGATAATAATCAGTGTTATAGCTGTTCCTCCAAACTAATTCTCCTTTATCAACTGAAAAATTCTACAGAACAGTGGACAATTTTTAAACACATTAGCTACAATATCAAAGCAGCAGCTATTCCTACATAAGTTTTAAAACCATTCAGACTGAAGATGTCTGCATAAAAAAGAATTCTTCTTTCTTACCATTAACCCTCAGGTTTAGAAGAAAACCAAACACCAAACCCCTTCTTTTCCTTTCCAGGCTACTAGAAGTAATTGTCTGAATGATCAAAATTTTATAATCTTATTTTGTTTCATTATTGTTAATGAGATTGCTAGACTCTGTGCCCTGCTTCTTCAACTTCCACAAACCACAGTCTTGGAAGATGCAAAATAAAACAGTTAAGGATCATAGGATACATTGAGAAATAAAGTGCAGTTTGAATTAAACCCACAATTGCTACGTTTGCATTAGTCATTAGTAGAGACTATCTTAGCTAATGTTCAGTAAATGGGAAGTAAACTAACACTCAAAGGACTTTCAGCAATTGTCAGTAAACTGTGAGTAATGTCTACTACTTCCCCATGCAAAAGATACCCTAAGAATATTGTTCAATATGAATTATTTGTCAAAACAGAAAACCAAACCTTTGCAATTCACATTATTTGGCATAAAATAGTTCAGATCTCTTCACACCCTGAAGCTTGTATTGCAAGCAAATGCTTTAGAAGGATTCAGGTAATTGTTGAATGGTTCTTATTGCCATTGTGCAGCTAGCTAATAATTACATTCTGGATTCAGGAACATTTAGCTTCAATAAAATCCTGTTTAAAACTTATTTTTAAATTAATATCAGAAAGATGCCTAGAAGTTTGGAGGGGGATATCTAAAATACATTATATCACAAGACATAAATAGAGAACAATTTAATTCTAGAATAGCAACATTTAAAAAATCTGATTTTTCTTAAAAATCAAATTGCAAAGTAATCCAAGCCCTTGTCTGGCAGTAAAAGTAAGAACCAACTTGTTTCACAGACTAATCTCTGAATTCCTATAGAGCAGATACTTCTTATTTTGCCTCTGAAATGTGCCATTTAGATGGAGTAATATTTTGCTTAAGATTGAGCATAAAAATTTAAAAGTGCAATGACCTTAGTAAGTATTGGCCTGTAGTGTAATAGTTATATAGAAAAAAAAGCACCAGAGGACATGATTCAGTGAGTCCTTTGTGATCAAAACATATTCAAATGCAGATTAGGAGTGTGAACCTGTACAGACTTGTTTGTACTCTCCTATTTATGCAGCACTTACCTACAACAAGCCTAGACAGTGTTACTGATTGACAGAAACAACTAAAGTTCACCAAGAAGATCGCAGAAAAGCTTTTTCTTCTGTCTTGAACAGAATTTATATTTGCAGATTTTTTACAAGAGCTCCTTTTCATTTCAGATCTGCTCTCAATTATTTTGAAGAAAACACTAGAAATAAGCCAGCAGCTATTTATCTCTTTCAATCAAGCAAGCTTTTGTTGTTTCTGTAAGTCAAACAGAAGACAAGACCTCCAGGATTCAGTAAAATAAAGAAATAAAGGGCTTTTTCACCCCTTTTAAAGCCTTTAGAGTAGGTCTTCTCATGCTTCTTTCAAAAATGCATCAGGTTAGACACAACATGCCTAAAATATGATTATATCAATGCATGGTTACATGTCATCAGCTTATCAATCTCTTCTTTAAAATATTTCCAAGAAGATTGCCCATTTTGTGGGCAGGGCAGGGGTGGCAGAATCAAAGGACTGAGAAAAATACTTACACACATTTCACATGAAATACACTATTTTTATTTTCTGTCATAAAGACTACAAAATCCACAGAATAAAAGGTTCACGCATTCATAAAACAGGAAGATCTGATACATAATAGAAATAACAGTGCAATGGACTTTCAGTTGTCTCCTGCACAAACATATGTCTAATTCTCTCTACTTTGAGTTACTTTTAGAGAAAAAGAAGTTATTTCAACAGATGAAGACACTGAGTAATCCTTGTGATGAACAATAGCACTGAATTTGGAGTGCTGTCAAGATCAAGAAGCATGCCTTAAGTTTGTTGTCTTGTACTGTAATCTGTCAGAGAAAAGAACATCTTTCAAAAAAGCATCCTACCTCATGACTGTAGCTACTAGATAGAAAATAAACAAAAAGCTTAATAGAATAAATATTGATTAACCTAAAGCAAGAGTTTATTATTTTTATAAAAAGTCATCATCCACAGAACACTAAACTGCATATAGCCCCAAAAAGTATTGTCGTGGCTAGGCTTCGCGAACGAAGATNCCAAAAAGTATTAAAGTACCATTAATTAACGTACCATTAACACAGAACACACATGTGAAAGATGTGAACAGTAAAAAAACAACTCATCCTTACACCTAGCCATGGTAAAGCCCCACCTTCTAGACAATGCAACAACATATGTAAATAGGTCATTTCATTGTTCATGTCTAAGACTAGGAAAAAAATTATTAGCAAGCAAAGATTAAAATATCATTAACTTTTCCATTACATATCCAAATTTCACATTCATTAACAGCTCTATCAAGAAATGTGAATGGTTTACAGCAGGTAGTTTCATAAAATAGGTGTAATAGAGAGGCAACTTGATTGTGTGATTGATGCTCTAAGCAAATATTTTAACAGTCTAGAAGAAGTTTATAAATATGCAGTCAAAATTCCACTCAGCTAACACAAAAGAAATCTTGCCTTTGGAAAGCAAACACCAAAGACTTCTCAATGCCACACAAGTCTGCCAAGGAATCTGAATAAACCACCCTTCCTTTGAGGCTTTTCAAAGCTTATGTATTTATTCTGCATAATAGTCTGTAGCTTCCCCAGTTCGCATTTATTCCACTAAATTAGGGGTTGCACACAATCACAAAACAGAAAACCAAAGGAATGCAACAATTATCAATTCATTCCTACATTTTCAGAGGATAAAAAATATCCCTATGGGTAACAACAGATGCTGAGCAACTGCTGCAGTGATGCAGGAAATAACATCACCATGCTCCAAAGGCATTCCTGACTAGTAGTACTCTGTACAGGCCTAGACATTCTTACCTTTACAGTGACAAAATCAATTTGGAGAAAAAAAAGGAAAGGAAAAAATATCCTAGAATTCCAGTGTAAGGAATATTGCATTTAATCCAATATATTTATTGTGTTAATGGGAAATATAATTCCACACGCCATATTCAAAAGAGGTGGCGGTTGGTTGTTGTTTTTTTTTAATGTACAGCATGGTGGCCTACTATAGTACAATTAAAACTCAAATACTCTTTTTTTTTTTTTTAACTTTCTAAAACAAGGGGTGAATTCATGCTTATACAGAAATACAAAAATGAATAGCCTGTAACAACGGTCACACTGAAGTTCAGTACAGGTCAGGGCAACATAACCAGTCAACTAAATCAAACAAACTGACATTTTCATTTATTGCATCCTGGATACTGTATAGAGCCATAAATTACATATCTAGAGAGAGGAATAGCCATATGCATGCATACAAAAATAAAAATTAAAAAAGCATTCACAACACATCATCTGTTCCCAAGATAGTGGAGCTGACATGCTTTTAGTAGCAGAACCATAAATTTCTCATGAACTCTGAACATGCTACACTTCTACCACAGCAGAAAATAAAACTAATCCCACAGTGAAGACCACTATCACTGTGGAGGAACGGAATAAAAAGGGAGGGGTTGGTGGTAATGAGACCCATAAAATTGAGTGTAGGAAGTTTTACTAGAAAAGAAAATAAAAACTTTAACTATTTATTAATTGTATACATGAAAAAATCCTATGTTAGCATTACTTACTTGAGATGGAACATCTCAGATTAAGATTTCACACCACCACCCCATATGCAAACACATAAGTAATGAATGATATAGAAAACTTTTTATGCTGCTACTACTCCTACCATGGAAACTGCAGCTAGTGCATATGTAACTAGAAAGCAAACAACCCCCATCTCATTATATATATAATATATTATGTATATATATATTATATATAACTCTGCAAGTTAGAGAACTATGGATTTGATGGATGGACTGTTCAGTGGATAAGGAACTGGCTGACTGGTCACAACCAGAGGGTAGTGGTCAATGGCTCAAAGCCCAGGTGGAGATTAGTGACAAGCGTTGTCCCTCAGGGCTCTGTACTGGGGCCTGTACTCTTTAATATTTTTATAAACGATATCGAAAGCAGCATCGAGTGCACCATCAGCAAGTTTACAGATGACACCAAGCTATGGGGTGCTGTTGATAAGTTGGAAGCACAGGATGTCATCCAGAAGGACCTGGACAAGCTGGAGAGGTGGGCCCAGGTGAACCTCATGAGCTTCAACAAAACCAAGTGCAGGGTTCTGCACCTGGGTCAGAACAATCCCCACTATCAAAACAAGCTGGGGGTCAAGAAGATAGAGAACAGCCCTGCAGAAAAGGACNAAAGGACAAGGGACAATGGATTTAAATTAGAGAAGAGTAGATTTAGATTGGATATTAGGAAAAATTTCCTCACCATGAGGGTGGTGGAATACTGGAATAGGTTGCCCAGGCAGGTGGCTGAGGGCCCATCCCTGGAGGTATTCAGTGTGAGGCTTGACAAGGCTCTGGGCAACCTGATCTAGTTGGGGATGTCCCTGCTCACTGGGGGGAGGGAGGGGGCTAGATGACCTCCAGAGGTCCCTTCCAACCCAAATGATTCTATGATTATCAGAAGGGAATTCCTTTCCTAACTGTGTGCATTAAAGGATTAGAGGCATAGAAACGTAACTGTGCACTGCTGCACAGGTGTCCACATTCTTAGACTCCATCACTTTTTGGTTAGACATTCTGGGCTTAAATTTTCTTCACTGCACTGACCTGAAATGTAAGGTTATTTATTTTTGCCTTAAAGTTACATCTTTTCAGTCAGACTACTTTAACTGCTTCAGCAGCAGTTACTGCGCTTTTCCAATTATCATTCTAACTTCCCCACTGAAGTAAAACATGGAGGACTCCTTTGTTTAACTTGAAAAAAGAAACAAGAACAAACAAACAACAAAAAAAAAATCAGTGGATTAAACTATCTAAAGAGAGGGTATAGAAAAGACAGACTCTTCTTTGACATGCACAGCAACATGAGGAGAAGCAGTGAACACATGCTGCAACATGGCAAAATTCAGAGCAGACATTAAGAAAATTTCACAGTGAGGGTAGTCAAACACTGGAGTTGGATGCTCACGTATGTTGTGGAATTCATCAACCATGAAAATACTCAAAACTCAGCTGGAGAAGGCCCCTAAACAACCTCATCTATTGCATCTACTTTCAGAAGGGTGTTGGAATAGATGACCTCCAAAGGTCCCTTCAAACCTACCTTACTTTGTGTTGCTATGAAACTCTTCCAGAGCACACTGAGTCCATCACACAATCTGCACAATTACCAGCAGCAGAGCTGTCGTGACAGTTTCTTTTAACTGGAGCTGACATAACAGATTTCTATCCATATCCCCAATGCAGTCAGTTACACACTCACTGGATGAGTACACCTTGCTGTTACAGTGTGCTTGTTTGAATACAGTGGTTTGAGAAGAAACATTGTTGATATATCTTTAATGCTGCTTATGTCAGAGAGGTGACTCCACTATTGAAAGCTTAACATCCCTTTACACTCTTAGTTGAATCTGTGACACAGAATTGAGTAATTTGCTAATCCACAACAGAAAAGTGAACATCAGATCCCAGAACTGCTAGAGATTCTGATATTTAGTAACTCCACAAATAAAATAGGCAATCAACAGACTTATGCTAGACTGCACTATTATCAATGACAAATGTATATATACATCTCCCTGACAAGACATAAGAAGGATACTCTTCTGGGAAGAGAAAAAGGAATATAAAATGGGTTAAAATTTTAAAAAGGATTGGGTATTGATGTCAATAAAGAATTATTGAAAAATTTGAGAGAATTCACATGAAGGCTCCAGAGATTTATTCCAATATAATTTTAGAAGACCAAATTTACAACAATATGAAGAAAGCCTTGATACATCCATCTGAAATAAAACCAGACTAATATTTCTTACCTGTGGGCAAATGAAAATGAAAGGAATAGCATATCACCTATCATGGACTGGCTACCAGTTTGTAAAATCATCTGCAAAAAGTGATTCACAGAAAAAAGGTCTGAAAGTTTGCAACGAGTCTCACATCTTTGTGAATTCGATTTTGTGGAGCACACTGTGGGCAAATGACATAGATCTTGCTAATATGCAGGAAGACACCAAATTGCCTGATGGAGATATAACCCAACATGCTTGAGATAGAAATAAAAAAGCTGAGATGTATTAAATGGAAAGAAATTCTGCCTGTTTCCTAGAGCAAGCTTGAACTTCTAGGGAGAGCCATTTAGCCTATGGCTAGGACAATCCAATCCCAACAAGAATGTTTAATACCTATCTGAGGAAGAGGATAAGGCAAACAGGAAAAAAAGTTGTCTTAAATTTTGGGAAGAATAGTTTAAATTCTTGTCGCGGTCGGGGTGGTCAAATACACTACAGAGGTTTCATCTTCTGGTGAAGCAGCAAATTCAAGTTTCTTTATTAACTACAAGTGTCTTCTTAAATACCTTTTCTCTAGCACGTGTCTCTTTGCTACTGGTTACATATAACCATAATATGGTACCATTGGTTAGTATTTACATATTACCAAGTCATCTCTGCTTTGCTGCACCCCTGCTCTGTGGTGCATTTTACTATCTCCAAGATCACTTCTGACTCCATAACCTCCACAAATTCTGCATTAACATCACATCTTAGTCTCAAAGGGTAGGCAAAGAAAAGGAAAAAAAACAACAAAATATCAAACCACCAAACAAATCCTGACTTACAATAAGCTAGTAGGATGTTTCCAGAAGTTCAAAGGTTAGATGATCAACTATGTAGTCTGGTTTCCATGAGACAAGAAAAAAAAAGAATAAGGAACATGATAGGTGTTTTTACCCAGTGATGGGATGAGTAAATGGGTGCAGGTACACATCAGGAACAAGTGAACCCAAGGAAAAAAACTGCCACAAACTAAGGAAAAAAAAAGGCATGCTTGACCAGACTTGATCAAACTCCTATTCCAAAACAACCCAGCTTTACTTAGGAGGAGAAACTCAGTCCCTCAAAAGTTATTCCTGTCAGGCACACATGCTTAACAGATACTACTGCATACATAGTAATTATGGTCAAAAGAGTGATAGGCTCATACTGAATTAAGACATAGCTTTGACAGCACATAAACTAGTTGCTCCCTTGTCTTAGAAACAGGTCCTGATGTGCATCATATGTAAAGGTAAAGAACAACAAAGACTTAACTGCAAATCAAATGCAAAAATAGACATTTATTTATGCAATACAAAGGGCATGCAAAAACCTGAAATACAAGCATGATAAACAATATAAATATAAGGCAGAAGAAACAGCAATCATTGTGCCAGAATATGGAAATGACTAACTGGATACTGGACATCATGTCCATGCCTACACCAACATCAGCGTGATGTTGGGCAAAGAACACCCTCTGTCTAACCCTGACAATTCAGACCACTTGCAGAATAATAAAAACCTTTGAAAGAAAGACATAGGACAGAGCTTACAGAGAGGCGTCCTTGACAAGAGCAAGAGATGATCCAGTGGAATACAATGACAAACCTTAAAAATATAAAGAAGGTTGGTTTAAAGTAAGTTCATTATGGAAGCATAACACACAACCTCTACACTTTGTTCATGAAGTTTTCTCTCCCATCTCCACCTCTTTTGAAATATCAGCCAAATACGCAAAGTTACTATTTTTCTTTGTTAATAAGAGTGTTACTATTTAGGGCATTAATAGGCAAAGAAAAAATGATCAGTACTTCTTCAGTACACATTTTGTCTTGTTGACACATTGCATTGGTTTAGTATCAGCAAACAAGAAAATATACTCTGACCCCAACATTTGAATATTTCTGTTACATTTAATACAATCAAAAGAGTTTCTGTAATAACAAGCAGTGAATTTGCAAAACAAAATGTGAAGTAGACAGTATTCAGCTTGCAGTCCCCAAATCTGAATTTAAAGTTATTTGACCATCTGCTTATGCTGAAAACCAAAAATAGTATACTGCTCCTTGCAGAGGGAGGGGAGGGGGAAAAGGACTGGCTTTGTTAATGCCTTATTCTGAAGGCAAAATATAAGTTCCCTGCCTCCCCAGAGAAGCCCCAGGCTGCTAATGTCAAGAATATTATTTTTGTCTTCTGGCATGATTTCAATTTTTAAGTAGGTACACTTTGATTTTGACTGAGGTCAGACAGCCTTGTTTCTCCCACCACAGTAGGAGATCCTCTACCATTGACCACAGTGACTATCAGTGAAAGAGGATGGCAGCACACATGCCTGAGTGACCTTCAGTGTTCTCAGACAGTTGCTTTCTCCAGATCTTTCACAAGAATTCCCATCACTGATGTATTTAGTGCGCTGACCCTATTCCAGAGACTGACAGATTCTGTAAACCCTCATAGAAACAAAAGCAATCCTCACACAAAGCCTTCCATAGCATAATCATACTACGAAATCCCATTCATTTATCACTGGCACTCATGAGGCAAATAATCTTAGAAAAAGAGGACAGAGACAAAACCTAGGAATTTCACCAAGATATTATCATGCAGTTTCTTGAACCGATTCATTTGTCGAAATAAATCCTCCAAAGACATCTCTAAAGCTGTATCAAAATTATTATCTACACTTTGTTTAGGCCATTCTCACACACGCCACAGGAGAACACAAAAAAGCTCTCTCACGGAAGAGAGCACCACTGCCAATAGGAGCTATAGGCTCCACACCCATACTGGAAACACAGCTGAGCCTGAAAGGCAGCACATGTTTCTCTGGGTATGCACAAGTGACACACATCTTCCTAAAATGTCCCCTTTCCCCCCTCCTAATAAATTTACATTTCCCTTCTACTCCATCAGAGGAGGTAGGTCAACTGAGCTATTATCAATACATACTGACATCGTAAATACATATACACATTGTACAAGGTCTGTGACCAATCTATTTCAGTTGGTATTTTGCACTATTTAAAATTCTAAAAATTCACATTTAGTTTCAGGGAAATCAAGTTTTATCTTACTTGCAAACAGACAAGAAAGTCCTAAAAATCAATGGTTTCTGTTCACAGAATCACAGAATGTTTTGGGTTGGAAGGGACCTCTGGAGGTCATCTAGTCCAACCCCCCTGCAGTGGGCAGGGACATCCCCAACTAGATCAGCTTGCCCAGAGCCCTGTCAAGCCTCACCTTGAATGCCTCCAGGGATGGGGCCTCAACCACCTCCCTGGGCAACCTGTTCCAGTGTTCCACCACCCTTTTGGTGAGGAACTTCTTTCTAATATCCAGTCTAGAACTACTCATCTCCACTTTAAAACCATTGCCCCTTGTCCTTTCACTACAGGCCTTTGCAAACAGGCCCTCTCCAGCCTTCTTGGAAGTTCCCTTTAGGTACTGGAAAGTCACTAGTAGGTCCCTTCCAAGTCTTCTCCAGGCTGAACAATCCCAGCTCCCTCAGCCTGTCCTCGTAGGAGAGCTGTTCCAGCCCCCTGATCATTCTCGTGGCCCTCCTCTGGACCTGCTCCATCAGGTCCATGTCATTTCTGTATTGAGGGCTCCAAAACTGGACACAGTATTCCAGATGAGGTCTCACTAGAGCAGGATAAAGTGGCAGAATCACCTCTCTCGATCTGCTGGTCACACTTCTTTTGATGCAGCCCAGGATGCAATTGGCCAGCATGCACTGTTTGCCCATGTCCAGTTTCTCATCCATCCGTACCCCCAAGTCCTTTTCTGCAGGGCTGCTCTCTATCTTCTCATCCCCCAGCCTGTTCATACTGATTAAACCTGTTAACAACTAACAATACAGTATGGGCCAAATATTGATATTCAAGAAGCACAGCAGAACCACAAGACAGTACACAAACTCTGACAAATCATTAGTGCACTTTTTTTAAACCTGCTTCAGCCAGACCTCCCCTCAGGGTGCAGCTAGAGTTGCCTTTGTGAAGTATGGCCCTGCAGTAGGCTTTCAACTGTCCTTTCCTCCTGCTTGTTATGCCTCTTACTTGCAAGTCCAGGTACTTTTGACATGTAACATGCAGTAGACTATCTGGTACACCAAAATTCAGCTCATTATTGTAGCACCCCCAAAAATCCATTAATGTGCCAAACACATGCTACATAATTATCACTCTGGCACAAGCAATGTTCCCTCCTCCCTCCTCCCATGATGCTGGCTAGCTTCTGCACGCTACTAAACAAGCAAGTTATAGTCTGTACCCACAAGGACCACAGTAGGCATTGCAATTGAGCCAGATACCTACTCTGGAAAGCACCCCTCCACACAGCTTGTTTCCAAGCATATAAGCATCATACAATCAACCTTAAACTTAGGCAACTACGGTATTTCTAGTCATTCAGTAATGCTTATTTTCAGTTTTCAGGCAAATCTCCAAAATAGGTTTGAAAATCATTCTATAGATTCTACAGATGCCTCTCCTGAAACACTTTGGCATCATATTAAAAACAGCATTCTGCAGTCCTCTGAAGAATCCCTTGGGTTCTCCTTTAAGAAAAACAAGGACTGGTTTGATGAAAACAATCAAGAGATCCAGGAATTGTTGAGGAAGAAGAGATTCTGCTCACCAAGCACACCTTGCATTGCCATCCTGTCATGTAAGAAAAGCAGCTTTTCATCTTGCATGCAGTAAGCTCCAACAGAAGCTCCTTGACATCCAGAACAAGTGGTGGATCAATTTAGCTGAAAAAACTCAATTATGCGCAGATATGGGTTATTATAGAGGATTTTATGAGGCCTAGAAAACAGCATATGGGCCTACTTACCGGGCTCAAAGCCCTTTATTTAGCGCAGATGGTCAAACGCTTCTAA
>VWZO01001185.1:130834-157954 GCA_013396975.1 Bucco capensis
CAAGAGAGGAGCCCCGAAGAGGAGATACAAGGACTCCCTGAAACAACGTCTCAGCCTTGGCCTTATTGATCAACTTAACTGGTCTACCCTAGCCTCCAATCAGGAGGTCTGGAGACATACTATTTTTAATGCAGCTGATTGTTTTTGAGAAAGCATGCAGGATCACTCTTGAGGAGAAAAGACAGTGTAGAAAGAATCGTGTCTTGCAGAATATACCACCTAAGGAGTCTTTCTGCTGTGCTTTTTGCAACCGGTCTTGTCTATCTCATATTGACCTTTTCAGCCATCAGCGCACTTGTGGAAAACGTGGATGGAGCCCTCCCCGGGTCTTCGTTTGTGAAGCCTAGCCATGAGTCATTCAGTAATGCTTATACAGCTATTCAAAACATCACTATTTAAACACTCAAAGAACAGGATGGAGAAAATTGAGAATCCCTAAATATAAAGCCTATTCAACACAGGGTAAATGTACTGGCTACTCCAGGTTATAGTAAACATAGGCCAACTCTACATCAGAGAAGGAAGAAGCATGTATTTTCACTGACAAAAATAGCACTTAGCAATACCCTGAGACTCCATTTACCACATTCTCATAATTCAGGATATCAGTAAAGTCTACCAAGGTTGCTTTTAGAAGAACAACGTTTCAGTATTTGAGCATTCTGCAACTACTGCTATTGCCCTGATTCATCATCATAAGCCGGTCACATCACTCAGTCCTCAGTTCAACAGCATCTCACATTTTCACTCACCACCCAGTCTGCAATTTTCTCATTTCTGCTACAGTGGAAGGATCACAGTAACTATGGTGGGATATTGTCTTTTTGAAAAATAAAAATAAAAAAGTCACAAAAAGAATCACACCCGAAAAAAATTCGCACATAATTTGTATGGCTGTGCAATGTTCATACAGCTCACAGATACACTGAAGAGCCAAAAAACCCACTCCAGGAAACTACAGTTTTTATATGCATGTTATTAACAGCACAAAAAGGAGGAGTTGCAGCCCTCAATTAAAACAGGGAGAACTAATCAGGCAATAAATCATGCAAAAAACTGAATTAATATCTAGTATTGATCTTGTTCTGCTGTTAGATGCTTAGCTTCCCTTCTCCAACCCAGAAAAAAAAGTCTCACTGTTACATGGTAAAACTTTTTGCACAGTAGTTACATACACTAAGTAAATCATATAGGGTTGTATAGGGGCTCATGATTTGAATCTTTCAATTTGCATATGTCAGAACTGAGTGATATGGTACTTCCAAGTAAGACTGTACTATTTCTTTTTTAGATGAAAATTGGATTGAAAAAAAGAGAAATACGTAGTTGTTCATTATTCTAAGCTACCTTTTTTATGCCAATACATCAAAACATATTTTGTACATACAAATGAATTGAAATTGTGTAGAAATAATTTTAACTTGGTGTATAGAACTGTAGCAGGAATCAGCCTTCTGTTCACGTAAACAGGCCATTTTGGATCAGAAGAAAGGCATATGTGCACAAGTACATTTTCTCCAGCCGTGGCCAAAGACAGATTCTTATTAACTGCTGGAGCCACGTGTAGCTTCTTAATCTGCAATCCCTCATGTACCTTCTAGACATCATGATGTCAGAGCCCTTTTCAGAAAGCACGGAGGTGTGATGCGATTTGTTTTAACACCATACTAGAAGTTAATGGAGATCAGAAATAGAACCTTCATCACTACGCTCTTTTTTCAGCTTAGCCATAAACCATCTTTTTTCTTTCCCCACTTTTTTTCTAAATAATCTGTATTAACTGTAATTCCCTTTGATTACAGCCACTTTCTTGGTCCGTTTGCTTTATCCTCCCACCAGACAGCTCTGCTTTCTTCTGAAAAGTATGCAAGAGGTTCGTAGGAGCTGTAAGATTGTGGGGTGTGGGCACAGGTCCTTAGAGATCTCAGACAAGACACAGCCTAGCTTTCCAAACTTTTTGGAAGACTAGAATGAAGCTATGAACTTTATTAAGTATGGATTATATATTCTACTCTGCAAAAGAGATTGAAGTATAAGTCTAAGTTTTATTACTTTTGAAGTACGAGTTACAGCCATCTCTTGTCAATCACAACATCATGGCATATTCAACATTTATTACACCAGCGGCTATACAAGAAGAACCCCAAATAAACAACTTGCTAAGGAGATCCATTGATATTGTAAGGATGACAGAGCACACAACTCATTAGCCAGGACAAACCTGTTACAAAGAAACTATATATGGTACTTTCTGTGAGCGCTTTGGTAAAAGTGCCTAAAAAAAAAAGTGCATGTGTACATATCTGTATTACTACATCTACTTTAGAATTAAAACATTGCCCTGTAAGCTGCAGAAAAAACACAGCATCTCTTGTTACTGCTATAATGACAATGACAAACCAGCTGCTGCCAAATATGTAATAGCTGATTGAAACGCTTATTGTGGGAAATGGTCATAAATTAGGATACATCTCACCCTCTGGCTACTGAGCTGTTTATTTTCCCAGAACTTGTAGCAACTTTATTAAATGTGAGACCTCTGTTCCTCTATGAAAATGATCAGTAAGTTCTTAACTTAGACAGTACCATTTCCTCATAGCCATAAACACTAATATGATGGACACATTTGTCCTGTGACACAAACAGTAAGAGATCCTACAAAACATCAAATAGTTTTACAGTTAGGTATAACCAACTAAAACGTGCAACTTATCAGTAACAGTTTCATGGACGCACACACACACACACCCCCTCTCCGCCCAAAAAACTTTCTTCCAGAACAGAACAAACAAACAAAACACAAACACAAAAACAAAACAAAAGCCACAAAACCAACGACAAGAATCTCTTTGAAACTGCCGGTATGTTTCTACTACCCCAGAGCCTGACAGACTTCTCCAGAGATGGACCAAGGACCGGTGACAGAGCCAGAGTCCTATCAGCCAGGCTGCTCACAGCTGCGAGGGAAACAACCCCTGCCACCTGCAACCAACACGAGTGCACCTGCCCTTGGAAACAGCAAGACTTGGACCAGGTACCAACTCATGCTCCCTGCTCAGCCGCCTTTAAGAGCCCCATCGCGTCGGGCAGGTACCAAGAACCACCAAAACCCAGTGGTGCTACCGGTACTGCTCGGGGAGGGGGGTGGGAAGTGGGGATGGAAGAGGGAAGGGAAGAGGGGGGAAGCGGCGCGGGAGTGCCCCAGTACTCTCCTGCCCCCCTACATGCACCCAACCCCGCAGCCACCGCCTTCCTGGAGGTAGAGCTGACACCTACCAGCTCTCCTTCAACCTCCTCCCGCACCCACCTGAAACTCTAGCCCGTAAATCACCGGCGCATCGTCCTCCATGGCGATCCTTCAACCTCGCACACCCCGCTGCCCTCCGGCCTTTCTGGCCCTTGGCGCTGCCCGTCGCTCGCCACTTCCGGGAGGTGAGTTCGCTCATGCGCACTCCCGCCCCGGCCCGCGGCGCAGACTCAGCCCGGTAGCGGAGCAGGCGAGCCGCGGAGGAGAGGAGAGGAGACACGAGGGTGGCCTGAGCGGTGCCGGTGCTGGCTGAGGAGCGCCCAGGTGGGTAGTAGCCTGGATGCTGAGGCAGCCTTGGGACGCCGATCCTGAGGGAAGGCGGCGGGGTCTGCCCAGATTGTGCCTGGTGGAGGCTGTGGGAGAGGCCGCGCCCACCTCCGCCGCGGGGCGGTCCGGGACAGAAGGACACTACGCTGTGGAGGAAGGACGGGCCGGTTCCCGGGAGCCTGGGGCCGCGGCTGCGAGGTGGACAGCGCTGCCGCTCCGCACCATGCGCGACCAGCTCCGCGCTCAGCAGCCTTCACTGCTGAGAGCTGTGAACCCCCGCTTTCCTTTTCTAAATGGGGACTAGCTAGTCTTTGCTAGCAAAAAATCAAATACCATTTTGTCCGTGTTTAATTGAAGGCATTTGCTTTTCGATCCCAATATTTTTGTGACTTGCAAAAAGGATAAAGAGAAAACCTTTTTTCGGAATTACTTTATTGTGTGGATTGATGTTAAATGAAAGATGTCAAATAGTAAAATTACTACTTTTTAAAGCAATAATTCTAATAGGAGTTTCAGGGTGGCACCTGAGCAGTACCTGAGTGATAAAATTAATACTTGTTTGGGGGATTTTTCCCTTCTCAGCTACTATGGAGAATACGGAAGGTAATGCAGAGAAGGAAGCAAAGAGCACCTTGGATAAAGATAATAGCAGAGACATAGCTCAACAGAAAACTCAGGAAGAAATTCTCTTTCATGAGGAAACCATTGATCTTGGTGGAGATGAATTTGAGTCTGAAGGGAATGAAACTGTATCAGAAGATTCAAATAATTTTGTAGATAAACTTAATGAACAAATGATGGAGAGTGTCATTATTTCAGATTCTCCAAACAACAGTGAAGATGACACAGGTGAACTTGGTTGTCTCCAGGAGATTGTAGAACAAATGGAAGCTAAAGATAATCCAAAAACACAAGCAGAAGTAGATAAAGAAGAGTTTTTAAGTAATGAGAGTGAAACCGAACATGAAGAAACGCCCAAAGACATTTCTGAGATTGGAACAGATGATCAGACATCTCTAAAGGAAGAATCAATTCAGGAAGCAGTAAAGGAGGAACCAAAGTTGGGAAACAACATTCCTGTTGAAACAAAACCAAGTAATACTGATGAAAGCAAACCTGAGGACCAGTTGTCATCACCCAGTACTAGCAAACCGTCTTCTGAGGCTGAGCCTATTCCTGTGTGTACCATCTTCAGCCAAAGAAGCAATGTTAATACCCAGCCACAGATGTTCCTACCTGATGGTTTTGAGCCTCAGATGGTAAAATCTCCTAGTTTTAGTAGTATTATTGAGACTCCAGTGAAGTCTAATCCACAGGTAGTTCAGCCAAGTCCTAGCCTAAGCAAATTCTTTGGCGATACTGTTAACACTAATACTTTAGCTTCTGATTTTTTTGATTCATTTACTACTTCCAATTTTATTTCTGTTAGTAATCCCAATGCAAACTCTTCAATTCCAGAGCAAATGTCCTCTCTTTCTAATGATGGAGATAGTTCCTGTGCTTCATCTAACCCTACTTTCTCTCTGCAAAACGGGAGACCTTCAGCAGGTGGTCCTCCATCATCTCTAGAAGTAACTCAGTCCCCCAAGCCATTCTCACAAATCCAAGCTGTTTTTGCTGGGAGTGATGACCCATTTGCCACAGCCTTAAATATGAGTGAACTTGATAGAAGAAATGATGCTTGGCTTCCTAGTGAGGAAACCAGAAACGTTCTAATTTCAGTTGCCACACAACAATACAGCACCATGTTCATTGATAAAGAGAATCTCACCATGCCTGGATTAAAATTTGATAATATCCAGGTAAGAATCTATTACTGTGTTATATTTTAGAAATACTGTATAGGAGCTGTCCAATAACCTGTATATCATAGTGCTTCATGTTATTGCTGATGGTCACCTTGTGTGCATTACTTCAATACATACTATAAAATTTAATGTCACTACCTACTCATGCATGAGGGGGCTGAAACCATATCTGATCTATTTATAATGAAATGTGTTTGGTTTATTGTAAAAACAGTGTTGACAGTTGCCATAGAATCCAGAGCTGGCTGTATTTTTAATACTCTATTTGTTGTCTTCCTAGTTAGTAATATAATGCTCACATTGGCAATAATTACAAAATGAGTATGCTGTACTACAAAGTCTGAAAGCAGACAACTTTTGCTTGTGGAATTCACTGCTGCAACCAAGTGGGAAATAACATTTTTCACTGTTGTTCACAATACACTCAATAACATTAACACTGACTGAAATACCATCATTTGTATCTTCCCTAAGCAGTGGAAATGTATAACCTATAAGAAAGACTGAGTTCTGGAAGTCTACTGGGAAGAGATAACCCAGATGAGATCATGAAGCAAAAAACATTGTAGTGAAGACTCATTTCTGTTTCTTCTATCAGAGTTCCTAACTGATGAGAAGGAATAAACATTTTTATTTTCAGAATTTGAGAAATTTCGCGTGGATCTATTCGGTATTTCTCATGAAGCAATTTTATCCTGGTGGCTCAGCCAAGGCTATCATAATGGAATATTTTTCTTGAAATAGGCTAATCCTGCTGTTTCCTTTCTATGTCTCTGGATAATAGAATTTTTGGCTAGAGAGATGATGTTGAGGGTTTGGATACATTAATCCTTAATTATGGCATAACAAGGATTATCAATCTGTAGTCAAATACAAGAAGGGAGCAGGTGGCAATAACTTCCCAGTCTTCAGGAAGTATCAGAAAACTTTCTGGAGTGAATCAGGTACAGATTTGTAGCTGAATTATCTGACAAGCAACAAATGATGCCAGTTTTAGACATGTGCCACGCTGCTGCTACTTTTTGGGTTAACTTTATAAAATGCTTTTTGTCACAGAGCCCAGTAATTATTGTGAAAGAAAATACTGTAATAGGAAGCAACTCTTTCTCCACTCCTGACAAAAGGAAGAGTCCTTCCCATTGTCCCTCAAAAATCTTTGAGACCATGATGAGTAATTCACAAGTATGTAGTTTTTCTCTCCTGGCAGTTAATGGGATTTAAAAAAGGAATGATCCCTACTGCAGGTCACAAGAATGAGGACCACTTTATTGCAGGCCTCCTTTTTTACAGTAGTTCTCTCACCTTCCTCAGTCTGGTCAAGGATTAAAGTCTTATTTGCTCTGAATCTGGGCACATGCATATATGCAGATCTAACATTTAGTACATAATTGAGAAGATGATGTTTTGTTGGTGTCCACGTGGTGTATTTCTACAGTAAGACCTGATGTAAAATCATCAATGGAAATAAAGAGCTTTCCTGCTCTTCTCGTCATTGATTATAATTTATGAGTAGTCACACAAGCATGTCAGCAGTGAGAGGTTTGGAAGTGCTTTCTGTTTGTACAACTTTTCTCAGTTCCAGTTACTGCTTTTCAGTGGCCTGAGCACACGCCTTGACTGACCTGACATTTGGTATCATTGTTCCATATACTGCTGGTACTGCAAATTGTGTGTTTAACTGAAACGGTAATCACGGAGTACTTGAAATGTCAACTGAAACACTGTGAAAGGCATGTTTTCAATGTTTCAGAATCAGCTTCTAACAATGGTAATTCAACCATTGGTATGAATAGTTTGATAGTGCTGGATATTAATGCAAGGTGTTAAACTAGGCTGCATGCAATTGACAAGTTAGCTGAAAAGTTAAACTAAAATTAACTGTAAGTGTACTTCAGGGAATGTCTAAAATTTTGTATAACATCTATTGAAGAGCTCAGTACTTCATTTTTTTTTTTCCCCTGCTCACTCAGGAAGTGTTCTTATTACAAGTGGATTGTCTTGAAAGTGGATAAATCACATCAAGAAAATCTGGATTTCAACTCATGCTACATTTGCTGATCATTCAAGAAACATTATTTTTTAAACTATTCTGGATTGCTTATGCTACAGATTATCAATATCTGTGCTGTCTGAGTGTGGGAACAAGTTGGAGTACTGCTTTTTATGCTCTTTCCATTATGCATTTTATTATCCTTTACTCCGTGTTGTCATGTCCTTTGTTTCTTTGCATTCATTTGTAAGGTTTCCTTCACTGTTGGGAGGGATTAAAAATTCTTACCTGTTTATATCATTTTGCACACTCTTGTCTTTTCTTAATCCTTGAGACTCCTGTATAAAAGATGGAAGTCTTGTTATTAATTGGGGAAGTGACAGCATTAAAGGAAAAATTTATGCTTGTAGTGAAACAGTAGTTGCAGTCTTGTTCCTCAAGAAAGTAGAAAGGAAACACAAATGTATTTCCCATTGTTGTCCATTGGGAAAGTTCAAAAATTTATTATCAATTATATTTGTCATTGCTAAGCTTTTCTGTATTTTATGCAGCTTACTTTTTTTAGGCAAGATATTCTGTGGTTTGTGTCCTGCTCTCTGTCCGTTTCCTACCTCAGTTCTTAAAGTGAATGTTTCTGTGTTCCTGTAGAGGGTTTTTTTCAAACATTCCTTTGTATGCTTACATTTTTGCATAGTCACTTTCTGCTTTACCATCTTAAATATTGCATGCCATTCTAGTTAGCACAAATCTGAAAATATGAAACAGAATTAAAAAATAGAGAGAAGAGGCGTGGTGAGGAGTGCAGAAGTTCTAAGTGGTAGCTAAAAGGAAGGGGACCTTTTGGCTTACATGAGCAATTATGATCTATAATTCATAAGGTAAATAAGGTAACTAGAGGATTATGATTTGATGGTTTTTATGGCAAATAAACTGTTGAGTAATAAGCATAACAAAAGGAGTTACTGTTCTGTAGCCTGTGGGATTGTTTTTAAGTTGTAGAATTCATTGCCCTCAGAAGTATTTTTGTCCAGAAAAATAGACTAAAACTGAGTAGGACAAATGCCATAGGGTGTATATCTTGCCAGTGGGTGTCTCCGTGCAATCCTAAACATCCACTGGTTAGATCATGTGACTAATACGTCTGTTCTAGAACAAGCAGCAGTTTCAAGTATTGAGGCCATGTTGCTGAGAACGCAGCTGTGCTGGGCTGGTCATGTCTCCATTACTTGCAGAAATAATTTCTATTACCTGCTTTTGGCACATTATGACTTCTAATGCCACAGGATTTTCTTGTGTACAGCAATGTGTACAGTCTCAGCAAGACTGGAACACCCCCCTTATCAAAGTTTGTTTTCTGTGGATACTTAAGGCTACCTGATCATGTACGTGTTTATTTATCAGTGAGTAGATTGTACCTTTCAGCATTAACATCCATTATGAAAACCTGTAAAACTTAATGTGCTTTGTAAGATGTCTGACAAACATTTTGTAAGGTCTATGAAGGATAATAACATGAAAAGCAAATAAGCCTGAATGTTTCTATGCTAACTGAAATTTAAACATTGAAAAAAAAAAAAAAGAATATAGCAAATAATGTGGAATAAATCTAAAAGTTTTCATTAAAATGCTGGAAATATATATGTATTNTAAAAGGACTCCCTGAAACAGCGTCTCAGCCTTGGCCTTATTGATCAACTTAACTGGTCTACTCTGGCCTCCAATCAGGAGGTCTGGAGACATACTATTTTTAATGCAGCTGACGTTTTTGAGAAACGTCAGGATCACTCTTGAGGAGAAAAGACAGTGTAGAAGGAATCATATCTTGCATAATATACCACCTAAGGAGTCCTTCTGCTGTGCCTTTTGCAACTGGTCTTGTCTATCTCATATTGGCCTTTTCAGCCATCAGCGCACTTGTGGAAAACATGGATAGAGCCCTCCCCAGGTCTTCGTTTGCGAAGCCTAGCCATGAAAATGAATGGGTGTTTAAAAACAGTAGGCAAATATGTCCCCTGACACAGGTGGGCCTTTAAGTTCTGGTTGCTTTAAGCTGGGAAAGACCAGTATGAGCTTACTTACAGTGTTTCCACAAACATCTGCTATTCACTGACATGATGGTGAACCAGACAGATCTTAACTCTGAGAGTTCCTAGGTGGGAGCTAGGAACTGCATTTTGTTTTATATATATATTACATATTGTGTGTATATATTTATAGTGAACATTGCTGGTAATTTTCCTTATTTTCAGATGTCTCTTTTCTAGTTTACAAACCTGTAAAAATACAAGATTGTCAAAAATCTTACAGAAGTAATTTCTATTACCTGCTTTTGGCACATTATGACTTCTAATGCCACAGGATTTTCTTGTGTACAGCAATGTGTACAGTCTCAGCAAGACTGGAACACCCCCCTTATCAAAGTTTGTTTTCTGTGGATACTTAAGGCTACCTGATCATGTACGTGTTTATTTATCAGTGAGTAGATTGTACCTTTCAGCATTAACATCCATTATGAAAACCTGTAAAACTTAATGTGCTTTGTAAGATGTCTGACAAACATTTTGTAAGGTCTATGAAGGATAATAACATGAAAAGCAAATAAGCCTGAATGTTTCTATGCTAACTGAAATTTAAACATTGAAAAAAAAAAAAAAGAATATAGCAAATAATGTGGAATAAATCTAAAAGTTTTCATTAAAATGCTGGAAATATATATGTATTTATATTCATTTCACACAAAAAGTACTGGAAAATAAGCATTTCTCATGGGGAAAGAACTATGTTTTTCAGCTTCAATTCAACATTTTATTTTACTAAAATAATGTTTAAAAGTGTCTTGTTATATTCTTTTTCTGTTCCATGAACTCCAAGGGAGATGCAGTAAAAGACTTAATGCTTCGCTTCTTGGGGGAACCAGCTGCAGTGAAGAGACAAGTTTTAAACGCAAACTCTGTTGAACAGTCGTTTGTAGGCTTAAAACAGCTAATTGTAAGTAACAATCTTGGTAATTCTATGTATATTAAATACCATGCTTCCCTCAAGGTAATTGGGAGCTACTATGAGGAGGAACTAAAAAAAAAAAATCTGTCTATTCATGATCATATAGAAGTACTAGCCAAAGTACAGTAGTATTTAGTGGGAATGACACTGATATGTAAATATTTGGTTTTAAACAATGTAGTAAACTTTTTTAATATGCAAAAGTTAGAAAAAAGGTAATTTTAAGCTGCTGTGAATTTTACTAGCTGTAATTTTTATGTAATGTAAATGGTTGAAAAACAAATTTTAATCATGATTTTGTTTATCTGCATATGTATTATTTATATTTTCATCTCGGTGTTTTGCAAAAGGTAAGACATACCAATTCTTGCAAATAGTAAACAAAACTGATGTGATAATTTCAACTTTGAAGTTTCAACTTGAAGAAACAAACTAAATTACTTCCAAATGAAAGCTTAATTTTCTAAGTTAATGTCCTTTCCTTAATGTAGATATTTCAAACCTGACAATAGTTGTATCTAGCAGCCATGTGAACCTTGCCTTGTTCTTTCAACCACTGTGTTTTTCTATTAAACTCATTACTATTATATGACTGAGGCTTCCTTAATCTGCTGAAATGTTAAAATATTTTAGGGTTATTTTATTTTTGAAAAAAAAACAGATGAAAAATTACTGACGAAAAGCAGTGAGGAATTGAAAGTGTTAGGACAACCTGTACTTAGTATAAATACAGATCTTATTTATTTAGTATAAATATAAATCTTTTAATTGAATTATGTTACTTTACATGTAAAGCTCCAAGAGGCTTTTTTGACATGTTAGGAAAACTCTATGTAGTCTCTGCAAGCATTTTTAAAGGAATTCAGAGGTAGTTTGGGAAACTAAACCTGAAAAAACAGATTGTGATCTCTGGCCTGGAGGTAGATATCTTTCTCTTTGTCTTAATGTTTTGCTTAACTTGAGAGTTTGAAGGGGAAAAAAATAACTTAAGAAATCTTGTCTCCATCAGTGTCTTACGTAGGATCAGTCTTGTTCCACACTTCCTTTCTCTTCCAGAAGAGGAGTTTTTACATATGTGAAATGTTTCTCTATCTGGCCTGGTAGCTGCATCCATGCAAAACATTCATCTGTGCTGCAGACCATTTTGCACCTCAAATCCAGTGCTGCTACTGATAGCTGGTTTAGCTTTGAGTGTGCTCTTAAGCTCCAGAAAAGTGATAATGCTGTTAAGATCAAAGCAGAGAAGATAGGAGGCAATCTACAGCTATCAGATTTTTTTGCTACCCGTAGCAGAGTTTTTAAAAGCTTATTTTATTAGAAGGGATTTTTTTTAAATAAAATTGCAGCCATTCAGCTATAAGTCAGAATGTTCTTCAGTTTTCAAGTCTTCCTATGATTAGCTTTGGTGCTTCTTGAATATGCAGTATAACTCTTTCTCAGTTTTGTTTGCAGAACTCTTGTTTCTTTTCATGGTAAGTATTAGGCTTGTAGTGGTCTTTTTCCTTGCAAACATTGTGGGTTTTTTCTGGAATTCTTAATGTGGAAAATTTATTTCTGATTTGCAGCAGTCTTAAAGGTAAAATGTATTTCAAACTTAGAAACAGTAAAATTCCATGCTAGGTGATACTAATTAAAAAGCTGTATGCTGTTTATAAACACATAGGCTAGAATGACATGATCTGTGGTCTGTTACCGACCTCCAGTGTTACTTTCTTTGTGGCTGAATTGCTGACCAAATATGTTCAGTGAATGTATCTTTCCATGCAAAGGACCATTTGCAGCGAATATTTTCATTAACATCTGGATAAAAAACTGGCGAAAGTTGGGAGTATTACTATGAAGTTTATATAAAGTTAAGAATTTTTTTCCTCAGCCATTTGTTTGATATCCATGTGAACTACACATGTACAGGAGAATTCATGCAATCAGTCATCCAAATCAATACTTTACTGGTAGGGTAATGGTTCAGAGGTTGTGCAGCTCAACACGTTTTAGAACTTTGATGCTTTGAAGAGATACATGAGTGCTGGAGTGATCCAGCCAAGTAATGTGCTTATCATTGAGGTAATAACTTGTAAATAGAGTTATGTATCTATAAAGGCTAAGTGTTTATATTTTTCAACTGAAAAGAGAAAATCTGAGGTATCAGTTTCTGAAAAGTTTTATTAATCTGCTATTGAAACATGCATTTACATCTAGAGCAAATAAGTGTAAGCAGGAGCTTGTCTTCACAGTATTGCTTTGTTTTACAGCAGCTAATAAAAAGTATACGAAGTGGAAGCTGTAATTATGTTAGTTCCTGTTATTCATTTTAGATTGTTTATCCTCAGTTGAGCAAATAGCACAGTATTTCTTACTAAGAGACCTTTCTGATATTTTGAGTTGTAAGTTGTTTGCAGCCATAGAAAAATGTCTTTGATAGTTACCATACTTACTAAAAGACTACTGTATCTTGCCACCATAAATATGCAATGTTTGCTCTAAATATGCAATCACTTCTTCAAGGTGCTAGATCAGGAAAGGGTTACTAACTACATTTTCTTAACTGATGTGAAAGTGCTCTACCAATGCAATTTACAGGGAAGAAGAATGTCATAGCTAGTGGAGGAGGACGTTTTAATCACTTTAATGGTGTTACATGTAGAGTTAATGACTCCCTTTGAGTCTTACTTAAAAAAATATATACTGATACTTTTCCATGTGATTAATGTTATGGTCTTACATATATTTTTCAAATATAACAAACTTGGATACAAGTGGTATGGCATACATATTCTCTGTAATAAGTTAAAAATTATCTTTAAAAATATGGAAGGGTTTGTCCCCTTATTTCTAAATCAGTGAGGAATTTCCAACATTTTTGCAGCTGATGTGAGACATGGGAGACACAAGCAGCACAAACAGTAACTGGGGGCTTTTGGGAGAGGTTGCATTTTTACACTAAAAAGCATCAGTTTATTGGATAAAATTTCAGTAGCTTTCCTCTTGGTCAAAATTGTTTTCCTGAGAGACTGAATAATGCTATAAATTGTGTTTGTGCAGCAGATGAGTTCCTTTTCATTGAACATGTCTGCATGACTCTCTTCTTGACATAAGAATTCCACCTGGCTGTTAGCCATATATGTTGCATCGCCTGAGCGTCACTGCTTTCATTCAGGAAAACAATGTACAGAGTCCTAGACAAAGGAAAAATAGGAGCACTTCTGCAATCATGTGTCTTAAGATTTCTGTTCAACTGTAATTAAAAAAATCAAGCAAAATTGTCCAACATGAGGAGCCTTCCAAGGGACAATTTTGTATATGAAACACTGGTGTTCAGCTATTGGATAGTGTTTATTTCATTCCAAATCAGTGAATATCCCTGTTATTTTCAGAAAGAAGAGACCTGGGTTGTTAGTACTGTGTGATTATAGACCACAGGAAACATGCAGGTGACTGACCTGTAGATTTTGAGGGATGTTTGAAATAACTGGATAAATATTTCTAGTGGACCAGCAACGCTGGCAACTGTAAGTCTGGTACAGTTTGCCAGAGACAGTAACATGCCCTGATAATTTCAAATTAAGTTATACACTCATCAGCCTTCTATTAAGCCCCCACAGAGAATTATGTTCTATAACTAGCAGGTAGCTCTAATTTTTAAATCATGATAAATATTATGTTTCACTTCCCAGCAAAGACTTGTTTTTGTGATGGTTGTCAGATTTGCTTCTCCTGGTTGGATTTTTCTATTAAAAAAAAAAAAAGGCGGGGGGGTGGTTTGTCCATGGCTGAAATATGATTTTAAAAATTTCTGCACCTAAGTTTGTCATAAACTTTCCATACCTGAACTTTGCAAACACCAATATAAGTATGTTCTATTCCTTTATACTTCATTAGACTACATGACAGTTTTCTGTTACATTTATCAAGTCTTTAGGTAGTAAAGAGCCTATTTCAAAAAAAAGAAAAAAAAAAAAGACTAATTTCAGGAACGTGATGTGTTTAATAATGACCTGCTGGATACATGTCTCTTGAAAATCTCTTCTGTATGATAGAAAAGTATGAGAGCTTAAAACCTGTGAAGCATTGGTCTATATTTTAAGTTTTTGGTAGTGTTAGCTATTTACATGGCTGCATTAGCATATACAAGACAGAGACATTGATAGGATGACAATGTGACAAGACAATTTGACTTGTCAAACTAGGAATGATTTCATTTTATGAATAAAAAATATATTTAAGAAGCTTTTGGAGTTAGCCGTGCAATGGAAATTCTGATATTTACATTTTATAGATGAAACAGTTGTTTCTGAATTTATCATCTTATTAACTGTACTGTTTCTTATTCTTTGTTCTTGATAGGAATTCTGTGTTCTGGGCAATGTTAGAAAAGTCTGTTTTCATTAAATGAATTGCAGTAGGATTTATAATCTGAAATACTGATTTTGGTGAGTTAGGGATAGGTTTTAAATACTTCATAACAATAGAGTAACTTGGATGTGATTACTGAAATATGGCTGGCAATTTTTTTCTCCTTTTGAAGAGAAAACAAAATCATCTGTATTATAGTATATGCAAGTATGTTAGCAAACAAGATATATCTTTAAGTTTAGAATTCCATATAGTGGTATATATTCTTGTTTTAGTGATCTGATAATATTAATACTTAATTTCATTTTTGCCTAATTAGACATGCAGCTTTGACAAATGGCATTCTGCTTCTCACTGGCCAGCTCTCCTGACCTTGTCATAATTACTGATGGGTACATTTAGCTGCTTCAGGCAAAATAAGCAGTTGTGCATTTTAGGGGCTTTATGATTTTGCTACTTACTCTTTTCTTCTTCCCAGAGCAGTAAAAATTGGAGGGCAGCAGTTGACTTGTGTGGGCGGCTTCTAACTGCACATGGTCAAGGCTATAAGAAAAGTGGGCTACCTACTAACCATACAACAGATTCTTTACAGGTATGTTTCAAGATACACCCTTCTCACTTTTTACCAAAAAGTGGCATTTTTTTAACATAATCGAACTTCTGTTCCTACTTATTACCTAAAAACTGAGCTTATTAAAGCATTGTAGGAAGACACTTTTTCAGTTTGCTTACCTAAAGCAGGTCTTCATTTAAAACAACTTTAGCCTGCCAGGGGCCCACATTCATGACATCAAAAAGAAACTGCCCTATCTGGTCAAACCAGATGATTATTACCCACTGCCTAATCTTCTGCATAGGATCATACGAGGCCACAATGAGGAAATTCTATAACATCAAAAGGGACTTCATATCCCTTGGTAAGATGTTGAGAGGGTCGGGAGCTCAGTTTTTCCCTCTCTCCTCCCTGTAGCAGGCTGGGACCCTTGGAAACGGAGTCAAATTGATAGGGTGAACGAGTGGCTGCATGACTGGTGTTGTAATCAGAGCTTTGGGTTTTATAATCTTGGACATACCTTTGAGAGGCCAGGCATGTTAACAAAGGATGGATTGAATCTTACCAGGTGGGGTAAGAACATTCTGGGGAGCAAGCTGGCTGGACTTATCAGCAAAGCTTTAAACTAAATGTGTCAGGGGGAGGGCATCTACCTCTGAATGAATGGGAAAATAACGTGATTGCTAATACTTCAAGAAGCAGGTGGATAATACCTGTGAATTACAAAGAAGGTGATGAAGGCACTTACCAGAAGGTGGTAAGATTGATCGCCCAGCTGAAGTGCCTTTATACAAATGCATGCAGCCTGGGTAATAAGCAGGATGACCTGGAGGCCTTGGTGCAATTGGATAACTTTGATCTGATTGCTATCACTGAAACATGGTGGGATGAATCGCACGAATGGAATATAGCAATGGAGGACTACAGACTATTCAGAAGGGATAGGACAGGAAGGAGGGGTGGGGGTGTTGCCCTCTATGTTAGAAAATGGATAGACTGTAAGGAACTGGTTCTGACTAACAAGCATGAACAAGTTGAGAGTTTGTGGGTTAAACTTAAAGGTCAGGCAAACAAAGGCCAGCTTGTGGTTGGGTCTGCTATAGGGCACCTGACCAATTGGAGCCTGTTGATGAGGCCTTCTTGCTTCAGCTGCAAGAAGCTTTGAGCTCACTGGCCCTCATCCTGGTGGGGGATTTTAACTACCCAGACATCTGCTGAAAGAACAATACGGCAGGATGTAGGCAGTCCAGGACACTCCTGGAGTTTATGGATGATAACTTTTTGGCACAGGTTCTAGACAAACCAACCAGGGATAATGCATTGCTAGAGCTGTTGCTGACCAGTGAAGAAAACCTTATTAAAGATGTGGAGATTGGAGGAAGTCTAAGTCTAGGATGTAGTGACCATTCCTTAGTCAAGTTGATAATCACTAGAAGCATAGGCATGGCACAGAGTAAAGTAAGGACTTTGAATTTCAGGAAGGCAAATTTCCAGCTACTGAGAGACTTGATAGGTGAGGTCCCCTGGGATACTGTCCTTAGGGACAAAGGAACCCATCAGAGCTGGCAGTTCTTCAAGGATACCCTTCTTAGAGCACAAGAAATCTCTATCCCTCTATGCAAAAAATCAAGCAGGGCTGGAAGAAGACAGATGTGGCTGAATAATGACCTGCTTCTTGAGCTGAGACATAAGAATGAAATGCATAGGCAGTGGAAGCAGGGGCAAGTGGCCTGGGGAAACTACAGGGAAATGGCTAGGAAGTGTAGGAATGGGATCAAGAAGGCCAAGGCGCAGATGGAGCTGAACTTGACGAGGGATGTGAAAAATAATAGAAAAGGGTTCTCTAAGTATATTAACAAAAAAGGAAGATCAGGGTGAGTGTTCCCCCTNGCTGTTGCTGACCAGTGAAGAAAACCTTATTAAAGATGTGGAGATTGGAGGAAGTCTAAGTCTAGGATGTAGTGACCATTCCTTAGTCAAGTTGATAATCACTAGAAGCATAGGCATGGCACAGAGTAAAGTAAGGACTTTGAATTTCAGGAAGGCAAATTTCCAGCTACTGAGAGACTTGATAGGTGAGGTCCCCTGGGATACTGTCCTTAGGGACAAAGGAACCCATCAGAGCTGGCAGTTCTTCAAGGATACCCTTCTTAGAGCACAAGAAATCTCTATCCCTCTATGCAAAAAAACAAGCAGGGCTGGAAGAAGACAGATGTGGCTGAATAATGACCTGCTTCTTGAGCTGAGACATAAGAATGAAATGCATAGGCAGTGGAAGCAGGGGCAAGTGGCCTGGGGAAACTACAGGGAAATGGCTAGGAAGTGTAGGAATGGGATCAAGAAGGCCAAGGCGCAGATGGAGCTGAACTTGACGAGGGATGTGAAAAATAATAGAAAAGGGTTCTCTAAGTATATTAACAAAAAAGGAAGATCAGGGTGAGTGTTCCCCCTCTATTGAATAAGGAAGGACATTTAGTCATGAAGGATATGGAGAAGGCAGAGCTGCTCAATGAGTTCTTTGTTTCAGTCTTTACTGGCAGCCAAACTTCCCGCAATGACCAGGATTTGGTAGCCCTAGGTGAGTGCTGGGAGAGTGAAGGGCCTCCCACTGTAAATGAAGAGCAGGTTTGAGACCATTTACTGAAGCTTGATCAGAACAAGTCTATGGGCCCTGATAGCATACATCCTAGGGTCCTGAGGGAATTGGCTGATGCAGTTGCAGGACCTCTCTCCATCATATTTGCCAAGTCGTGGAAGTCAGGTGAAGTTCCAGGTAAGTGGAGGAAGTGTAATATCACCCCTATTTTTAAAAAGGGTAGAAAGGATGACCCAGGGAACTATAGGCTGGTGAGCCTCACCTCTGTGCCTGGGAAGGTCATGGAGTGAATTGTCATGGGAGTGATGTTAAGGCACATGCAAGATAAAGAGGTGATTCTAAGAAGTCAACATGGATTCACTAAGGGCAAATCATGCCTGACCAATCTGGTGGCCTTCTATGATGAAGTGATTGCAGTACTTGATGGGGGAAGACCGACTGATGTCTACTTGGATTTTTGTAAGGCCTTTGATTCAGTCTCTCATGACATCCTTATCTCAAAATTGGAGAGATAGGGATTTGATGGGTGGACTGTTCGGTGGATAAGAAACTGGCTGGATGGACGCAACCAGAGACTTGTGGTCAATGGCTCCTTGTCTAGGTGGAGATCAGTGACAAGTGGTGTCCCTCAGGGCTCTGTTTTGGGACAATGGCTCCTTGTCTAGGTGGAGATCAGTGACGAGTGGTGTCCCTCAGGGCTCTGTTTTGGGACCAGTGCTCTTCAGTGTCTTCATTAATGACCTAGACTATGGGTATTGAGTGCACCCTCAGCAAGTCTGCAGATGACACGAAGCTGAGTGGTGTGGTTGATGGGCCAGAAGGGCGAGATGCCATCCGGAGGGACCTAGATAAACTTGAAAAGTGGGCCCATGAGAATAAAATGAAGTTTAATAAGTCAAAGTGTAAAGTCCTGGATCTGTGTAGGATTAATCCTAGATACGAGTACAGACTGGGTGAGGAACTCATTGAAAGCAGCCGTGCAGAGAGGGGCTTGGGGGTCGTGATTGATGAAAAGCTGGATATGAGTCAACAATGTATACTCACAGCCCAGAAAGCCAACCACATCCTGGGCTGCATCAGGAGAGGCATGAGCAGCAGGTCTAGGGAGGTGATTCTGCCTCTCTGCTCTGCCCTCGTGAGGCCCCTCCTGGAGTACTGCATCTACGTCTGGGGTTCTCAGCATAAAAAAGATGTGGATCTGTTAGAGCAAGTCCAGAGGAGGGCCACAAAAATGATTAAAGGACTAGAGAACCTCCCCTTTGAGGACAGGCTGAGAGAGTTGGGTTTATTCAGCCTAGTAAAGAGAAGGCTTTGAAGGGGATCTTATAGCAGCCTTCTAGTACCTAAAGGGGGATTATAGGATAGAAGGGGAGAGACTTTTCATCTGGTCAGATTGTAATAAGACAAGGGGGAATGGTTATAAACTGAAGGAGGGGAAATTTAGATTGGAGATTAAAAGGAAGTTCTTTACCTGGAGGGTGGCTTAGGCACTGGAACAGGTTGCCCCGAGAGGTTGTGGATGCCATCCCTGTCAGTGTTCAAGGCCAGGCTGGATGTGGCCCTGAGTAACCTGATCTAGTGTGTGGCATCCCTGCCCATGGCAGGGGTTTGGAACTAGATGATCTCTAAGGTCCCTTCCAACCTGGGCCATTCTATGATTCTATGGTTTTTGAAGTAAAATTCTGTCTCGATAGCATGGTTTTAGTGTTTTTTAATGAAAAAGGAGTATGTGTTGCTGTCTTGGAAGACTCCCTGTGCTGAAGTTCATGGACACTATCTAGATTGTGAACTTCGTGGTGAGGTTTCAAATATTAGAAGTACGTTTCATGATGGTAAGAAAATAAGAACCCAAATTAAAAACAGTTTGTGAAACATTACAAGTGTTTTTTACTAAACAAAATGTGACCAGATGACAACACATAGTTCTAGCTCTAGTAGATATAAAGCTCATGGAATTTCACCAAAATCATAACAGATTTTTAATAGTTGGGTAACATTATAAAAGCAATTGAAAATCAGACTGGTAATCCTCACATCCTACCTCAATTTCAAGAGAGATATCTAATGTTGAAGCAGGCTGGCTTTTAAACTTCATCTCCAAAATCTCAATACCTTTGCAAACAATTAATACACCAATCTTCTTGTGTTTTGTTTTTAATGATCTTATGAGAAGTACTCTGCAAAAGAGCATGTAAACATAAATCCTGATTCTTATCAATAAGTAACATAGAGACGCTTTACTCAACTTTATCAGAAAAACTTAGAAAGCTGAAATTGTATCTGGCTTGGACTGAAGCTAATAACAGACTTTGTCTTTTCCTTTTCTTTTTTTTTTCTTTTTTTTTTTTTAATTTTTATTTAGCTGTGGTTTGTGAGACTAGCCTTGCTGGTAAAACTGAATCTATTCCAAAATGCAGAAATGGAATTTGAACCATTTGGAAATCTAGACCAGCCTGATCTTTATTATGAATATTACCCTCATGTATACCCTGGACGGAAAGGTAAGATACTTGATTTATAAAATGCTTTTTATGTTTGCCAGTCATTATAAAAATAATGAATTCCGGGTTTTTTAATTCTAAAGCACTGGTGAACTTTGGATTCCCTTCCGTCCTCCCCCACCCAAAGAATGTGAATGACTACTATTTTAAAACATTGTTTGCATTATGGAGATAGCAATAAGGAGTAACAATAAGGGGTAAAACTATTTCCTCAAAATATGGGTAGACATAGCATTTCATCGTACTAATACAGCATTGGTTTGAAAGAGGTTAAATGTAGTATTATTTGCTAATGTATGTATGTATGGCTAGGGTTCATGAACGAAGATCCAGGGAGGGCTCCATCCACGCTCCTCATCAGCGCCNCCTATTGTTGAAGAGGAAATAAAGACACCACCAGCCTCAATTCTTTGTAAGTGGTTTAACTTGAGTTATAAATGAACTACTTTGCTGCGAATAGGTTAACCAAATAGTTCTACTATCCAAAGTATTCTACTCCTCCAGGACTCCGGATTTGAAAAATTGCTATTTTTAAGAGCAATTTCAAGCTATTTTGAAATTCTAAATAACAAATTTAGAAAAAATAACTCTCTGATGCAAGTGCACTGTTGAGTGATTTTGTTGTTCTTTGGCTTTCATATGTGAGCCAGTGTATATTAAAATGCTTGTAATAGTTTTAATAGGCAGCGCCACTCTAAAAAATACAGATGCTGGTAAGCTAGAAAAATTCTGAGATTTTTGAGATTGCTGAGGAAGAGAAGTTGGTGTCAAGTAAGTTCAGGATGTTTTCCAGAAGATTGTTTCATCTGTTTAGACTTGCAAAGTATCAGTTCTACTCCAGGAAGTCCAATGTGGACCTCCAAGAGTAAGTCCCTCTGATATTACTCATCAACTTTCAGAAAATTTCTTGGCTTTCCTTAAATATATTCAATCTACTGAGAAGGCCCTGTGTTATTTTTAAGAGTGAGAGTGGTTTTGGTCATCAGGTTGGACAGCATTTTGGATCTGGTTATATTTTAGCAGCTTTGCATGATGCAGTGCTGTGCAGGAGAAATAATCTTCTCCAGGCTGTATGTATGTTTCCATATCTTTTTCAGTATTACAAGTAAGTTATTTTGCTTAAGAAATGAAACCTTGCAGATCACATCAACATTTGAGGCATTTCAGTCCTCGTGTCACAGATCATCAGGTAGCAACAGTTCTGGACAATCTGGCCAGCTGTTGCAGACACCTGTCCTGTGACTGAACTTTGGATCCAAATTGGTTTTGCAGCAACTACTAAACCATTGCCACTATTACATAATTTTTATGACGGTATCTATGTTAAAAAGATGAGCCTAAAGAAAATACTCTTTATTTTGTGATCATATGCTTCAATTAATTTTTTAACAGTTTAACATACCAACTGGGATCAAAATCTGATAATCTGTAAGAAAAATAAGATCACGGTTGAATGGAGCTGATCTTGCTGATGTCTCATAAATCCAATGGGATTAAGTTGTGGGAACAGCTCAAACCTTTCTTACGTAGTTTTTAAGGACAGAGAGAGAGAGAGAGATGCTGTTTGCAGAGACATAGGCGAGAACAAGCAATTCTCTTCTGGCTAGCATTAAACAATACAGTGCTAGATTATGGTAAAGAAATTTAGTATAGATGAATCATTAACCAGCTAATTTAAATAATAAAATAGATATAAATCATTCATACATTTTGGTTGAAATTAATTAGCGTAAATCCACAAACCACTGCTGTTTGGTAATTTTTCGTATTATTTTGTGGTGTAATAAGCATAAAAGGAACAGTTTTGTTTCAACATTTTAATTTCGATTTATGGTATATAAATGTAGTAAGCACTTAAAAATCAATTTAAGAAATAAGTGTATAGATGTAAATAATGTACACATTAATTGTAATAAATATAATATTTTGCATCATTTCTTTGCATTCAAAATATCCATTATAAGAAATTTGTTAAATTAGAAAGTTTTCTGTGTTTTCTATGCTTGAAGTAAGGAGAGTTTATATACTAGAGCTTCTTAGAGCAGTGAAGATAGTCCTTCATCCATTAATCTTTGGGAATTATACCTCAAAGAATTTAAGTTTCAAGTAAATGTATGAGAAGTGGAAGATGTTTTTTCTATTAATTTAACTTTACATGGCCAACATGGTCCTCTTAATTTTCCTCCGAAGCTCTCCCAAGGCTTTTTCCCTTCTGACAACGCTACTAATCTGTTTCATTGTGATATTTTTGTATGGCATTTGCAGCCATGCTGTGCATGGATCCCATTACTGTTGTTTTCATCATGGCCATAATGTCTAATCTTTCTAAAATCTTCCTTTCTTGGTTTCTGTGGTCTCTTTCTTCAGTCATCTCCATTGTCTGTAGGTGTGTACCATCAAGGGGGTGAAATGTACTGGGGTCATTGTATCAGCCAATGAAATTACTCTTTGATAGTTCCTGTTTGATAAGGGGCAGAGAGCAAACCATTCTCATTTTCTAGTAAGATCTTAAAATTTATATAAAAAAGTCTATAGCTGATTTATTTCTTCTAAATTAATCTGCGGAGAGAAACTGAAGAGTTTGATTTTATGTCTAATTTTTTTGGTTTGTAATAGGTAGGTACTTAGGTCAGGAACTCTGTTTCAGATTGCTTCTTGCATGTCACTTCTGCTTTGTGGGGCTGAATTTTTGTCATTGTTCTTATGAGTAATGGATTTCAGGATTACACAGTTCATACTGTACACCTTCACATGAACTCTGTTACTAATTTTAGCAGAAGTATTTTTTAAAGTGGCTATGTTTTGACCACAGGGATGCAGTAGTGTTTGCTGAAATAGGTGGACACTTTCAGATGGGCAGTGACAGTTTAAAAACTTATATGTGTAATACATATAAAATACATATTTCTGTCAAAGTAGTACGAGTCTACACATGGTTACTGTTTTAGCATATTTCACTAGGTCAATATTTTATAAATTTACTAATATCCCATGTAGTTAGAACTTTTAGCAGGAATACATGAAAAAAAAGGATACATAAAATAGTTGGCTGTGTGAGATTTCATTTTTTATGTGTCAGCATTTCCTTAAGCAGTGCTTTTAATGTGTTTCTTTTATTCATTTTTGAAATTCAGATGTCCCTAAAGGAATCCTATCATACACGGTCTAGAACTGTCATTCAAACCCATGTTGTAAACTGGTTTTCAGTGCTGCTATCTAAGGTGAAATGTAGTGAATTATTGAATAATTTATTTAATAATCTTATAAAATAGCAAAAGATGTAATAGGAAATGTATCATATGTCTGTTGATACAGAGGTGCTACACGTACTGTGGAAACACTTATCTGGAATTTTTCTCTTAGTACCAGCAGAAGGCACTTTACAGACATCTGAACTGTGTTTAGTTCTCTCCTGCTTGTCTGTGCTACTAGAAGGCAGTCTTGCTGAAGCTTCCTTTCCTTTTTCTCTCAGCATGGTTTTGGATGATGCTGTAAATGAAACAACCTTTTTGGTTTCTTTATGTCCTTAACAGATTTTTGTTAGTGGGAGAATTGTAGCAAAATGGAATATGGTGTGGGGAAAAAAGAATAATTGTGGTGTGTAAGGATGCCAAAGGGAGTAATCAGGATAAAACAAGAGATAAGAGAAGAAATGCACAGACTAAAGAAATGGGAGTATATAGAGTGTTCCTATCTGTTAATAAATTTTGCGGGAAGATGGAAGAAAAAAGACTCCAACCGTTGTATGTGGTATTGGTTTTCTCCTATGTTACCACAAGTACTGCTGTTCTTGGTCTTCTTACACTTGCATGTCAGACTATTTCAGTCTTGGCAGTTGCTTGGAAGAGTTCTTCATTGAAGCTCATGTTGACAGTAAAAAAAACACATTGAAGTCTCTAGAGGAACTGGTTTTCCATTTACATCTCTGCTGTCTCTTTCTGAGCTACCTTCTACTTAGGAAATCAACTAATATGACTTGAATAAGTACCACTTAAGTGTTGTGGTTCCAGTTGGCTATTCAGACTTGGAAATACAGGTTTTTTTCTGAAATAATGTAGATATTTTAGTTAAAAAATGTACGTGTAATTTTAAGGGATTAAAGTGCTGCTAAAATATTTAATTGTGCTTTTTTTCCCCCAAGGCTACATAACATTGTAGACAGTACCAGCTTTATATAGTAATTCTTAAAATGAGCAAGTAACTGGTTTCTAAATTCTGCCTTTAGTTATCAGTAGGTAAGATTTATGGCGATCTCTTCATGGCAGGACAACTGTTTCAAAGTTTTTCTGCATTCTTTCTCTTACATTTTCCTTGTTTCAGTGCAAACAACACCAGATTAGTAAAGTGTTTTTGAAACCTTTCAAAACGAGATCTTAATTCAGAATATCTGTGTTCTTAGGTCACATGCAATTAAATTGTCAAGCATATGGAAACATAAAACTTACTTCAGATAAAATTTTAAAAACAATTTCTTTCAGTGGTTACAAACATTTAGGCTCCTGTCCTTTCTTCAGTCTCTCTGATATGAAAGTAATAAAAGCTTGGAAACTGGTCTGTCGAATCTGGAATTTAAGTGTACTTTTAATTGACAGTGAAACTAGGATTCAAAATTACTACCATCACTTTTAAAAATCTCCTTATAAATTATACAAATATGCTGTTGCAGAAGTTTGTAGACGTGTGTATATACATATAAATGCAAGGCTATACGTCTCTGTGTGTATAGGTATGTATAAAGGAGACTATCTGTCTGAAACTGGATTTTCTGTATTTCTCTTTTATCAAATGAAGGAAGTGTTTCTTGGGGTTTTTTTAATGTCATAAGAACCCATTTAATACTTTATGTAAATGATAATTTACCCTACTGCTGCTTTTTGGTGTATAAGATATATTGAATATGCTGTAGAAGCAGATCAGAAAGCCTTTTCAGTTACTGATTTTGCAACAAGATGCAAAGATAAAATGGCTAGCCATTGGAATTCTCTTTTTTCTGCTCTAGAAGGGCTGATGATGAGGGCTGTAGTTTGAATTTGATTGACATGAGGTGATGTTTGTTATGACAGTTATGAAAATGTGCAGCTGTTCATAAAGAAATAGAAATTGAAATCTGTAGTCTTAAAAAATTCTACCTGATCTTACTATTTATTTCATCTGCTCCAATACTTTTTGAGTATCCATTTTCCTTTCAGCAGACATTTTTTTAACTTTTTATTTTTGTCTTTTGTATGCTGATATATATAAATGACATTAATTCATGCCAAAGTGACACTCAAAAATCATCTTTGAAAAAAGTTAAGAATTGTCTTAACCCATTTTTCTCTTATGAATTTTTTATAGATAAAATTATTGTCAGCAACAGAGTTCAACTGTAAATATCAAGCTAGAATAAGACTTATTTAACTAAAATTTCACTACACAGCAGTAATTATAGGGTATTGCCTTTCGTTGAAATCATCTAAGCTTAGTTGACATGGTTTTGCTGTGTAACAGGATAGATTTCTTTAGAAATCTGAAGCATGAAGTAGAGAGAAAAATTACTGTTTCCTAAAATCTCTGACACACCTTTTTTAGGTTACAACTATTTTTCATTTGTGACCATCTTTATATTAAAATATTAAGGAATACTTATTAGAAGGCTTAACTTATGTGTCTTGCAGGACAGAATGGAATCTGTGTCTTTGTGGATTTGTGTGCGGTTTCTTTTTCTGTCGTGTTTTTTAACAAGAGGAATGGACTCCTCTTCACTCTTGTTCTCTCAGCAGAAAAAGGCTGAATGACAAGCCTTTGATGCAACATGATACTGCAGTATCACAGAACAACAAATCCATGTCCTGTTGTTTAGACCAGAATTCTGAGTGAGCTCAGAGTTAAATGTTCCAAGTTATCACTTCCCAGCATTTTCTTATTTTTTGCCTTTTAAAATTTATTAGTAAATTAAAGTGACTTTGAAAAAGACTCACAAGAGTAATTTTACAGTTTGACTGTGCCTTTTTCATCTCTTCCCTTACATCCCATAGAATCATAGAATCATTTGGGTTGGAAGGGACCTTTGGAGGTCATCTAGTCCAACCCCCCCCTGCAGTGGGCAGGGACATCCCTGTCTAGATCAGGTTGCCCAGAGCCCTGTCAAGCCTCACCTTGAATGCATCCAGGGATGGGGCACAAACCACCTCCCTGGGCAACCTGTTCCAGTGTTCCACCACCCTCGTGCTAAGGAACTTTTTCCTAATATCAAGTCTAAATCTACTCATCTCCAATTTAAAACCATTGCTCCTTGTCCTTCCACTATAGGCCTTTGCAAACAGGCCCTCTCCAGCCTTCTTGTAAGTTCCCTTTAGTTACTGGAAAGTCACTAGTAGGACCCCTGAAGTCTTCTCTTCTCCAGGCTGAACAATCCCAGCTCCCTCAGCCTGTCCTCATAGGAGAGCTGTTCCCTGATCGTTCTTGTGGCCCTTCTCTGGACCCGCTCCATCAGGTCCATGTCCTTTCTGTATTGAGGGCTCCAGAACTGGACACAGTATTCCAGATGAGGTCTCACTAGAGCAGATTAAAGTGGCAGAATCACCTCTCTCGATCTGCTGGCCATGCTTCTCTTGATGCAGCCCAGGATGCGATTGGCCTTCTGGGCTGCCAGCGTGCACTGTTTGCTCATGTCCAGTTTCTCATCCATCAGTACCCCCAAGTCCTTTTCTCCAGGGCTGCTCTCTGTCTTCTCATCCCCTAGCCTGTATTGATAGTGGGGATT